>OZ025881.1:4291120-4812816 GCA_964019415.1 Ianthella basta | reverse complement strand
TGGCAAGAAACACCGAAAAGACACATTATGTTACCAATGCTTCAAATATACGTAAATTAATATAACCCAACTGTAGAGCTGCAGTTTCTGTTCTACAGATCAGATACCTGCCTAAATACAGTGCATTAAAATTAGAGCATGTCTGGATGACATAGGCATGACACATGGGTTCTATGATGCTTAGAAACATTGAAGAGATGCTAGTTATAATTATCATAGCAATGGGATCTGCATACATGAGTAATTATACATAGTTAGGCATGGCTTGACCCACTCCACTAGGAGGAAGGGTCAGGTCAGGTCCAATGCATTGACTTGTCCATGCAGAATACAATTATGTACTATGGAAAGTAATCCTGGCATACAGTAAGTATAATGGCTGCATAACGTCTGACCACAAACAAGTCTCAATATATGCACTGAACAGAGGAAGTATGGTCCACTTGCAGCTATATATATTATCCCTGTGCTTCACTTGTGGTGAGGTAACACAATTAGCAGAGAGGCACAATCTGAGCACTAGAGTACCACAGCATGTTGTGCCTCTGTGAAGGCAAACTGCGAAGACTTCCTTACTAGAAATGATGCCATGCACAACCTGAAGCTGCTTAAATTAATTGGCCATGAGCACTGCTATTTGCAATGATAGGCACATACGTATCTCATTATAACCATGAAGCCATGCCAAAGGCTAAACTGAACAACTCACCAGTGACTTTCAACATAAACGTCCAAGCTGTGGTGCCAGGGATGGGGGACACATTTCCAGTGATGGCTCTGCAGGTATACTCTCCTGCATCAGACAGCTGCACTTCTGATAGGCTGAGAGTGGAGCGTATGATGTTACCCAGTTCGCCAAATGATCCTCTGTCTTCAGCTGTAATGATCCTTCTACCTGGGAGGCTGTGGAGGGCAATTCCATCCTTTAGCCAAACAACCTCTGGCGGAGGAGCACCATATGCTTCACATGTCAGCTCAAGTAGTGGAGTGGATTCCAGCATTGACAGGATATCTTCATGATACAGTGCTTGCGTTTCTGAGCCATTGACACTGCTCATAATATCTGTAATGTTGGGTCTCACTACATATGCATAAAAACAGTAACAACTAGTGTATTTCGAACAAACCAATAATATGGCAAAGAACAATCATATGCTAATAACTTTCCAGCTTAAACAAAGTTCCATGACTCCTGAGTAAATATGAAGCTGTAAGATATGTAGCAATGGACTGTAGCTAACTCACCTACTGCATTGACTTGAAACGACCTAGAATCATTACCAAGGCTGTTGACTGCCACACAGACATACACTCCTACATCCTCAGATCTGAAACCTGCTATAGTCAGCTGGCTAATGGTAGTGAGGCCATCTCTATTTTGTGATACATGCACTGAAGAAGGATCTCCATCGTCAAGCAGTTGGGCCCCTCTGAACCACTGAATCAATGGGAATGGATCTGCCATAGCTCGACAAGAAGCAACTAAGGTTTCTCCTTTCGCCACATCACGGACAGCAGATGGAAAAAAGATGAGTGTGGGAGGAACTAAGAAAGAAAATGGGCGAAAAGCAAGGAAAGGACTGTCAATTTGAACATAAATCCAAAAAATATCTACTACAAATAAGTACTTGTGCACTCACTAGTACACACTTCCTAACTTACCTTGTACTGAGAGTACAGCTGCAGTGCTCACACTTCCATAACGATTATAAGCAGAACAGGTGTAGGTCCCTTCATCACTGTTTTGTAGGTTGAGCACAGTCAGAGTACCATGAGTGCTGTTAGTGGCCAAGGTGTGCTTTGAACTGTTGGACACAATCCTGTGCTCATTGAAGTGGAACACAAACTTGGGACGAGGTTCAGCTGCTGCTGCACACACAAACACGTAGGAGTCTCCTTGGGGTCGTGTAGCATTCATCAGTGGGATGACTATCTCGGGTTGAACTGCAGCACAGAAATAAATCATCAATTGCTGCATCCATCCAGGTTTGGGCATACATGAATGAAGTAGCCAGTGTGACTGGTTCACATAGAGGACTCAGCATCTGCTCTAGAGTAAATTTGTATGTGTATATTGAACAGTGTACAAGTTGCAATAAACTGTACTATACCTTGCATTATGACTGTCAGCTGCTATTCAAACTTGCCGTTCATATGACAGTAGCCGACATTCAGGCTTGAATCAGTTGGAAACTGTTAATTATCATGCTATTCAGTCATGCTCCGAAGTGCATCCAATGGAATGCATACATTCATGCCCCTTTAACCTTGGTCATACATTATTCAACGTTTCCAAGCATATATATACATTACCACTGAGAACACACTACTTCCACTTGCTTGATTAATTCCTACCAATCAGGAAGTAGCTGTTGTAATGAGTATTAATTGCCAGTGTTGCTATGGCAACCCCAATGCAAGTAAATTGCAGCATGAAGGTCTGATGAATGAACAAAGACAATAATCTCTTCATTGGCAAAAGTTTCCGCTTTTCTCAGATGATTATATTTATGGTATCGGTAACATTTTCACAGGTTGCTTTTGCTTCCATGTGCTGTGCCTTACAGAGCAATTCAGAGTATATGTATAACCTTTACAACCTTGTTGGCCCAACTCAATGTTCATTAATATTCGGCATACAGAAAAGCACTCCCAAATACTGTACCACTATGCATGTGGAATGTGCAACACAGATTATTTTAGCATATACACAAACCTCCCTACAATTACTGCTCCTACGGGTATTCGTGCACTTGACTTACAGCACTGGGTCTCATCTTCATGGTTTGTACAGTCTGGGTAACCATTACAGTGACAGCGATTTCCCACACATGATATGCACGTGTGATCCACTGAGCATTCATAATAATTCACTCTGCACTCTTTTAATGCATGCATTGGAAAGGACAGATTAAACGCAGCGATGTATAAGATGCTAATTCCCTTGCACTTGTAACTTACTTGTTAGGATTGGTGTGCTGGAAGGTGCAGAAATCTGTTTATCAAACACTCTCACTGTGACCTGATAGATGGCACTTCCAGTTGCAGTGACAAAAGTGTGTGATCCAGCATCTGTAACATTCTCACATGTTTGTGCGGTAGTGGAGAGGTCTGTGTAGCACACTTCGTACTTGAAACCACTCCTAAATTGCTGATCCCAGGTCACCAGCAGTCCACTGTCATCCACAGTGCCTCTGACATTGACAACTTGTTTAAGAGCTACATTAATTGATAACACTTAATGCATTTGTACTAATTATGCAATATAATGCAATTAAGCAAAAAGTTCTCATAGTAAAATTACCATTACTTCATACTTTCAGAGAATAATTCAATGTTGCGTTCACACCAAATTTGCTTCTACTACTATTGTAGGTAAAGAACATGCATACATGCATGCATAATATATGTACATGTATCACAGATGCACACATGCACACGTAAACATCAAAAATGAGCACATGAAAAACATCACTGCAATGAGACCACATGAAATATTACCAACATTATCTATTACAATTTGGTGAAACGAACTCACTGTAGCAGAGATCCCCTTCTACATTGTTACAGTAGTCACATCCAGGTGCATCTAAACCACTCAGGGGGACATCTGGAAATATTGAACAATCAGCAATACATAGAAAGCATGTAAACAAAGGTTACTATCATTTGCACTATAATTCAAGCAGACATGCATTTTAACTAACTTGTGCAGATTGCACCTGCATCTCCAGAATGGGAACAAACAGTCCCTGTAAGTCCACTGTTGCTGCACTCAGTCAGTCTGTGCTCACTCCCTGCACACCTCACATTGCTGTACCAGGATGGACCACTGCCAGCTCCAAATGCATCATACCTAGGTGTTCCCACTGCTCTCAGGTACCCCAACTGATGGCACACAACTGTAGCATCTACAAGATCCCAGTACCGATCACATATAGTGCCCCACTGGCCAAGGAGGAATATCTCAACACGTCCCTTATGAGAACTAGAACCATTCATCAAACGGATGCTGCCCTCAGTTGCTGCGTCATTCAGCAGATGATCTACAATAAACAGATACAATTAGCATCAAAGCTCTATACGCATTAAATTATATGATCTTTTCACCATATCATGACTATTCAGTATATTGAGAAGCTGGCTTGATGGCTGCCCAAGCAGAGGAGGAAAAGGACAGCAGGACTGTGTGGGCCGGCATGCTGGTCAGTCCGCTTCACCCCCATCGCCATGGAGACTAAATTGGCCTAGAGGTTGCTGCTTTCTTAAAGAACCTGAAACACATACTGTACTGTACCTAAGCTCTCAGTCTGGAAACCCCTTCTCATACTATCTACAATGCTACGCTCAAAATGAAGAAGTATCCATTTTAATCTACAACAATTGAGGTATCGTTAGTCAGATTATGTTCCCAGACCATTGCAATACAATACCCCATGTCAGCATTAGGAGAAGCAAGATGAGCTACTAATGGTTAGAATTTGAAGCCTCCTGGATTAGGTCAGCATACGTAAATAATTATAGTAATAATTGGTTACATTGATTGATCTGATCTCTTTGCTGGTGTTTGTTCTTACATATTTATGTGCAGTACTTCTTACCACATTTTGCCTACAGTACAAGAAGACAGTTACATAATCATATCAGATCACACAGGCCAGACATGCTGTCAGACTCACTGGAACATACTACTCCAGCATCTTGAGAATGGGGGCAGGCACTTCCATGGGAAGAAAAGGACTTGCTGCACTCAGTCAGGTTCCTCTCAGTCCCTGTACACCGCACATATTTGTACCAGGACAGACCACTGCCAGCTCCAAATGCAGCAGACCTAGGTGCTGCTACTGCTCTCAGGTACCCCAACTGATGGCACACAACTGTAGCATCAACAAGATCCCAACTGCGATCACACACAGTGCCCCACTCATCAAAGAGGAAGATCTCAACACGTCCCTCTAGTGGATTGGCTCCTCCTACTAGTCGGACAGCGCCTTCCTCTGCTGTGTCTTTTAACAATGAATCTGTATTGGAAGATGACATAAAGTAAACCAAATAGCATACATGCACCACCACAATCTCCCATATACACTCTGTGTAATCTATCACTGGCTCATGTACATTTACCACCACCACCGCCTTCACAGTACAAGGTGCAACATATCCCAACTTAGGCTAAATTCACCCATACCCTGCAGAAGATGTCTCTGTGGTGTCTATGCATGGGGGAGCAAGCTGAGCACACTCCAACTCTATACCAAATTTGCACATGCAAGGACAAATGTACTATAAGAACCCTGTACTGCATGGGCATACGGTGTACATATATAGCTGATGTGTGTACATACATATGTACCCCTGCTAGTTGCAAATGGTATAGGGCTAGCTGGCACCCGTTCCAACTGGTACACTTAAACACCTTGCATTGATATTGCCTTTTTATGTAAGTACATATTATGATAGCAATCAATGTCGTCCTCGCATCCAATGCAGAGGCAGTCAGTCATCTGGCATAAACCATCAGTTTGCCACACTGATGAGCCCCAATGCGGGCAAAACAACTGTTGGTGGCTCTAGCATATGTTTGGATGGCTGGAGGGAGGCTATCACTGGTTGCCATAAATAGAAATTTGGTCCCCCAGCCCACCGAGGCACCAGTGCTGGTGTGGTAGGCTGGTACGCCCAATATACAGTGATCACTCATCATGTACCAAGTATTCTTCACGGTCACTTCATTGTACACTCACTATCTATTATAACTACAGTACGACACAGTTCAGTGTATTTAGCAAATTTTCCAAAATGCAGTATAGGATAAACTAAATGAAATGACATGATCTACAGAGTGAGATCTTAAGCAGGACTCACTTGTACATATAGCCACTGCATAATGAGTAGCAGAGCAGGCAGTTCCAGACAACGAATAGGACTTGCTGCAGTCAGTCAGGTTCCTCTCAGTCCCTGTACACTGCACATTGTTGTACCAGGATGGACCACTGCCAGCTCCAAATGCAGCAGACCTAGGTGCTCCCACTGCTCTCAGGTACCCCAACTGATGGCACACAACTGTAGCATCTACAAGATCCCATCCTGAATTACACACAGTTCCCCACTGGCCAAGGAGAAAGATTTCAACTCGCCCTTCCAATAGATTGTCCCCTCCAACAAGCCGGACAGTGCCTTCTGCAGCTGTGTCATTAGCCGTGATATCTAATAATGCAAAACACATTCATTGCAGTAGCAGTACACTATTCAAATGTAGTCACTATACATGTGTATATGAAGCTATACAACAGAAATCGCAATTCACTGTAAATAGATTTCTGTACCCTGGATGACTATCATGAATATGTGCATAGACATTTTGGTGTCAGTCATCCAGACTGACATGAACTGGTATTTTGTAAACCTGACAGCTTTCTCCATGATGCTCAAAGATGTGTACAAGATTGCATCAAATGTCACTAGAATGAAGGAAACAATAGGCACAAGACCAACAGCTACGTATACTGCTGATTACACTTGGAGTGTGCATTTAAGAGGCTAAAAATCCTGTCAGAATGATGTGCCATAATTGTTGCAATTATGCATATTTTGCAATTTCTGTTTGCAAAATCTAACTGGCCCTTAAAGTACTGTAACAATTTTAACTGTTATACGCTTCCTGGTAATTAATGTAGCATACTGCTGCCTCTTTGGTGTTGTTGTACTACTCACTAGAACACACTACTCCAGCATCATCGATATCAGAATAATCGTAGCAGGTTCCAAGGACAGAAAAGTACTTGCTGCACTCAGTCAGGTTCCTCTCAGTCCCTGCACACCTCACATTGCTGTACCAGTATGGACCACTGCCAGCTCCAAATGCAGCAGACCTAGGTGCTCCCACTGCTCTCAGGTACCCCAACTGATGGCACACAACTGTAGCATCTGCAAAATCCCAGTAGTAGCCACACACGTTGCCCCATACACCAAAATAATAGATCTCAACACGCCCCTCTAGTGGATTAGTACCTCCCACTAGTCGGATAGTGCCTTCTTTGGCAGTTTCATTTACCAGGGCATCTGTAGGCAAAATGATGCAATGCAGAGAAGACTATTACATTGTATAAGACGCACTCTACCATCACACCAAAGACAGGATCATATCAAATGTAATACCAGACACAATTATTTACAACATGCAAGCTGGTGATCCCGAATCAACTACAAACTGACAGCTTCTCTCTTCCATGGATACACCAAATATATATCTCTAGGACAATAAGTATACACTACAATAAATAATAGATAGGAATAATAACACTGATTGATAGGTTGTTTGATTATAGCTCAACATGGATGCACAACCAAGGAAGAAGTTGTTAAACAAACTATTGGCAATGAGAAGTTATGCAAATTTAAAATTACAAAACCGGTTCCATCTAGTTATATTCAAAGTCATTCATTGTTCAGAAAAGGTTAAGGTCATTCACTGTTCATGACTGTTCTGTCAAGCAAGTAGGGAACAGCTCTCTGACTGATAGGTCTCATAGTAAGGTTTACATAAATATATCACTTATTTGGCTTATTCACTACCATCATTCGGTCATTCCTCCAGGTATCGAATTGAACTAAACCCTATTGTGCACTACATATGCAAGTTGCTACTACAGATACGTATCTCTCTCCTTTGCACTGCTGCTGGCATGCACTCAATAATTCAATTGCAATACCGTAGTTCACAGTAGCAAAGCTGTATACAATATGTATATAAGCAAAGTCAGCACAAAGTTATAAATCGTATTTGTGCAGTGATCGATATGATCTACAAGAAGTACTCACTTGTACACACAGCCCCTGCGTATTGGTTACTTGAGCAGGCAGTTCCAGACAAGGAGTAGTACTTGCTGCACTCAGTCAGGCTCATCTCAGTCCCTGTACACCTCACATTGCTGTACCAGAACAGACCACTGCCAGCTCCAAATGAAGCAGACTTAGGTGCTCCCAGTGCTCTCATATACCCCAATTCATGGCACACAACTGTAGCATCCACAAAATCCCAGTTGTAATTGCAAACAGTGCCCCACTGGCCAAGGAAAAAGATCTCAATACGTCCCTCTTGTTGACTGGCCCCTCCCACCAACCGTACAGTGCCTTCTCCAGCTGTGTCATTCAACGACACATCTACATACATGTATATATACATAAGTATAGCAACACATTTCTTAAATACGATGATTTAAACCTTAAGACTTCTAGTGGAAGAACCTTAAGACTTCTAGTGGTAACTAAATTTAGCATCTTGAGATTTTGGATATAAAAGAATTTTTCCATGTACAAAAATATTTGCTGGATGCAATTTTTCAGCAATTTTTACTACTTGTTAAATTCACTAAAATTAGTGGTCTTGAGGTACGGATTGGGATTAGGGGTGGGGGCGGGGGGGGGGGGGGCACAGTAGTGTTCTCCTCTGAAGATAATGGTTCAAGAAGGGTGCACTGAATTGCTAGTCATGTGTGGACTGGCTAGTGGATGGTGGAGTGTCAGGGAGTCAGCTCCTTTGCACAGCACAGTAAGAAGTAACCATGCCTACGTATCTATCTCGGTAATTCTACCTGTAGTACAAATTGCACTCATTTACACAGTACTGTTCTACAGTACTGTAGAAAAATCTCAATTTCTTAATGAAACTGCATATAGAAAAGTATCAGGTGGACATGTTTGTGAGTGTAGGGCTTTACAGGATGATTGTGCCTATTTGCAATGGATTGGTGACATGGGCCCTAATAGTATGTATATACATAATTATACGTATTATGAAAGAGATTTAATCACTGAATTTTATGCTGACCAGCCTTCTACACCAGTATATAGTGTTACAAGAGGCTGGGCCCTAGTCCTATTGATGGCAACCAGTGGTCAGCTTCCCCATGGCCACCAAGCTAATGGGCCCCAATTAGGGCAAAACAGCGTTCATATTTGTAGGATGACTAGCAGGGGAAGGTGATCACTGGTTGCCATTAATAGGGCTATGGCCCCCCAGCCTCCTGTGATGCCATACTGACGTAGAAGGCTGGTCAGCATAAATTCTAGTGATTAAATCTCTTTCAACCTAACCCGACCTACATTGCTAAGAACTGACCGTTCAACCTATTCATATGCAGCTCTATCTCTCACAAATCTCGCATAGAAAGAAGCAGAGTAGATACATAGTACCAGTGTTGTATATGAAAGGAAATAGTGAGTTGACTATTTCTCAAGCATTCCACCCATCCAGTCACTACATGCTGCCTACATGCAAGTGAAGAAGTAGTCAAATACTTTTTGTAGACCGATATACTATACATACTGTGCCCATACAACATCCTTATACATATTTAGCTGCATGCATTAAACTGTGAGGTCAAGTTATGTGTACATACTTTGGTGAGAGCAACAATACACTGATATCATACGTATGCACCTCAAGGATAAGCATATATTACACAGCAGCTCACTTGAACACACTACTCCAGCATCTCGATGATGGCGACAAGCATTTCCAAGGGCAGAAAAGTACTTGCTGCACTCAGTCAGGTTCCTCTCAGTCCCTGTACATGCCACATTACCATACCAGAATGGACCACTGCCAGCTCCAAATGCAGTAGACCTAGGTGCTCCCACTGCTCTCAGGTATCCCAACTGATGGCACACAACTGTAGCATCTGCTAGATCCCAGTTGTAATCACATACAGTACCCCACTGGCCAAGGCGGAAGATCTCAACACGTCCCTCTAGTGGACTGGACCCTCCCACCAATCGGACAGTGCCCTCCTCTGCTATGTCAATCAATATAATATCTATGAAATTGAAACATAATATATATGCTATGTACATAAATTGCAGTTTACAAATAATAAAGTGAATCTGTTTGTTATCAATATTATGAAAGGAATACAAATACCACTTTATACATATATATGAATGCAAGTTTCAGGGTTATAGGGGTAAGGCATTGCTACATACTGTATTCTACTTCCATAATTAGATCCCATTCAATATAAAATAATATAACTCCCTGAGATACATAATGCATTACGGAGTTTATCTAATTTCAGGATTTAGTTCTTCATACAAAACATATACAGACAATGACAACAACTACCTCTATTGAGAGGTTTTGCAGCACATGCACTCATTACAGAGCAGAGCAGATTAGCTCAACTTACCAAATATATAGACTAACCTGAACATGCCACTCCTGCATCGTGATAATGGTAGCAGGCAGTTCCAAAAACTGAAATGGACTTGCTGCACTCAGTCAGGTTCTTCTCTGTTCCTGTACACCCCACATTGGTGTACCAAGATGGACCACTGCCAACTCCAAATGAAGAAGACCTTTGTGCTCCCACTGCTCTCAGGTACCCCAACTGATGGCACACAACTGTAGCATCCTGAAGGTCCCACTGGTTGTTACAGATAGTACCCCACTGTCCAAAGTGGTACACTTCAACACGTCCTTCAGTTGCCATGCTCCCTCCTACCAGTCTGACAGTGCCTACCGAATCTGTATCATTTTCACCGTCTGCACAACATTGACACAATTGAGTTGGTGATAACACTGAGAACCTTTAGTAGGTCATAGTGTAGTATCATTCACTTCCCAGTATTCAATACACTTGCATAATAATCTAGATAACCCAGTGCATAGTTTAGTGAATCTTTGGTTACATTATTACAAATCAATGCCATTACATATATACAAGCAAACATCCGAGCCATGCAATGCAATGCAATGAATCAATAGCACTGACTACACCAACACATCCACATAAAGTCACACAACACTGTAGATGTAGAAAGCTGACAGTGTATGAGTGACTAAGGCTCACTTGAACATACTACTCCTGCATCTTGAGTATGGGAGCAGGCAGTTCCAGTAAATTCACCACTATTGCTGCACTCAGTCAGGTTCCTCTCTGTCCCTACACACCTCAAATTGCTGTACCAGGATGGACCACTGCCAGCTCCAAATGCAGCAGATCTAGGTGCTCCCACTGCTCTCAGATACCCCAACTGATGGCACACAACTGTAGCATCTGCAAGATCCCAATGGTTACTACACACAGTGCCCCACTGGCCAAGGAGGAAGAGCTCAACGCGTCCTTTTTGTGGAGTGGCTCCTCCCACCAATCGGACACTGCCTTCTTCTGCAGTGTCATTCAGTGTGGTATCTGTAAAGGTAAACATGTACACTGGTTACAGTAGATACTGTAGGACAGAAATGAGTCCCATTGTCTTTGTTCATGCAGACACAGCTGAGTGTATACAATCACTGTGTAGTACCTTGACTAGCCGGTTTAAGGCCTCTCGGACTTGTACTGTAATTTATATGCGGTATAATTAATACACTGAGGTGGCCTGAACAGTTGTGCAATTAGACTACCAAATGTAGCACTGAAGGGGGACCAAGGGCTAAATTAGAAGAGAAAGTGGGAAGAACACTTTGTCTCCTTAAAGATGAATCTTCTCTATCAAAGATGCATGAAAGGACAGATTACTACCATTGTATTTGCTTTGAAAGACTGCTTCCAAGTCAGTAAGGTAACAGTAGTTACTTGATCCTTATAGTTGGGTTCCTCAATGAACTAGTCATTTAATTACGTACATTTAGACACATTCAAGTCTGAAACCAAGTGGCTTTATGTGTATTTTGACTGCATCCCTGGATATGTTTCATCCTGTTGAAGTCAAATTATATTCTTTGTCACACCAGGCCTAGCTACATACGAAAGATGAGGTATGAAAGTAGGTATTAATCAGAACTATCTCCATAATTATACAAAAATCATTATAATGGTGACAATATCAACAATGTAGTGCCAGCATACATTCATAATTCCGAATACAGCCCACTTAAAATTTTACATGCATGCTAATGATTCATTTTTAGCACCGGTAGACCTTGGAATAAGTAATGAAATGTTCAAGTTTACAACCTAAAGCTTGTTTGGCATAGTAAAATATAAGCATTGCCAATCATAGTTGGCACTTTTCCATAGATTATGAAGGCAAGGGGCAAGGATGCCAACTTGCCTATTTAATGTATGGGAAGAACATAGTTTTTGGCTGCTTACATTTACTAAGCCAAACATGCTTTAGTTTTCAAACTTGGACATTTTGCTACTTACTACCAGTGTAGCATGAAAAAATGAGTCATTATCATGCTTAGAAAATTTTAAGTGGGCTCTATTTGGAATTAGGAATATGTCCCACTTTGATGCAGATTTGGACCATCAGGAAGGGACACAGACCAACCAGAGGTGCTGATGCTATGGCTGTCCTTCCCGAAGCAAGACATGGCAAATAGCTAGAATCGTAGTATGAGTCAGTGACTATGCATGAACATTGTTCTCCACTGACCCAGAGAACAGAGAGAGTAATTATCATGGGGTTCCCCTTGCAGTCAAAGCTACAATCAGGGCAGTTTCAGATGGCCAGTGAGAGCCAATCAGTAATCAAATCATAACTGAATGTAGTGTATGAATCCACAGAATGTAGTAATAACAGACTCGGTAAAGAAAAGTTTCATGATAAGTTTCAATGGGTCCTATCAAAGTCTGACATCAGCTACGTAGATGGTCAACCTCTTTGGAGGCTTAATGCCATTGTCAACCCACTGGATGCATGATATGCTGGAAGTTTCTAGCAAATGTAGCAGTGAATGAAATCAAGTGTTCAGTTTAGCTGATATTAGCAGAAGATTGGTACAGCATATAGGAGGCATGTATAGCCATAGAATACAGGTGATTGTGTCAAAATACAACCAAATTGCACTTTTATCTCAAAGCACACTGAAAGTTTACTCACTGGAGCAGATCACACCTGCAGCTTGAGAATGGGAACAAGCATTCCCTGAGTCTCCATCATTGCTGCACTCAGTCAAATTGTGCATATTTCCTCCACACCTCACACCAATGTACCAGGATGGACCACTGCCAGCTCCAAATGCAGCAGACCTAGGTGCTCCTACTGCTCTCAGGTACCCCAACTGATGGCACACAACTGTAGCATCTGCAAGATCCCAATCATAATATGGGTAGTGTGAGTATACATAATAGTCGCATACAGTACCCCACTGGCCAAGGTGAAAGATCTCAACACGTCCCTCCAACGGAGTGGTCCCTCCCACTAGTCTGACAGTGCCCTCATCTGCTGTGTCATTTAAAGTAACATCTATGTAAAGGTGCAAAAAGAGTTCATAATAATTTACAGAGAAGGACTTTGATGATAATGTTTTTAAAGAGACAAACACTATGGTAAAATGACAGAAGGCAATCTATTTTTGGCGCCCCTATAATTGATTTCACTTTTAGGTATTTGTATGGCTTCATGTTCGTATTATATAATAAGTGTGCGAAAAATTGTTTCCTCCAAAAACAAAGACAGCTGTAGGGATGGTGCAGTGTGTCTCTGAAGGGCATGGCAAACCAACTGGCAGAAAACCCCTAGGAACAGGGAGGAGGGCCAGTCCATGCAATGAGGGGGGCCAGCCTGCCCACGCAAAACCCATGCAGGTCATTAACATCCACTGACTTTGAATATATTTGCACCATCCCTACATCTGGCAACATCTTGCTGCGCTTGCGTTGTTGCTACCATCAATCCCCTATTTCTCAAACTGCATATTGTTATGCAATTGTGAGTGTGCAATAACAAGCTAAACCAGAAGTGACAGCCAGCTATCATCGACAAGCGAACGCGGAAATGTCGGCCGGAAGCAACCGCGCACTAAGAAAAAATGGCTGCCAAATTGCACGGCCGCGGATACCCTCCGAAACAGTGTCGGTTCTCACTACTGTTCAGGAGTAGCGCGACTTTCCGTTTGTATTACAGCATACAAACAGCCACCACCATCCCTCCCCCGTCTAATATTTCTGTCATTGCAAATGGCGGCGCCCATGTCGTTCTTTACGAAGCTTTAAATCGTCTCTAATGACGTTTCGCCGTATTTGGATCGAACGAAATGTGGTCATGAACATGTGTTAATAGACTGATACTAATAAAAGCTCAAAGAACGTCTCTTCTGCGAGATACAGCTCCAATTATCACTGAAGGATATTGTAAAATGGCCGCGCGCTCGACGCTCTGTTTGCTAGGCTCAAATCATCTTTCTTTATATTTCGCCGTGTATCCAAAGAACGCAAAGTGTTTCTAAAACATGCTTAAGTAATAGTATTGCAGTAGAAAGCTTACCTAACTGTTCTCCTGCGAGCTACAGCCCTAAATACAACAGAAGTCTAATGATCCGTTGGCCAATAATAGCAGACCAGCGAATCATGGCGTATACAGCTAGCCATGATTCGCTCATAGGAGTCTTTTAGGCCAACAACAATGCTGTACCCTGAACTATCTGATTTACTGAACATGTATGGAGAAATTGCTAGCAAGCTATTCGAGTTCAGGGGCGCCCGGCGCCCCACAAGTTTTTTACCTACGGTTGTACGTCAATGCTTACATTTATATTGAATGTATTGGGCGAAGTATTGGGTATAGGGAATTTATATTGTCGGCCATTTTATTCGGCCGGAAGTGGACCGTTTGCGAGGCCAAGGAACTTTGAAAACCGGCTTCTAAACGACGTCTTAGCGAAGTTTGGACGTTTTCTTCCGCCTCTGATCCTGGAACAGACTCCTACAGCACTTCTGGTCGACGGGCAAAGACACAGCTTCGAGACAGCGCCCAACAGGTCATCGACTTTGCCCCGCGCCTTCTTCGATAATGGCCGCGCCCGCCTCGGAGGACTTCACTCCGCCGCCTGGAACACATGACAGGAGCAGCATAGAAACTGGTGAACGCCGTGATATGTATACGCTAACATTCTTCAACCGTTTGTAGCGTTGAAAAGCTTAACTCGCACGGTTACCCTTCTAAATGCCCTTCAGAACCTGGCCCACGCGTACTGTGTTGTAGCAAACGTACGTAGCTTTTGCCATCACAGACTACTAACTACTCTGGTGACTGTGGGTTCCTTGGTACATTATGTTTCTGTAATTACTCACTGTAAATGCATGTGATATAAGCAGTCATGTGCCTGTCTTTGCTGGAGATTCTCTGTGCATGTGTGTGTGCATGTGTATGTGTGCATGTGTGTGTGCGTGTGTGTGTCTCATGTGTCTGGCGATAGTGGTGTGTGTGTGTGTGTGTGTGCTGAAGTTACTGAGGTATTATGACACGATGTCATGTTTACCTATTGTGAGTGACAGAGCAGCGACCGAAGGGAGCAAGTATTTCGAGTTGGGGCAGCAGCCCCACGAGTATTTAACTTGAAATACTTGTTAACTTGAAATACTTGTTTCACTCATATAGATCTTGCACAAGGACTGGGGAGTTTCACAATTCATCAGATTCTCTCACTGTGGCTTGATCCTTACTCTCCTCTTTGTTCCAAACACCTTATAATTCTATGTAAATGAATGCTACAATATTTCCTAGTACAACCTCTCACTTCATTGTGCCTTTGAGTCACTAGATTTCCAGTTTTGCAGTCTAGCAAGAGTGGAGGTCTTGCAGTCTAGGGCATGCTTAAGGCAGAAGGAAGCACCACAGCTATCACTGTCTGCTAGCATCTGCAAGGACAAGCAGTCAGTGGCATCACTCTGTGACAGTCATAATTCTCCTTAGGAGCAAGATCAAGCTGAAACAATGGGCTTTCACAGAAATCTTGGGCCAGCAGAAATATCGGTCGAAGGGAACAATTTTCCAGGAGAAATGGTCTGCCTGGTCTATTTCTCTCTGAACATTGGTCCAAGTTTTGAATATGATTCGTCAACTCTGTAAACAGTACATACGTATACAGTGATTGCAGTGAGGTGATATATGGTGAGCTCTTCACACTTAGTAGTGTTGAGTTCAGGGTCAGACTCAGGTCAGATCCATTTGTGCTATTGTAGTGACAGTGATAGACATACAGTTTATATACTGCCAGTGGATGTTGCCATTCTCCAGCTATAGTTAGGTAGCTCAGTATACATATCTCCACTAACACTGCACAAAGTCTTGGTGTGGGCCTTCCCATTAATACTTGTTGTTGAATGAAGTGAGGGCTTCTCAGCTGGCTCAGGCATTGGAAAAGGTTGGTTCTCCAATACCAGCTTCACAACAGGGTTGAAAACCTTGCCGACGTTTCGACCAGATGCTCTGGTCTTCGCCCTGAAGAAGACCAGAGCATCTGGTCGAAATGTCGGCAAGGTTTTCAACCCTGTTGTGAACCTGGTATTGGAGAACCAACCCTTACCTGTTGTTGAAGCAATGTGTCCTTGCAGGGATGCCTACCTCTGCCTGGCATGTCTCAGACTACTACATTTTGAATAATTACTTAGCAACCCTGAAGTGGACAGGCAGTGCACACATGTTCAATCAAACTCTCCTCCTGTTAGTACTTACTTGAACACATAACTCCTACATCTTGAGAATGCGAGCAAGCATACCAAGAGAGTCCATTATTGTTGCACTCAGTAAGGTTTCTTTCACTTCCATCACAATCTATGCTGTCATACCAGGATGGACCACTACCAGCTCCAAATACAGCATACCTGGGATATCCCACTGCTCTGAGGTACCCCAACTGATGGCACACAACTGTAGCATCTGCAAGATCCCAGTTAGAGTCACACATGGTGCCCCATTGTCCAAGGAGGAAGATCTCAACTCGTCCCTCCAGTGCACTGGCCCCTCCAACCAGTCGAACAGTGCCTTCAGCAGTTGTGTCATTCAGTAAGACATCTGCACCAATGAAAGAACATATAGTAGAATTAAAGATACCAAAGAATTGCAATTAAAGTAATAAGCAATTAAAAATCAACTGTTAATTAAGTGATTTTCCAGCCAGGAGGGTATCCTGCACCTGGAGGAAGTACAGGTTTCTCCTATGTATGGCAGACTGGGTACTCATTGACAACAGCCTTAACTGCTGTTTCAGCGGGAAAATGCGCTTGCCATGGTGCTGTGAATGATGTTGTCAAGAGGCCATTGAACGCAGCCTCTCCTACTGACATCTACGGGTAAATAGGACCCAAATCCTAATGAGTTTGCACTCCTACAGTGTTAATCCAGGGATATAGTTGTAGCTAGCCCAAATAAGAACCATTAATTGTAGTGGCCACTGAGCATATTATGAATGCAATATGGTCTGCCAAATTAGTGTACCTCCATGCAGTCTATTCTCCATTCCTAGTCTGTGTATAATAAAATGCAGTATATGAAGCAAACAGCACAGAACAAGATGACATCGTAGGCTATGTATTGTAATTACCTGAGCAAATTACCCTTGCATACTGAGTGGCAGAGCACGCACTTCCCAGCAAAGAGAAGGTCTTGCTGCACTCAGTCAGATTCATCTCAGTTCCAGCACACCTCACATTGCTGTACCAGGACAGACCACTGCCAGCTCCAAATGCACCAGACCTAGGTGCTCCCACTGCTCTCGGGTAGCCTAACTGAAGACATACCACTCTTGCATCAGCAAAGTCCCAGCTAGAACCACACACAGTGCCCCACTGGCCAAGGAGGAAAATCTCAACACGCCCCTCCAATGGAGTAATTCCTCCCACCAATCTGACTGTGCCTTCAGCAGCTGTGTCATTCATTGTGGCATCTACATACAGAAATGATAATGTCTTCACTATTACTGTATATTTACTGTACAATTGCACTAATAGTAAGCACATACTGTTGTTGTAGGACATTGTCCAGGCAACAGATAACACATGACCATGCATCTTCTTGGATTGAAAGCTGTTCAGTTCATTTTCTAATTGACCCACATGCTCTTGCTATCACATAATGTTTGTGACTTATGTGCAATTATGCCGCTAATGATTCCAACCCACAACTAATCAATACATGTGGCAAAATGCATGTAGTGGGAATGCTGGCATCACCTGGCAGTATCAAACCAATATATGTGCAAGAAACCTTGAAGTCATTAGCAGACCATAATACACATAATATGAAACAGACAATGGAGTGCAAAATGCAATCAGCCAGTTTATAATTACAACTCACTTGAACATACTACTCCAGCATCATCATAATAATAGTTGCAGGCACTTCCAGAGACAGAAAAGTACTTGCTACACTCTGCCAAGTTCATCTCAGTCCCTGTACACTGCACCCAGTGGTACCAGGATGGACCAGTGCCAGCTCCAAATGCAGCAGACCCCCTAGGTGCTCCCACTGCTCTCATGTACCCCAACTGATGGCACACAACTGTAGCATCTGCAAGATCCCAGTTGTCACTACACACAGTTCCCCACTGGCCAAGGAAGATTTCAACACGTCCCTCTAGTGGACTGGCCCCTCCCACCAATCGGACAGTGCCCTCCTCTGGTATGAGTTTGATGCCTACAAGAATGAAATTGGTATGAAAAAATTAATTAAATTTCATATGGATGCTAAATAATTCATTTTATACACCATTATTACAATCTCTTTAGTTCATCATCATCAATTCAGTTACAGGAACAGGAATAAGAAATAACACCATGTCTTTTAGTATGTACACAGTTGCAATGCAATTGCTGTTTAAGTTAGTCAATATGTTGCAATAGTTTTTTATACAGTATACCATATATACTGGTATATGTATTGCGATACTTAAAGTCGAGTACGAGTCTACCTTGTGTTATGTACTGAAAATAGTGTGGGTCAAGATGTCGTGTTATGTGTTAAGTTGCTGCAAGTAAAAGTACCACCAAGACCATTGATTAACAGTCCTGGAAGACTCACTGGCACATGCTACCCCAGCATCTTGAGAATGGGAACAAGCACTTCCAGTATAATCACTCCATTTACTGCACTCAGTCAGGTTCATCTCAGTCCCTGTACATCTCACATTGCTGTACCAGGATGGACCACTGCCAGCTCCAAAAGAAGCAGACAAACGAGGTCCCACTGCTCTTGGGTACCCCAACTGACGGCACACAACTGTAGCATCTGAAAAATCCCATCTATTATCACACACAGTACCCCACTGACCAAGGAGGAAGATTTCAACACGTCCCTCTAGTGGACTGGATCCTCCCATCAATCGGACAGTTCCCTCTGCTGCAGTGTCATTCAATGTGTCATCTGTTGCATTGATACATGAAAGAAATATACAATGCGACATGTCAAAAAGGCATGACATCATGTATCGGGTGTTATTTTGTTCAACATTCCTGAGAAAGTACTATGACTGCATGAGTACATTCACGTTGTTGTGTCACTACCTGTATATAATTATGTATACACTGCAGGGGGCATGTACACGGTGAAAACAGACAACATGGATAATTATCATAATTATTCATGCTACTTCCTCAAGAATAAATGAGCCATTCCGCAAGTAGTAAAGCACCATAACACAAGCTGGATTACCTATAATATTGATGCATGATCTCACATTATTATTATTATTATTATTATTATTTTTACTATTATTATTATTAAGGTTAAGGTAACCCCATCAGCCCAAGGCTGGTTTGAATGGGGCACCCATTCATATATATATATATATATATATATATATATATATATATATATTACATATATTCTGTTGACAGCCAATACTCTCTGCCCACAGAGGACATATATAAGATTTAACTCCTGTATATATATATATCAGAGCCCTAAGCAAATCTACAATATTTAGACACAACAAGGCATTCTGAGTTCTGATGCACAGAATATAGACTAATTATTCCTGGACAATCGAGGATGCCAAAAGGTTTTCTAGTACAATACTTCACATGCCACAGGCTTCATCATCAGACACACAATAAAGAAGATCGTAAGCTTGACAATGGTTACCATGGCAACATGATGTACATTAAGACTGCATAGCATGGAACAAAGATAATATGTACATACTACATTAAGTAGCCTCAAGGGGCTCTACAAGTGATCATATAATGTGACACTACATAACTTACTTGAACACACCACTCCAGCATCTTGAGAATGGGGGCAGGCACTTCCAAAGGAAGAAAAAGACTTGCTACACTCAGTCAGGTTCATCTCAGTCCCTGCACACCTCACATTGCTGTACCAGGACAGACCACTGCCAGCTCCAAATGCAGCAGACCTAGGTGCTCCCACTGCTCTCAGGTACCCCAACTGATGGCACACAACTGTAGCATCTGCAAGATCCCAGTTGTTACTACACACAGTTCCCCAATGGCCAAGGAGAAAGATCTCAACACGTCCCTCTAGTGGACTAGCTCCTGCCACCAGTCGGGTAGTCCCTTCCTTAGCAGTTTCATTGAATGTTACATCTAAAAAATGAAGAATGAATAGAGTTCATGTTATACTACATACATACAACATGACACTAACCAGACCTGTATTGTTTGCTGCAAGCTAATACCACTACAGATGCATGCACTGTACAGTAGTGCTGGTCATGGGAAGGATCAGCCTTGGCATTAATACTGCTATCCTTTCATCATATTCTTCGTGAAAAATGCTATACACTAAACCCACCGCTAAGCTTGCAAATGGCATCAACAGACAATATGCAAGTATTTCCTGGGAACTCACTGGAACATACCACTCCGGCATCTTGTGCATGGTAGCAGACACTTCCAGTAAAATCATCACTCCTCCTACACTCAGTCAAAGTCATCTCTGTCCCTGCACACTGCACCTGGCTGTACCAAGATGGACCACTGCCAGCTCCAAATGAAGCAAATCTAGGTGCTCCCACTGCTCTCAAGTACCCCAACTGACGGCACACAACTGTAGCATCTGCAAGATCCCAGTTAGAGTCGCACACAGTTCCCCAATGGCCAAGGAGAAAGATCTCGACACGTCCTTCTAGTGGACTGTCTCCTCCCATCAGTCGAACAGTGCCTTCCACTGAAGTGTCATTCAGTGTGAAATCTATACAAATGTAGATTGTTGTACACACACTGTCTAAATAGCATGAGATAATGCGTCAAGTCAGTATTGTTTCAACAAAATCTTGTTATAACCATAGCCTTTTAAGAGTACGTAGTAACCTAAAGCGAATATGGATAATGCATGCTTCAATCATATTGGCAAAGGCACCTCTTCAAAAGTGAACAATTAGGGACTATATAGTTTGATGACACTGCACTTGCATTTTGTACACATCTTCAGTAGTACATACATAAATGCTAACAAGGTTTTGGACTCACTTGAACACACTGCTCCAACATCACGAGAATGGGTACAGGCTTCCCCCAGCATTTCATACTTGCTACACTCAGTCAGGTTCCTCTCATTTCCCGTACACTGCACATTGTTGTACCAGGATGGACCACTGCCAGCTCCAAATGCAGCAGACCTAGGTGCTCCTACTGCTCTCAGGTACCCCAACTGATGGCACACAACTGTAGCATCTACAAGATCCCATCCTGAATTACACACAGTTCCCCACTGGCCAAAGAGGTATATCTCAACACGTCCCTCCTGTATTCCATCCCCTCCCACAAGTCGGGCAGAGCCTTCTTCTGCTGTGTCATTAATTGCAATATCTAAGTACATGGACAGTGAATGTAGAGCCTAGAACTGATACTAGACAAAGAAATCATTGTACAACTTTGGAATTGATAATTAATTTTACTAATAATTATGTAATAATATAATTATCTGTGTGTACAAGATTGTACATACATATTTGTGAACTTCACACCACAACCACATACACATACAGCAACGTGTAAACACATAAAAGTATACTGTATACAAACTGTATTGAAAACTTGCATAATTTAGCTAAACACACTACACAACTGACTAACCTGAACACACTACTCCAGTATCGTGAGAATGGGAGCAGGCTCTTCCATAGGAATTAAAGGACTTGCTGCACTCAGTCAGATTCATCTCGGTCCCTGTACACTTCACACTGCTGTACCAGGATGGACCACTGCCAGCTCCAAATGCAGCAGACCTAGGTGCTCTCACTGCTCTCAGGTACCCTAACTGATGGCACACAACTGTAGCATCAGCAAGATTCCAGCTAGAACCGCACACAGTGCCCCACTGGCCAAGGAGAAAGATTTCAACACGCCCTTCCAAAGGAGAGTCCCCTCCTACCAACCGGACAGTGCCTTCTTCTGCTGTGTCATTTAATGCGACATCTGCAAATGTATGGTAGAGTTAGGTAAACATTGTATGGATAGGCACATGCACATGACCATGAGTGGGGAGGCAGGAAGGTGTGTGGATGGTGAGACTGAGGATACCTTATGCAAGGAAGAAGCTAGCCTCGTAAGCAGTCCCTAATTCCATTCCTACTTCTGCTCAGTTTCCCCATGCAAGCAGAATTCTGAACAAGGACTGGTTATGAGGCTAGGAAGAGCCTAGGAGCCAGAATGTTCACCTCACCACTTTATAGAGTTTAATCAGTACTGGTAGCCATGTTCAGTGCTTGGTTTGTGGTTGATATTGTTAATAAGAATAAGAGGATGATTGTGGTGTGTGAACAGCAGGAAATAGGGATCAAGGTGATGACAACAGAATCACAGGAATAGAGATTGACGGTGATGCTGAAGTCACTATGTATTTATACATCCAAAAGAGAATCATTGGGCATGAATGAGAGGAAAAGTGCAAAATTCACACTTGTTAGTATGGAGCTGGGAGTGAAGTTATGTTTGTTGTCTTGGCTAGTGTAGTTAAAAGTTTGCTTGCAAAGTACGATAGGCATGTGCATGAGAAGGTTGAACAAGTACTGTTGACACTATATGCATTTGACACATTATGCACCATATGTAATACCCAACTAATTTTAGGTGTACTATATTTTACAACCAATTTCACAATGGTTGGGTAAATGGCAAATAGGAAATTGCAAATGGTAAATGGCAAATGGTGAGACAACATAGAAGTATGATAACTTGGTGCGATCATATATACTGAATAGTGGATGTGACAACAAGTCATGGTAGAGTCACAGTGTGTGACGTACAATGCCGTTATGGCATTAGCTTTTTACCATTTGCACTTTACCATTGGCTATTCAACTAACCCCTCTGAAATTGATTGTACTAGTTGAAAATGGTGATTATGCAAGCTCTGCAACACTGCACTTCTCTCAAGCTTTACATGCAGACCTACGTACCATATGTACAACTGCAATCTACATTGCTGAGAGTGTGGAACATCATGGCAGTGAATGGATGAAAGTTTGTAAATGCATGCAAAACACAGACAACAAGTGCAATTTGGCTGTTAAAATGGAATGTAGAAGACTGTGAAACATGGAGAGGTTACTGAATGATGTGATTAGAAGGAGGCCTGTTTTCAGTCACATTGCTCACTAACTTGAGAGTGTTAAGTGTTGGTGTAGCTATCATTGCACTTCTGCATGCAATCATGAGGTTGGCTAATGATGTGTATTATTCTTTTACTTTTAGAAGGCAATCAAATTATTTCACTATACATGTCTACTTGAAATAATTTGCTCAACTCACTTGTTTTGCACACAACAATTATACTAACAGATCAGCTATGAATTGCTAATGACTATGAGCAAATTCAAACACAAAGCATCAACATTAACCAGGTCCCTGATCATGTTACATGGACATGAAGCATATGTAAAGTAAACCTGCATGAGACTGTAATATCATATATCAGAGCACTATTTGGTAATGGCAACATAGCTATCCATGATGACATGGAAGGTGTGTAGTCAAACATATATATACAGCACTAAAATGCAAAAGAACAATAAAACAGAAGACAGGTATATTCAGCACTAGACTTACTGGAACATATTACTGCTGCATCTCGAGAGTGGGAACAGGCATGTCCTTTGGAATTTATGAGCTTGCTGCACTCGGTCAGGTTCGTCTCAGTCCCTGCACAGTCCACATTGCTGTACCAGGATGGACCAATGCCAGCTCCAAATGCAGCAGACCTAGGTGCTCCCACTGCTCTCAAGTACCCCAACTGATGGCACACAACTGTAGCATCTGCAAGATCCCAACCGTAGTAACACACAGTGCCCCACTGGCCAAAGAAGAAGACTTCAACACGTCCCTCTAATGGAGTAGCAGCTCCCACCAAACGAATAACATTTGCTGCAGTTGTATCATCTAATGTGATGTCTGAAAAATGGAAAATAGTAGTCTTGAATTGTTAATTAAACTGACAACTGCAGCACCTACATATTATGCTCACCACACTATGCCAATAACAACCTAAACACCATGGAGTTACCACCATGCATCCACACCAAGGCTGTACTATGAATAATTGTGTTAAGGTAGCAACATACTATCTAAGTATACAATGATTATTCAATATTGTTTAACTATCTCTGTGACAAAGATGTGTTTATGGTACTGCAGGACTTACAGTACCATGCTGTATTTGGTATTGCTATATATGTTCTGTGTACATCTGTCCTGTTCTGTGTAAGCTAAGCCTGTTAATCATGATCTGTGTAAGTCTTACCTTATTTGCATCTTGTTTTTAAAATTAGTTGGTGTTGTATTATGGGATTGCATGCCTTGTATTACCTTTGATGTTTTGCCCTTTTTCTGGTGCATGTCTGTAATTTAATCATCTTTGTAAGTGCTGTGTTGAATGATTGATTGGATCTCTGTATAGTGAAAGTGTTGTCGTCTTTGCTCCCAAGATCAAAACCATAGCGGCCTACTTGCCATAGTCTCACGCACCAGCCCCTATTATTGCGCAATAAGGGAAATAGGGCTGGCGCACAAGACTATACTTACCCGTCCAATCTGCACAGAATGTCACAATCTTTCATTTATTAATTCACTATGTTTCATTTCATTCAGCCACTATAGAAGAATATTGTTGTGAGTTAATCTTGTGCACGGATTATGCCTGATAAGGCTCATAACAGACAAATGGATTGCATTGAATTGTGACTGCATGCATGGAGTGACTTTGCTGTTGTGCTTGATCCTCTAAGGGAAGTATGACTATACTACACTGTATGTGTAACACCCTAGAGGTAGTGTCCCCTGCTTTGATCTCACTTGAGCAAATTACTCCAGCATCATGAGAATGCAGACAAGCATTTCCTGAGAATTCAGTGTGGCTGCACTTTGTCAATTTGCGCTCATTTCCTGCACAGTTCACACCACTATACCAGGACGGTCCACTGCCAGCTCCAAATGCAGCAGACCTAGGTGCTCCTACTGCACCTAGGTACCCCAATTGATGGCACACAACTGTAGCATCCACACTGTCCCACCCACTATCACAGATAGTGCCCCAATGGCCAAGGAGAAATATCTCTACACGTCCTTCTGTTGGAGTGGCCCCTCCCATCAACCGAATAGTTCCTTCCTCTGCTGTATCATTCACTGTGATATCTACAAATTGTTAGAGAAAGATGACTGAACTGTCTCTATCATAACATTGAAAGATGAATTTCCAACAGAAGAGAAATTTTATGATTCAAGACTGGAGGTGTGCTGCTAACCTGGAACACGAGTCCTAGACTGAAGAGACAGAGCTATGGAATACTGAGGGTTCCAGTTACGAATCTATGTATTTACAGCACCCCTACTACATATATCATCACAACTACCAAAGTACCTGATTACTAGTACTATTCAATGCTCAACATTTGATGCATGTACAAGGTGGCTAAATATTTATATTGCTTCCTATAGCTGTTGATCTGCCTGATACTATTTGAACCTATCCCATTCACTCACCTGAACACACTACTCCAGCATCATCATAATAATAGCTGCAGGCACTTCCAAGGGCAGAAAAGTACTTGCTGCACTCAGTCAGGTTCATCTCTGTTCCTGTACACTGCACAGTGCTGTACCAGGACAGACCACTGCCAGCTCCAAATGCCGTAGACCCAGGTGCTCCCACTGCTCTCAGGTACCCCAACTGATGGCACACAACTGTAGCATCTGCAAGATCCCAGTTGTCATTACACACAGTACCCCACTGACCAAGGAGAAAGATCTCAACACGTCCTTCTAGTAGACTCGTTCCTCCCACTAGTCGGACAGTGCTTTCTGCTGCTGTGTCATTTAACATGACATCTATACAGAAGTAAATATTAACATTGACACATAGATAGCCATGGTCATTATGCAGTTGTGCTACATATAATATGTCTAAACTGGGTTTATACAAGAGAGTTGCCACATACGTAGATTTGCTTGCAAAATGCAGCACATGCTGAAAGCCTCACATTCTAATGTACAATGCTATACCATACACATACATATTATAATATGAATCTTTATGCTGATACACAGGTAATTGGGCACGCATTTAAATTGTTTCTAGGATAACTCTCGTCAGAGCAACAGAACAGAAACATCAGCACTCACCAGAGCACACTACTCCTGCAGCACGAGAATTGCGACATCCATCTCCAGAAGGTATAAAATTGTTGTTGCACTCAGTCACCTTCCTCTCATTCCCTACACACCTCACCCTAGTGTACCAGGATGGACCACTGCCAGCTCCAAATGCAGCAGACCTATTAGCTCCCACTGCCCTCAGGTACCCCAACTGATGGCACACAACTGTAGCATCTGCAAGATCCCAGTCATAATGACAAACAATACCCCACTGTCCAAGGTGGAAGACTTCAACACGTCCCTCTAGTGGAGTATCCCCTCCAACCAGTCGGACATTGCCTTCTTCTGCTACATCATTCAACCTGATATCTACAATGGTAGGAATGGTGATTAGGAATCATGTATAGTACATGATCACTTGATTGCATAAAATCAAGTTCTTCCAAAGCACTATAGGTCACGTCTGTGCTCAGTGTTTGTACAAATGTCTCCAATGCCCACTCTCATGTCTATGCCTTAGATGAGCTGAGTACAGCAGCATAATACATACAGTGAAACCTGTCTAAGACAGCCACCTTCGGGCCAATGGCAAGTATTCATAATCCCAAATAAAGCCCACTTAAATTATCCAAGTGTGCTGGGGATCCAATTTTTTCAGCACTGGTAGACCTTGTGGCAAGTAGTGAAATTTCCAAAGTTTGAAGCCAAAAGCATGTTGGGCTTGGTAAATATATGCTCCCAAAGTTGACACCTTTCCCATACATAGTCAAGGGGGAGGGGTGCCCCCTTGCTTATGTAATGTAAGCAGAAAACACAAGTTTTGAATGCCTGTATTTACTACTACTACTGACCTTATAGAGAGGTGGCTGCTCTACAGAGGTAGATTGCAATACTTTTGTGCTATTTGGATGTTTCAGAGAGGTATCTGCCTAACATAGTGACCATCTTAGACAGCCTCCACTGTGTCACCAGTCTGCTACAGCTAAAAGGCCCCTTCAAATTATTAATGTGGCAAGTGCAACTAAACAGAGCTATTATCATTAGACTCTCAACCCAGTCATGTACATAGCATTGTAACAGGTGCCATATTGAATGAGATTCCTGTAACTTACAGAAGAGGCACAAGCAATATTCACATACGCAAGCAGCTAGTAGATATGATGAAATGTATGAAGCACAGTGCAACCCACCCTCTGCTGAGCAGAATACTCCTACATCTTCAGAGTGGGAGCAGTCTGAATCTCCAATGCGATTACTGTCACACTCAGTCAGATTAGCTTCTGTGCCATTACAGGCTACCTCATCCAGCCAAATTGGGCCACTGCCTATGCCATAAGGAGTAGCCACAAATAGTGCTACAACATATCGATATCCAAGCTGCTGACACAAGACAGTAGCATCGCAGGTGTCCCATCCATCACTGCACACAGTGCCCCATAGTCCATGGTAAAATATTTCAACTCGGCCCTCATGTGGCCCACTCCCTCCCATCAACCTGACTGAGCCATGTTGAGCTGAGCAGAGGGAAAGTTGCATGACTTGTTCACAGAACATGACAGCATACATGTTCCATAAAGCAGCCTAACGCATATGTTATGTTTAAGCATTCCACTCATTCACAATGTATATATATATAATATATAATTAAAAGAGCATGGTAAGTACAGTACATGTATACAGAAAGGAGTCACTATACAATTACATACTACAGAGGAAATTACACGGCACTAGAGCCCAAGATAGAAATGGAATTAAATCTTTGCATGCATACACTAATACGTTGACTAATCTGGTGAAAGGATTGTGGCTCTTGAGTCTTGGATCTGAGACAATACCCTAATTCCTTGAAAAAAGCCAAAGCTTCATCACCAAAAGTGCCAGATGTCTCAATGGCAATTGGGATGAAATGGTGTGTAGGCTCTAGTTCCCAATAGCGTTGCTTCTTCCTGGTCTTGGCTAGGTTTGCCACCTTACCAGCACCTGAGGAGGCTAGGGATACATAGGTAGGGGCAAAGATGTTGCTACACGTGACATCCCAAGCCAAGGCATAGCCCAATTTCCAGGGGACGATTGTCACACCATCCACACGCTTCCCGTCGGACCGAAAAAGGCCTGGGGGTTCCAGGGTGGCTGGTGTGTCGATGGATGCAAGGGATGTTTTCACTAGATTGTTGAGGGCAGTGTATATGTCTGAGGTGCTGGCCTGCACTTCTTCTGCAATGCAACCCATGGGTACCAGACGCATCCACCTGGCCTCCACATAGGGTACACTGGTGAGGTGTACATAACGGGGATCCTAGTCGCAAACCAACAGCAATCCTCACAGTGTCATCATCCATCCAGAGGCCGAGGGATGATACAGGAGGCGCAGACAGCCAGGCACTCCTTTCTCATCAACACAAGCAGGCGGCCCTTGGAAGCATCATCTGCCGAGGAGAGGAGAGAGGTCTGACTCGACGAGTGGGGCATCCCAAGCCCGTTGCTTCGTGGCATTGCAGCCAGATGGGGGCTCTTCTGTGTGGTCCTGAGACCACAATGAGAGAGCTTATGCTCTGGATGGGGCAAACTGCAACTGCAAATATTGGTGGCAAGATCATCCCCGTCAAGGAAGAAGAACCAGCAGCTGATGCGAGAAGGAATGGACCAAGTAGATGCTTGCCTTCTTGGGTCACCCATTGCATGCATGCAAGAAATGCAGGGGTAGCCAGCATGGTAAACTTCCTAATGCTGAGACCCCCTGTCTGGGTAGGCAGGGAGGCTTGAGATCAGGCCACATCGCTCAAGGTAACATTGCAGATAGCCTCCAAAAGAAATCTCTGCAGCTTGTAAAGCTCAGCCAAGATGGAACAAGAGAAGCATGGGGCAGAGCGAAGGACATACAAAATCTTGGGGAGAGATAATGCATTCTTCAAGAGGCATAGGGCGTCATGGGGAATGGAGGAGCTTCAGCCGCTCTCCCATTAGTTCTAATGACTGTTTCTAGAAAGAGAGCACTTTGGTGATGCTCTGCGGGCCCCCAATGGGTGACCCAAGAAGGCAAGCATTTACTTGGTCCATGCATTGAAGGTGGGGAGATACAGACAAGATAGATTGTCAAGTGTGTTCATCCGAACTGATCACCTCAGACTTGAAGTGGTTGAGAACAAGGCCTAACTCCCCACCCATTTGCTCAATCGTATCGAGGTCACATGCAACATCTTCAAGTTCCCCCACCTCATAGTGCCATCATCAAGATAGAAAATCCCGAGCTCAGACTTCAACATCTTCAGAATGGGGTGAACAGTGAGACTAAAAAGGATATATATAATTATATAGAAGTCAATATGAATCCATTCTCCCTTTACATTGATTAAATGCAAAGAGAAGAAATTGGTGATCAATTGGAAATCAACTTGATGTAATGCAGCCACAGTACTTACTAATTTACATACCATACTGATCGGTTGTTAAGCGCACCCCCCTTATAAGCGCATAACCTCTGTTAAGCGCACATTTCTTTACCAGATTTTCACCCTAATTGTTAGGCGCATAGTAATTTCAGGAGTTCACTCCTTCTATTGATTGATTGATTGATTGATTTATTGATCATTTTATTTTACAACAGGAAGTATTGCATCTGCGAATGATCGCAGCTTTCCATGCAGGTCCTGATTAAAATAATACATATATACATCAAAAAGCATGCACATAGCAAAAACAGATAAGCAAACTAAGTTGGAATAGTGAAAGAAAATAAAACAATTAAGAAATAGAATGGCAGAGGAATAAAGCCTTTATTAAGCGCATAAAAGAACTCCCTGGTAACCTATCCACTTGCCTAAAGTGAAATAATGACTATACGCTAGTAAGAGTAACGCTTGAATGAGAACTCACTTACTGCGCTACGCGGCGGCCATCTTAATATGACGTTTGCATATCATTATAATTTCTTGAACCATTCGTTTGCGCATATCCTTTATTAGGCGCACATTTTCTTCCTGCCAGAGCTATAAGCGCATGCGCTTAACAAGCGATCAGTACGGTATGTAATACACAATGCACGGGCCATTCCAAGGCCTTTGCATTGAATGTGCAATTGGGAAGAAGCTCACCACGCCCATCTAAAAGGGTACAGGATGCCCTAATGCATTGAACTGACACAGGGTGACCTATATATCAAACTATTTCTTCCACCAGCATACTACACACTTGGCACAGGTCAGTTATTTGTGTTCAGGGCACCGTGGCGCCCAACAAATGTTTTAATTCAAAACACATGTTATCTTGTCGCCAGTGTGCCATTTAGCAGCAGCATGACCTTTTCACAAGGCACAACTGCAACAACAGAAACAAAGCTTATAGGTAATCCAAACAACATGTTAGCCATGTAACAATGTTGCACACACTAACAGACATGTTTTGAGTACTATTATGTTACTGTTTCTGTTGTTGCTGTGCCAGAAACACTGTCATAATCACCATGGTAGTGCAGCAAGTCCATTAAAACTGGGCTCACTGGTAATTACACTTTACAATGCTTAATTGCCATATTCCCCTTTGGGAAATCAAACTCTTTGGCAGATACAGCCTCTCAGAAACTTCAGCATGTGTGCGGTATATGGGTATCCTTTGTGATGCCAGTGGGCACAAGATTACAGCATAGTAAGTGACACCACATGGCCACCAGTGCAAGTAATAGAGGGTCAGAACAGCACACAGTGAACAAATGACTTGCAAATGCTGCAACAGGCACTCCAGTGGTGCTTGTATGAACATGACCTTCTGTGACTAGTGCTGGTGGTTTGAAATATGCAAACACGACCTACCTGGCCATGGTCTAGAATCACAGACCACTCCTGCATCTTCCTGATGACGACAATAATGTTGTCCTATACCTCTGTGAGAACAGTCAGCCAAACGTGCTTCGTTGCCAGTGCAGGCTACATTAGCTAAGTAGATAGCACCAGCTCCTGCACCAAAGTAGGCTGATCCATGAGCAGATATGGCTGTCCTGTAACCGAGTTGTCGGCACACTACATCAGCATCACGGAGATCCCAGCGATCATCACACACTGTGCCCCAGACTCCATTGTAGTAGATCTCAATTCGTCCCTCATTTGCATTAGCACCTCCTACTAGCTGAACACTACCATTTCCTGGTGGAGTAAAAGGTAAAATGTATACCAAGAGGGCAGACTTCACATTACTACTGCAGATAGTCAAACTGTCTGGGTCATATTTACACCATACTGCTTGGATACACATGCACAATAATTTCTGCACTATTCAAGTGATTAGCAATAGACTGAGTCCAGGCTGAAATTTTACCAATTTGGCTGCCCACTCCTATGTGAATGCAGCAGAGTAGTCCTGTGGAAAGAGAGAGAATGTGATAAGTACCAGAGACACAATAGTGAGTATTAGTTTATACATATCACACTGTCATACATCACACACCTGCAATACCAACAAGGAGCAAGTGACCCTTCCTTCCCATTTCCAGCAGAGTTACACACATGTACTAATTGTACATGTCAGTGGATAGCGGCTTGCTAGCTGTTACTAGGTGCCACTGAGGGAATTCTCAGTGAAGTGTGCATATGCAAGCAAATGTGAGACTCAGTCTATTTATAGATGCTGTCAGTATGTCAACAGGTACAGCCTATCTACAGTAGTAGTTACAATGCACACCAAGTATAATATAACACTAGCAGTGTACATGTATCACTGAATAATACACAGCTACAAGGGTGCACCAATATAAGTGCCCTGCTATGACTTTGCAACTGTTGATGCATATGGCTTCTTCTATGGCCATCCAATGGGCCCATCCCTCCACCATTTGATCCATTAGCCATGGTACACAGTAGATCCCTCCACACGCACAGGTTGGGGGGCTACTGTGCTATCAGTAAATGATGTTGTTCTTTGCTAAGTGAAGATTTGATGTCACAAGGCTCACAAAGCAAATATCATTAGCATGTTTATGTCCTCGTGTCCTTGGTTGGGTTCTAGCCCATGGTGCAACATGTAAGCCTAATCAGAAGACATAGACAAGCATGTAGTGTACTGGTATTGCTTGTGTTGCATTATTAGCAGGTCATATTGGTTGCACAGTTACCATTATTATTTCCTGTAACATCATTTTACTTCCTGTAATCACACCTTACTATTGGTACAAGTTGGAAAAGTGGCTCATTAGGTGTTGGCTACAATGTATAGCTATAAGTACATAATTGCCGTACACGAGGTGAGTGACAGCCCATGACATGACAGGTGATGAATGAGACTAGTGCGTGTAGAAATCACAATATAAGTGGGGTCTATGAGGTGTCTAGCATGAATAAATTAATGCATTGTTACAGCAGAATATGTGCATATCTTCATTTTCTGTGTGAAGTGTGACGTTGTGGCCTAATGTGAACTGACTCTAATGTAAGCCTATGATTGAGACAAGGTTGGTGCTCCTTATACGCACTAAGACAGTGCCAAAAACCAGCTTCCAAAAACCCCTGACTCCACAGCTTTCTGTTACTCATTCATAGACTTCCTCAGACGTCTGCTTGTCTGGCCCACAAATGCAGTCAAGTTTCAGGTTCCATGCATGTGCATGGAACCTGAAACTTGACTGCCATGGCCAGCATCCCTTGCTGTCACCATAGTTTAATTTTAGGCAAAGTGCTACTTAGGGGAAACTCAATCAATGTAATGTTAGGCACTTCACTTTAGCTATGAACTTAAAATATGCAGCCTCACTTTCTAAGTCCACATCATGGAAGAAGCATTCAGTTATAGTAGAACAGTACATTCTGTCTGTTGATGCTTCAGGGCCGTAGCACCCAGTCCGGCCGGTCCGGCCAGACTGCCCCCAGACTGTAGAAGGTCAGGCACGCTATGTCATGGCCGGACCGGTTTCTATCCTTGTGCTACAGCCCTGTGCTTGCATTGCATTCACTAAATTTAACCATCTCTTCAACCATTTTGATGGCTAATGATTCAAGACTAAGTTTAGAAGTGTACCAAGGCATTGTGCAACTTAGTCTAGCATCAATATCATCCCCTTTCCAATCATACATCTTGTGCACTAACAACCTAAATACTTGTTTTAGGTCCACTTGTTATACATTATTTCTCTTCTTCCTTCTTGTACCGATTACTTTCTTTCTGAGTGCTTAGAACAGTAGCCACATAGACTAAAGGCATCCTTAGATGAAATACTGTACACTTATTGATACCTTGGAACTATACTGTTTAGGCCTTCCAAAGATATATCATGCAGTGACCTATTAACTTAACACATGCATGCAAATTTACTTGGCACATACAGGCTAACCCTTAATACAAGGCATTAGCTGGGCACATGAAAGGGTAGGCCATCAACTGGGCACATGAAAGGGTAGGAGACATTACCAGGGCACATAAAAGGGTAGGGGCCATTAGTTGAGCACATGTAAAGATAGTACTAATTTACTAGGGCACATGAAAGGGTAGGGGCCATTAGCTGAGCACATGAAAGGGTAGGGGCCATTAGCTTAGCACATGAAAGGTAGGGCCATTAGCTTGGCATATGAAAAGGTACATTAGCTGAGCACATGAAAGGGTAGGAGCATTAGCTAGGTATTTGAAGAACAGGTCCCACGGCTAGGTGCTATATATAGCATGCTAATGAGCTAGGCATTGGGTCTCATGAACAAGACACAGACATAGCACCCACAACCATGACTACACTGATCTACATGACTCGTGGTGTGTCATGAGAGTGAGGCTAAAACAGTTAATGACATACAATGAACTCCCCTTCCCCCCCTCCCCAATGTATGCATGCAGTACTGAAGCATGCATCTGTAGAAGGCTACTGCATACAGTACAAAAATTTAGTAATGACTTTGGTCAATTCTCCTAGTCAGCTAGCACACACAGGCATCATCATATACGGTACGATCAATGTACACCACTCACTTGTATAATGCTAACACCATGCACATACGTATGTACACAATGCATACATAGCACTTACTAGCATGGGTGACTGCATGCCAAATAGTATACTAAAGTACAAGTCTGGCTGCTATACCCAACATCTCAATACACATATAGCACAGGAGCAGAACAGAACTTCTTTTCAAACCCTGTGCATGCAGTAATAAAATGTTGGGTCTAGACGCCAGACTAATACAATATCTGTAGCCAACCTATTTCATGAACAGTTGCAGGCTTAACACATGTGCACATGACCTGCATGTCTATTATGTGATATTATACTTCCTCATGGCCTTAGTTGGGTTCTACAACATGTAAGCCTAACGAGAATACATAGCTTAGCACAACACCATTAATTAGCTTTGCCAGGCTGCAGGCATTGCCATGATGAACTTGAACTTGACGAATGTTCGCGTAGCAGGTAGGGACAGTAGTAAGACATTTTGGCCATGAGGGTCTTTGTCAGTTACAAAAACAGTTTTTGTAACTGATGAAGACCCTCGTGGTTAAAACGTCTTACTACTGTCCCTACCTGTTATGCGAAAGCTCATCAATTTCAAGTTCATTCCCGCTTCATTGCATGAGCTTCTACCACATCATATTGCCATGATCATTCTCAGAGCTCCAATACACAAGCACATATGGCATCAGCAGGGCAACCTGAGCAAGAAGTATTTAGCACACACATGGCACATCTATGATTATAGAAGTTCATCAATATGTATGAATAAATATTAATAAATGTTAATGAGTGCAACGTGACAGCTGAATCTAGTACTAAAGTTCACTAGCCCAAACGTTAATGCCAATTGATGAAATACTATAAAATTAATAATTCAACAATTGCTTGGTTGTCTTCATCTGTGGCAGAACCAAAACTGAAAGGTATATAGTTTTCTACATGTAGGATACAATGTGAGGGAATGACTGCAAATGATCGTGAGCTGGTCAAAATGCCATTAGTGTCCAGTATTGCCCACATTTATCCCAATTTTGCACTAGAATCAGAGTGACCCCAGTTCAAACCTTGAACCCTCATCTTTAGGGTTAGGGTTAGGGCTGGCACTATTTTTTAATCATTGCACCCCAAATGACCCCTTTGATGGCAATCCTGGACAACCCTCAAATCATGTCTACCATTTGATTCACATGCCCACCCCAAATCATGTTCTTATTAATGCCCTGTTGTATTGTTGAGTTTCCACAAACTGGTTGTTTTGTTGAATAGATTTCTGCTGAAGTAAATTATTGATCAGCTTGCTACATATAGTACTGTAAAGTGTTGCAAGGTGCATGTTCACATACGCACATTCTATAAATGCTATCACACTTCAACTTTGCTAGACCATTGGTAACTATGGTTTTTCTGTATTGCAAGCAATCAAAGTGCACGCGGGGCCTGTCAGCGTGCAGGAGCTACAAAGTACAATGAAGAAGGAAGAAACAATATAAATGCAATATGACAAGGCAATAACATGTAATCTGTACTGACAGCAGACAGGTTGTGCAAGCCTAGTTATAGTCAGTGCATGCATGCCTACCATGTATTGCATCCATCTCCAGCTGGGAAGGACTCCCCCACCCTGTAAGTGGTCTCCCCTGACATGCACCCACAGGTGGGGCAACACTCATCCTCTCCAGCTGGGATGACAGCACCTCCTGGGAAGTCACACTGAGTTGGTGCACAGTCCACAAGCTGCAATGTATGACAAGTGCAATGCACAGTTATGCAGTACAAGGCCATCATTGCACTAACTGGCAAAGCTCACCACATAAGCTTGCATAACAAATAATATTATATTATACCAGTCATGCATACTCCCACAACATGCTCACTGCACAGTCTATTGCATCAGTGCACTCATGTCCACATCCATTGAAGCAGCACTTCTGGCCAGGTCCACATGGCAAACCAGGAACACAGAGCTCCACACATATCCCAAATCCAGTTGGCTTAGGACATACCACTATAGAATACATATGAGTAGGAAATCAGACTACACTGGTGTGGAAAAACCAATGTAAATTGTACAACACTATATACATGCAGCAAACATCTATGCTTGCTGCCACCACATTGCAGTCCACACATAATCCCATGTCATCCAGGTTAGTGCTCATTTCTGCCATTCATAGTAATGCCATTCATAGTGAACAAATGAGCATTTACAATCTTCATATACAGCCCATTCAGTGTGAGCTGGCACTTACATTTTGGTAGGCATGCTATCTCTGTACAGCTAACATCTCCACCTTTAGAACAAAAGCTGCCGACAGAAGGTGCATAAAAGAAATGAAGAAGCTGGAAGCAGTGCATCAGAATCCCATATGTTAACACACACTCACCATGTGTTACACCCATCAACTGACGGAAAGGAGTCACCTGGTCGGTAAGTGTGCCCATTATATTTGCACACTGTATACCGAGAACGAGGCCACTCAGTCAGTTGTAACCTTGTCTGACTCAGTTAAGGCATTCATTCCAGTAATCATAGTCTCTCGCACTCACCATTTGGAGGCAGTGTGGGTTTTGGACACACTGCACAGCACTCTCCTTCAGGGATCATTGCACCCGGGCAGTCCACAGCAAGGCACAAAACAGACTGTGAAAGGTATGCACAAACACATACAATGAACTCACCACTACACATAGCCACAATTATATCTTAAAGGCATAGTCATACATTAGAAGTTCCAAATGCTTCTGAATATATACTGGTGTTCAACTTACAGCACATTTAGGAGGCAAAGTGGGCCCTGGTTGTTCTGGGCATACTGCACAGCACTCTCCTTTGGGGATTGTTGCATTGGGGCAGTCCACACGTTGACAAAGCACAGCCTGTGCAATAGTTAGTGGTTTACTGTGATAGGTAGTATCATACTGGCCAGCTTACATTAACAAGACAGTGGCACAAAATACCGCATGCCTACCGCACAGTCTGGGTTCTGCGGATTTTTGCGACGTACTGCCTTCACACACTTAGTCCCACCACAAGCTGTATTACAACATTTCTGTCTGCGCTTGCAGTCAGCGTCATACATACACTGAGCAGCACAGGCACCAGTCTCAAAGGGTTTCTCAGGACAAGACACTGCAAGTGATAACAAGTAAGAAATGAAATCACAGATTATTAATAATATCTGAGAAGTAATTTAAAGGTAATTCGCTTACATTTGTGCAATTTTTGGCATCGGTTTGTGTTAGTGCAAGTAACACGTCCACCTTCCAAGCATGAACTGTAAATGGGACAGGAATCTATGCAAGGCATTGGATGACTATTCTAGCTCCAACACCTCTCTTTCTAATGAAAGTCTGTGTGTATACACACACTTGTCAGTCACAATTATATTACTAAGCCTAAAACTGCATCTAGTGCTTGCACTATTGAACTACAACTTTACAACCATGAACCACATTCTTTCCAGTCAAACAGTGCATGGCAGGCAATTTCATACATATGTTACGTGCAAACCTCCAACTGGGGCAAACTATCATGCTTCCATGTGTGCCAACAGTTCTCACCATTTGTTGCATTCATCCTCAGCAACAAATGTATCACCAGGAGAGTGCAGCTCCCCATTATACACACATGCTGCATAAACAGGAATTGTGAAATGGGTTTACTACATAACTATAATTATGGAAAAATCATTTAAGCATTTTAGCCAACAGATAAATGAATCACTTGAAGTTAGGGCAACAAAGCTAGGAGGTACCAGGTTGTCATGCAGTCACACTTTGCAATCACCTACGTAACTTGTGGACTGTGTGAACACTATGATTAGGTCACCTAAGAAATTAATTAGTACCAGAGCTACCATGCACGAGGAAAACTATCACATGCAACAAATGTGCTTACATATAATGTATTGTGCTTTTCACTTACCTTCAACCTCAGTAGGTGGACACACCGGGCAACAAGCACCCTCAGGAGTGTAGTAGTTGTCACAGTCAGGAAATGCACAATCGATGACAAAACAAGCAAGCTTGCCACTCACACAAGTACTGAAAGAAACAATGCAGACTTGATAGAGTAACAACAACCTGTATGGTCTTACTATTACATTAATGTTGATGTTGCGGCTGGACAATCATCACCTAGACAGACTCACCATGAGGAACACGCATCACCCGTTGTTTCACCATCGGGAATAACTTTACCATTGCCAGCTAAACATGACCCTGCAGGACCATTATGTGCATATTGCATGACAAATCTGTGCTGTGTGCAAATATAACACTACGTGAACCTGCTTAAGTATTTCCAGGGGCAATACAGTTTAATATGTCACATTGCCATCACTTACCATTGACATTAAGACACTCTTCAACAGGGACACACTTGTTGAGTTCAGTATCAATAACTTGTCCTCCAGGGCAGTCACAGCCAGTGGTGCACACAGTTGCACAATTCAATGTGTTCACATTGTCACAAGTGAATGTGCATGGTCTGGCACAAGTTGAGAATACTTGACCTTCCACTGGGCATGCCTCTGATAGAAAGTATGTACATTGGTAAGAAACAACAATACCGGCATTCAGTCATGCTGTGTTGGCTTATATATTGGGTCAATTGGAAAGCACACACACTCAATGACTCACGGCATTGCTGCTGACATTCAATAAGGGTCTCAAAGTTGTTCCCATTGCCATCACAGCCACCATAGATGAACTCCTCACACTGGCTGCTTGTTGAGTTGTAGAAGAAACGTGGAAAGTAGCCCTTACAAGGTCCAACTTCAGGTTCCAGAGAGCAAATGTCTGAAGATTGAAGGGGGGTTAAGACAGAGTGTATGATATTTAAATAATTATGGTGTTTGCAGTTTGTTTACCAACCACGCACTAGGTAGGTAATGATCCTACTCCATTGCTATAGCTACTTAGTGTTGTTATTCAAGGCACCGTATAATTTGCGCACCAGTGCAATCCTCCTCGGTCACACACTGAGCAATCTCTGCGTCCAGTACTTGCCCATCAGGGCACTCACACCCGGGGGCGCACGGTGCTTTGCAAAAGAGCGGATTGTCGGGATTAGCGCACGTGGGGCGGCAAATAGTAGCCAGGGCACAGAGGGAGAAGGATTCACCCTCGTTAGGACAAACTGCGAGTATTGGAAAGGAAAACTGAACCTGTCAACAGCTCTTCATAATACGGTCCTATTCAGCTACCTCCTCACCAGTTTCGTTTCCCACGTCGTTTGTGCCCGCAGAGAGATGAAGCAAAGTGGCCAGCAAGGTTGCGACCAGGAGAGGTCTGCATATGTTCCGCATTGTCACGTCGTAGCAATAACAGAATCTGATGGTTTACTACGTATGTCAAGCTAGCTACAGCACAATTTATATCGCCTGACAGTGAGTGTGAAATGACTTCACATCCGTAAAATCCAACCTTTCGATGACGTACGTGCGTTCATCCGTCAGGTCATGAGACTGCTCATAAAATTTTAATCATAGTGCGTTCTTGTTGTATATTATCACAGGAAGTGCGCATGTGTGCCTGGGTTCATTAGTAAATATAATGTGCTGTGTTTCCTTGGTGCAAAAAATACCTAATATACTGCTATGAACTAGAATCCTTTTAGTTTGCTTAGTTTGCTGTTTCTGAAGTAGTAGTGAGTACATCTTCAAACAGGGCACACTGGGCAGCACTCTCCTTCAGGAACCACTGCTGGATTAGGGCAGTTCACCAGAGCACAGGCCACAGTCTGAGGGAAAAGATGCATGACAAATCCACATTACCATTAGTATTACTGCATTAAAACTAAACAGTTTACAAAATTAACACAAACCTAAAAATCATAATGATGGTTCATGAAATGAGGCTTTTACCCTAGCCTAACCTACCCAAACCATTCAAGTGTATCTGAGACCTAACTTTGCAAAATACAGGCATGTCATGTACTTGAGTGATCACAACACTCACAGAGCAGTCAATGGCATCAGTGCAGGCATGTCCACATCCATTGGAACAGCACTTCTGGCCAGGCCCACACTCCTCATCGCTGCTACAGAACTCAGCACACGCACCAACACCAGTTGGCTTGGGGCAGATTACTGTATTAGACAAATGAAACAAGTTGCACAATATGTTAATGAGAATCAAATTATGAATAAGAATTCAACTGATACTGTGCAAGCTAGGAGGTACCAGGTTGTCATACAGTCACACTTTACAATCACCTATGTAACTTGTGGACCATGTGAACAATATGATTAGGTCACCCAAGAAGTTAATTAGTACCAGAGCTACCATGCACGAGGAAAACTATCACATGCAACAAATGTGCTTACATATAATGTATCGTTCTTTTCACTTACCTTCAACCTCAGTAGGTGGACACACCGGGCAACAAGCACCCTCAGGAGTGTAGTAGTTGTCACAGTCAGGAAATGCACAATCAATGACAAAACAAGCAAGCTTGCCACTCACACAAGTACTAAAAGAAACAATGCAGACTTGATAGAGTAACAACAACCTGTATGGTCTTACTATTACATTAATGTTAATTTTGTGGCTGGACTATCATCACCTAGATAAACGCACCATGAGGAACATGCATCACCCGTTGTTTCACCATCAGGAATAACTTTACCATTGCCAGCTAAACATGACCCTGCAGGACCATTATGTGCATATTGCATGACAAATCTGTGCTGTGTGTGCAAATATAACACTACGTGAGCCTGCTTAAGTATTTCCAGGGGCAATACAATTTAATATATTTATATCGCCTGACGGTGAGTGTGAAATGACTTAACATCCGTGAAATCCAACTTTCCGATGACATACGTGTGTTCATCCATCAGGTCATGCAGTCAGCATCACTATCATGGTGCACACTGTGCATCGTAAGCAAATATTTCAATTCTCGATTGCAAGAAAGTTATGATTTTCAATCAAGCAGTGGTGGCCTGTAGAACTTGTGTGCGTATCACCACACTTCTTTCTATAATTACTAATTATTATGCACAACTTATAATAATAATAATAATAATAATTGATCTTATTTAATGTGGGGAACCTTTAGCCAGAAGGCTACTCTTCCAGGCACCCACAACACATACATAGTACAAACAACACAGACACACATACAGTAAATCAGTTTGTTATTCGTTCAGTGGGGCTGTTTGTTGTCAGGGGGATGCTGCCACTGAAAACTTCTCTGCCATGGCCTGGCCTTGAGCTTGAACCGGAAACATTGTGTGCTTCAGCTCCAGACCACCAGCACCCCCCATCCTCCATCATATAGTAGCGTGTAATTGGGGATATTACACACATTGTCATTATTTCAGCCTGGAACTGTCATGTTCATTGTACATACATGTCTGCTTGCAAGCAATGTGTCTTAGAATGTTGTTAGAATTCATGCAAGTGGTTAAATGGAGTACGGCATCAGGATTACTTAAAGATGCACATATATCATGCATTGCAGCTGTAAATCAGCGTTGAATCAACTACGACACAAGGAAGTGCAATCTGGAGGAGCACCCAACACAGGCTGTTTACAACATTTAATGACCACACTAATGTCTTTGCTATAATATGAAGCAGTAGTTCAGTCAAGTGGCTGTGTATAGTGTGTACTAACAGCATAGTTGGGATAACCTACTGCACACACAGGAGACTGCATGTGTGTTCATAGCTCATATCTGACAGCACTATCCGTTAACTGCCTCAGCTGAAGGTTGTATACATACATCATATCACATCGTAGAGCAAACACCAGCTATATTATATGTGCATGCATATAAGGGAAGCACATTACCTGGTCCAGTACATGAATACATGTAGCTAGCAGACATATGTAATTGTTTTATTGTGAGAGTAGTTAAAGCAATAATTGCAGTAGATTATTTAGCATGAATCATTAAGTGATCATTGCAAAAGCAGCTCATGGCAAAGTAAGCAGCTAGTGATTAAGCAAAATGTGTTAACCTATAATGCAGCTGTATCTAGTGTGCCTATATTTCTAGTGTGCCTATATATCTAGTGTGCCTATATATCTAGTGTGCCTATATATCTAGAGTGCCTATATACCTAATATACTGCTATGAACTAGAATCCTTTTAGTTTGCTTAGTTTGCTGTTTCTGAAGTAGTAGTGAGTACATCTTCAAACAGGGCACACTGGGCAGCACTCTCCTTCAGGAATCACTGCTGGATTAGGGCAGTTCACCAGAGCACAGGCCACAGTCTGAGGGAAATGATGCATGACAAATCCACATTACCATTAGTATTACTGCATTTAAACTGAACAGTTTACAAAATTAACACAAACCTAAAACTCATAATGATGGTTCATGAAATGAGGCTCTTACCCTAGCCTAACCTACAACACAATCTGCTATAAACCGTTAAAATATTTTTAAGTAAATTCAAAGGTTTTTAGTCAAATCTTGTGCACATCACAGGTTTATGCCACAAACTGAAGTACTCATGCCCATGTCCTTGTACATTGGAAGTTATTGTACAAGAATGTGCTAAATATGACTTGCAATGTCATTGCTTTGTCTGATGAGTGCAAGGATACTGACTGAAATACTGTTTCTGTGGTAAGTGTGCAACAAAGTGACTATTTTGAGCTATCATGTGTCCAAGCTTACACAGGACTGCAAATTTGCACATGGATGCAAGGAGTGCAAATTTAACCCTAACCATTCAAGTATATCGGAAACCTAACTTTGCAAAATACAGGCATGTCATGTACTTGAGTGATCACAACACTCACAGAGCAGTCAATGGCATTAGTGCAGGTATGTCCACAACCATTGGACATACACTTCTGGCCAGCCCCACAATCATCATCACTGCTACAGAGCTCAGCACATATGCCAGAGCGATCTGGAGATGCCGTAGTACCTGTCTCTGCAGCTGCAGCAAAACACACAGCACATGGTCATGAAGTTTCTACTCATGCACTTCATTCAACAGAAATTATATATTATCACAAATTATGAGCAGCTTTAGTCACTCATTAGCCAACTAAGCACCACTGACACCTCATGCAGTTGATTGGGGTAGATCACTGATACTGTGGCAGCAGAACATGAATATGTTTGGGGGTTGCTTGGTGGCAAAGCCATGGAATCCGAAGCAGTTTGAGATCAACACAAATTTAGAGGCAGAGAGTGAAATCATATCATTTCACTTACATTCTTTCTGGCTTGGGCACTCTTCAACAGGTACACACTTGTTGAGTTCAGTATCAATAACTTGTCCTCCAGGGCAGCCACAACCAATGACGCACACAGGTACACAAAACAAGTCCGCAGTGTCACAGGTTAAATTGCAAGGACTGGCACATTCTGAGTATACTTGACCTTCCACCGGGCACACAACTGAAGACAAGGCAGGCAAAATGCAAAGATTATATTTTATTGAAGTTAATCCTATAGAACACTGTTTCCTGGAGTGCAAGGAGAAACTTTGATAAGTAATTAAGCATATAATTCTATGTTCCTGCACAAGTTGCTTAGTCATTATGACCACTGCACCACATGCAGTGAATGCAAGATGCAAGAATTACGTCGCTCTTAGGCTCTTCCAACTCTGCAGTTCAGTTTGAGTAGCTACATGCACTTGCCCATTTTACTGCATCACACTGTGATCACAGGCATCCTAACTGACAGTGCGCAACCTAACCCACCTTGCGCACTGCCTGTGCCGGCGAAAAGAAGAAGGACGACGGCCGTCAAGGCCATTGGTAGAATGATCTTCTGGCTCGACATTTCTGAACAGTTTGGGCTAAAGCTTAGTGACTTGGCTTGCAAAGCGCACTGCTTTTATAGGCGTATCTGGTAGCGGCTGAACTTCCGGCGACCAAACAATGGTCGCGGTTGCTCTTCATCTGAATGCTGAGCATCCAGTGCGCGCATTCGAAAGCTAGGTTCACCGTTGTGCGACTGCTTGAGTCTGCCCATAATTGTGACAATAGCACAATTGTCAAACAGGCGATCTAGAGTGTCTCATGACTAGCTAGCTATGCCCTTCCCAGCGACAATGGAGATCGAAGTTTATTTGCGTCCATTAATGCACATTGCCATAATTATTTATCCGTAACAGTTAACCCGCCAATTGCGGAGAGGGAGCAATTAGCTACATACACATTTTATACGATTTAGCTACACGGTTTACAGCTCGGGCGAAGCTTTAAGGCACAGAACTAGGGTCCATGCAGCATTATCTTCGCACGGTCTTGCCTGGAATTAGTGCAACACCAACATTGGCCCATAATTTTTAGACTCATCTAATTGCAGGTGAATTACCTGCATGACTTTAATAATACGTACCCGAAATAAGTTGGACTTTGTAAAGGCTACTTTCCACGTTTCTTCCACAACTCAACAAGCAGCCAGTGTGAGGAGTTCATCTATGGTGGCTGTGATGGCAATGGGAACAACTTTGAGACCCTTATTGAATGTCAGCAGCAATGCCGTGAGTCATTGAGTGTGTGTGCTTTCCAATTGACCCAATTAATAAGCCAACACAGCATGCCTGAATGCCGGTACACTACTGGTGTTTCTTACCAATGTACATACTTTCTATCAGAGGCATGCCCAGTGAAAGGTCAGGTATTCTCAACTTGTGCCAGACCATGCACATTCACTTGTGACAATGTGAACACGTTGAATTGTGCAACTGTGTGCATCACTGGCTGTGACTGCCCTGGAGGACATGTTATTGATACTGAACTCAACAAGTGTGTCCCTGTTGAAGAGTGTCTTAATGTCAATGGTAAGTGATGGCAATGTGACATTAAATTGTATTGCTCCTGGAAATACTTAAGCAGGCTCACGTAGTGTTATATTTGCACACAGCACAGATTTGTCATGCAATATGCACATAATGGTCCTGCAGGGTCATGTTTAGCTGGCAATGGTAAAGTTATTCCCGATGGTGAAACAACGGGTGATGCATGTTCCTCATGGTGAGTCTGTCTAGGTGATGATTGTCCAGCCACAACATTAGCATTAATGTAATAGTAAGACCATACAGGTTGTTGTTACTCTATCAAGTCTGCATTGTTTCTTTTATTACTTGTGTGAGTGGCAAGCTTGCTTGTTTTGTCATTGATTGTGCATTTCCTGACTGTGACAACTACTACACTCCTGAGGGTGCTTGTTGCCCGGTGTGTCCACCTACTGAGGTTGAAGGTAAGTGAAAAGAACAATACATTATATGTAAGCACATTTGTTGCATGTGATAGTTTTCTTCGTGCATGGTAGCTCTGGTACTAATTAACTTCTTGGGTGACCTAATTATATTGTTCACACAGTCCACAAGTTACGTAGGTGATTGCAAAGTGTGACTGCATGACAACCTGGTACCTCCTAGCTTTGTTGCCCTAACTTCAAGGGATTCATTTATCTGTTGGCTAAAATGCTTAAATGATTTTTCCATAATTATAGTTATGTAGTAAACCCATTCCACAATTCCTTTTTATGCAGCATGTGTGTATAATGGGGAGCTGCACTCTCCTGGTGATACATTTGTTGCTGAGGATGAATGCAACAAATGGTGAGCACTGTTGGCACACACGGAAACTAGATAGTTTGCCCCAGTTGGAGGTTTGCACGTAACATATGTATGAAATTGCCTGCCATGCACTGTTTGACTGGAAAGAATGTGGTTCATGGTTGTAAAGTTGTAGTTCAATAGTGCAAGCACTAGATGCAGTTTTAGGCTTAGTAATAAAATTGTGACTGTGTGTATACACACAAATTGTCATTAGAAAGAGAAGTGTTGGAGCTAGAATAGTCATCCAATGCCTTGCATAGATTCCTGTCCCATTTACAGTTCATGCTTAGAGGGTGGACATGTTACTTGCACTAACACAAAAAGATGCCGCAAGTTGAGCAAATGTAAGGGAATTATTTTTAATAAATAATCTGTGATTTCATTTCTTACTTGTTATCACTTGCAGTGTCTTGTCCTGAGAAACCCTTTGAGACTGGTGCCTGTGCTGCTCAGTGTATGTATGACGCTGACTGCAAGCGCAGACAGAAATGTTGTAATACAGCTTGTGGTGGGACTAAGTGTGTGAAGGCAGTACGTCGCAAAAATCCACAGAACCCAGACTGTGCGGTAGGCATGCGGTATTTTGTGCCACTGTCTTGTTAATGTAAGCTGGCCAGTATGATACTACCTATCACAGTAAACCACTAACTATTGCACAGGCTGTGCTTTGTCAACGTGTGGACTGCCCCAATGCAACAATCCCCAAAGGAGAGTGCTGTGCAGTATGCCCAGAACAACCAGGGCCCACTTTGCCTCCTAAATGTGCTATAAGTTGAACACCAGTATATATTCAGAAGCATTTTGAATTTCTAATGTATGACTATGCCTTAAAGATGTAATTGTGGCTATGTGTAGTGCTGAGTTCATTGTATGTGTTTGTGCATACCTTTCACAGTCTGTTTTGTGCCTTGCTGTGGACTGCCCGGGTGCAATGATCCCTGAAGGAGAGTGCTGTGCAGTGTGTCCAAATGGTGAGTGTGAGAGACTATGATTACTGGAATGAATGCCTTAACTGAGTCAGACCAGGTTACAACTGTGCAAGCTAGGAGGTACCAGGTTGTCATGCAGTCACACTTTACAATCACCTACGTAACTTGTGGACCATGTGAACAATATAATTAGGTCACCCAAGAAGTTAATTAGTACCAGAGCTACCATGCACGAGGAAAACTACCACATGCAACAAATGTGCTTACATATAATGTATTGTGCTTTTCACTTACCTTCAACCTCAGTAAGTGGACACACCGGGCAACAAGCACCCTCAGGAGTGTAGTAGTTGTCACAGTCAGGAAATGCACAATCAATGACAAAACAAGCAAGCTTGCCACCCTCACAAGTACTAAAAGAAACAATGCAGACTTGATAGAGTAACAACAACCTGTATGGTCTTACTATTACATTAGTGTTAATGTTGTGACTGGACAATCATCACTTAGACAAACTCACCATGAGGAACATGCATCACCCGTTGTTTCACCATCAGGAATAACTTTACCATTGCCAGCTAAACATGACCCTGCAGGACCATTATGTGCATATTGCGTGACAATCCGTGCTGTGTGCAAATACAACACTACCTGAGCCTGCTTAAGTATATTTCCAGGGGCAATACAATTTAATATATTTATATCACCTGACAGTGAGTGTGAAATGACTTCACATCCGTGAAATCCAACCTTCCGATGACATACGTGCATTCATCCGTCAGGTCATGTGGTCAGTGTCGCGCTATCATGGTGCACACTGTGCATTGTAAGCAAATATTTCAATTCTCGATTGCAAGAAGGTTATGATTTCCAGTCAAGCAGTGGTGGCCTGTAGAACTTGTGTGCTTATCGCCACACTTCTTTCTATAATTACTCATTATTATGCACAACTTATAGTAGCGTGTAATTGGGGATATTACACACATTGTCATTATTTCAGCCTGGAACTGTCATGTTCATTGTACATACATGTCTGCTTGCAAGCTGTCCTAGAATGTTGTTAGAATTCATGTAAGTGGTTAAATGGAGTACGGCATCAGGATTAATTAAAGATGCACATATATCATGCATTGCTGTAAATCAGCGTTCAATCAACTACGACACAAGGAAGTGCAATTTGGAGGAGCACCCAACACAGGCTGTTTACAACATTTAATGACCACACTAAAGTCTTTGTTATAATATGAAGCAGTGGTTCAGTCAAGTGGCTGTGTATAGTGTGTACTAACAGCATAGTTGGGATGACCGACTGCACACACAGGAGACTGCATGTGTGTTCATAGTCCATATCTGACAGCACTATCCGCTAACTGCCTCAGCTGCAGGTTGTATACTACACATCATATCACATCGTAGAGCAAACACCAGCTATATTATATGTGCGTGCATACAAGGGAAGCACATTACCTGGTCCAGTACATGAATACATGTAGCTAGCAGACATATGTAATTGTTTTATTATGAGAGTAGTTAAAGCAATTGCAGTAGATTATTTAGCATGAATCATTAAGTGATCATTGCAAAAGCAGCTCATGGCAAAGTAAGCAGCTAGTGATTAAGCAAAATGCCTTAACCTATAATGCAGCTGTATCTAGTGTGCCTATATATCTAGAGTGCCTATATACCTAATATACTGCTATGAACTAGAATCATTTTAGTTTGCTTAGTTTGCTGTTTCTGAAGTAGCAGTGAGTACATCTTCAAACAGGGCACACTGGGCAGCACTCTCCTTCAGGAACCACTGGATGAGGGCAGTAGACCAGAGCACAGGCCACAGTCTGAGGGAAAAGACAAATCCACATTACCATTAGTATTACTGCATATAAACCGAACAGTTTACAAAATTAACACAAACCTAAAAATCACAATGATAGTTCATGAAATGAGGCTTTTACCCTATAGCCTAACCTACCCAAACCATTCAAGTATATCTGAAACCTAACTTTGCAAAATACAGGCATGTCATGTACTTGAGTGATCACAACACTCACAGAGCAGTCAATGGCATCAGTGCAGGCATGTCCACATCCATTGGAACAGCACTTCTGGCCAGGCCCACACTCCTCATCGCTGCTACAGAACTCAGCACACAAACCAACACCAGTTGGCTTGGGGCAGATCACTGTATTAGACAAATGAAACAAGTTTCAGATTGATGAGAATCAAATTATGAGTAAGAATTCAACTGATACTGTGCAGATTATTACCATACTGGTTGAAAGGTTCTGATTGTACTACATCCACATGCAACTTACACTTTGATCCATCCAGAATCCATCCGTCTTAAATCCATCTAAAACCTGCCTAGTCGTCAAGGAATGTCATCTCAACTTTGCCAAAGAACTCTTCAAGGACACTGGTGTTCAGGTCACAACCGAAGGGAAAGTATATCTGGGATCCTTCATTGGCCCAGATGACAGGAAGGATCTGTTTGTGCAAGACAAGGTTGATAGCTGGTTGGAGAGCTTGAAGAACTTTCCTCCATTGCCATCACCCAGCCTCATGCCGCTTTTTGTGCCTTCACACACGGAGTGATGAATAAATGGCGGTATCTGTTCAGGACTACCGGAGAGATTGCAGACAGTCTAGAGCCCTTAGAAGAAGCCATCAGGTACAAGTTTGTCCGTGCTGTAACGGGACACCCAGCATTCAGTGACAATGAAAGAGATATTCTATCACTCCCAGCAAGAATGGGAGAGCTAGACCTTTGCAAACCAATGGAATCAGCCCAAGAAGAATACATGAACTCGTGTACTGCAACGGCACCCCTAGTCCAAGCTGCCTCTCAACAGGAAAGAGCACAGATGCATGAATGTTCAGCCGAAGTAGCAACCGTCAAGAATGAGCTTAAAGCCCAGAAGAGAAAACACCTAAAGCAAAAAGCGGAAGCTATACGACACAATGCTTCAAATGACATGAAGCTTGCTATGGACTTAGCAAAGGAGAAGGGGCATCTAGCTGGTTCAGTGTTCTTCCGATTGAGGAGTTTGGCTTCCTCTTACATAAGGGAGCATTCCGGGATGCCGTTGCCTTGCGGTACGGATGGCAGCCACCCAATCTCCCAAATGTGTGTGTTTGTGGCAAGAAACTGACTGTGGACCATGCCTTCACCTGCCCCACAGGTGGACTACCAACGCTGAGGCATAACGACATCAGGGACCTTACGGCTGATCTCATGGCAGAGGTCTGCAACAATGTCTGCACAGAACCAGAGCTACAGCCCCTGTCTGGCGAAGCACTGCAAAGAAGATCTGCTAACTGTCAAGACGGTGCCAGAGTGGACATCAGAGCTGAGGGGTTCCGGGAGCGGTCACAGAATGCATTCTTCGACGTAAGGGTGTTCAATCCCTTCGCACCAAGTAACCGTTCCCGAAGCCTTTCTGCCACATACCAACAGCACAAGAAGCTAAAGAGAAGAGAATATGAACAGAGGATCCGAGAAGTGGATCACGATTCCTCTACACCCATTGTCTTGGCAGCAACAGGAGGGATGGGCAGTGCGGCACAAGTGACATTCAAGAGAATGGTGTCAATGATTGCAGCAAAACGTGAACAGCCCTATGGCAAAGTGATGAACGTGGTACGATGCATGCTCAATTTCTCGTTGATCAAGTCCCAGATCAGTTGCATCAGGGGCTCAAAATCAACCGTGGATCGTGCAGTCAAGACCCCGATTTGCATGATTGCCAGTGAGGGGCGTGTCCCCTAAATCTAACTTGTCGTCCTATGACCCAATTAGCGGCTATCCATATTCCCTTAACATTTTCCCTTTTTTCACAATGTATATGTGTTATGTATGGGCATTGCACATGTGTGCCTATTACTGTTATCAAAAAAAACTTACACTTTGATGGGCATGCCTTCTTTCTGCAAAGTACATCTCCAGTAAATATGCAATAACTGCAGACAGAAAGTTTACTCTTGATCAGAGTGTGAGACAAACTTAGGAAATCTCCATGTTGACACACACTCACCATGGGTTGCACCCATCCACTGAAGTCAAGGAGTCACCTGGTTGGTAAGTTTGCCCATTGTACTCACACACTACATGTGTATGTGTACAAATGCAATGGCAAAAGCAACCAATTCAGGATATTGTAAATCAGGTATAAGACACTTCTGTGTGTTTGTCTCACCTTTACTTTCAGTTCTAGGGCACAATGGGCAACATGTTACCCCAGGGAACACTGGGTTAGGGCAGTACACAGCAGGACAGACCACATCCTGGAAATAAGTGGAACACGGGAAGATAGAAACATGTGGCTGTTCTAGAGACAAGTGCACTAATGATCAATATAGTGCTAGTACAAGAAGACCCTCCTCGTGCAATGTTAGTAATTATAGAGACAGAAGATGAGCACAGTTGTTTGATGCTGTTCCATTGCTACTACAACATCACTCACTGAACAGTCTCTTTCTTTGACACACACATGTCCACAACCATTGGACATACACTTCTGGCCAGCTCCACAATCATCATCACTGCTACAGAGCTCAGCACATATGCCAGAGCGATCTAGAGATGCCGTAGTACCTGTCTCTGCAGCTGCAGCAAACACACAGCACATGGTCATGAAGTTTCTACTCATGCACTTCATTCAACAGAAATGATATATTATCACATCATATGAGCAGCTTTAGTCACTCATTAGCCAACTAAGCACCACTGACACCTCATGCAGTTGATTGGGGTAGATCACTGATACTGTGGCAGCAGAACATGAATATGTTTGGGGGTTGCTTGGTGGCAAAGCCATGGAATCAGGTCTATATATTGCCACTTTTTGGATCAAGAGTTATTGGGGGCTACAGCACCCTAGCCCTACTATTCCATGCATGTATGGCCCTAGTTATGATAGACAGCAGGAACAAGTGAAAGTGAAAGTGAAAACAAAATACTTCGGCTAAATGTGTTATTTTGCACTAGCTAGGTGCTCATATCACAGTCACATGGCTATGATGTCCATCAGCAACAGGTAACCTACACTTCGATGGGCATGCCTTCTTTCTGCAAAGTACATCTCCAGTAAATATGCAATAACTGCAGACAGAAAGTTAATTCTTGATCAGAGTGTGAGATAAATTTAGGAAATCTCCATGTTGACACACACTCACCATGGGTTGCACCCATCCACTGAAGTCAAGGAGTCACCTGGTTGGTAAGTTTGCCCATTGTACTCACACACTACATGTGTATGTGTACAAATGCAATGGCAAAAGCAACTAATTTAAAATTTTGTCCATTATAAGACACTCCTGTGTGTTTATCTCACCTTTACTTTCAGTTCTAGGGCACAATGGGCAACATGTTACCCCAGGGAACACTGGGTTAGGGCAGTACACAGCAGGACAGACCACATCCTGGAACAGATAAAGACACATATAAAACAGACAAAGATATGAACATGAAGCTGGTCTCAAGACAAGTCCACTATTGATCATTATAGTGCTAGCATAAGAAGATCTTTTTCATCTCAATAGTAGACATTAGAGAAAGAAAACACACATAGCACTGAACGTTGTTTGATGCTGTTCCATTGCTGCTACAACATCACTCACTGAACAGTCTCTTGCTTTGACACACACATGTCCACAACCATTGGATGTACACTTCTGGCCAGCCCCACAATCATCATCACTGCTACAGAGCTCAACACATATGCCAGAGCGATCTAGAGATGCCCTAGTATCTGTCTCTGCAGCTGCAGCAAACACACAGCACATGGTCAAGAAGTTAGATGCCACACAGTCATACATTTCAATCAGCAGAAATTACACTATCCCATCAAGTTAGCAGTTTAATACATACATCAAGAGCATACATGTTGATGCTGATGGATTCTGCTGATGTAGTAGCTAAAGCTGCTATTATACAGAATGCAGCCAACTAAGTGTACATTTCGATGATTCTGGTGATGTTAGCTACTATCAGTTCTGCAAGTTTGCAAGGGCATCAATATAAGAATTCAGCAACAATTACTTTCTGAATCAGTTTAATCATTTTATAACAATTTCAAGAGATTTTTGTGTGTTCTTCATTTTCTATGCATGCTGTTACACTCACCTTTGGTTTCCTTGCACACTGGGCAACAGTCTCCTTCGGGGTATTCTGGATGAGAACAGAACACTTGGGGACAAGCCACAGTCTGTGGAAATGAGCATTCTTGTCAATGGCTGCACGAGCACTGTCGTCATTTGATGAGTCATAGCTCAGGTAGCACTGTTAACATCTGGTTGCACATACATAGTACATTATGGGACCCAACACAATCGCACTAGGCCCGCCCCATGCAGTTTGATTATGGATACAAATAATGCAGTAACAAAACTGCCCACACCACTTGTGCTACTTCATCACTCACTGAACAATCAATTGCATTGGTACATGCATGTCCACATCCATTGGAACAGCACTTCTGGCCAGGCCCACACTCCTCATCGCTGCTACAGAACTCAGCACACGCACCAACACCAGTTGGCTTGGGGCAGATCACTGTATTAGACAACAAGTTGCACAATATGTTAATGAGAATCAAATTATGAATAAGAATTCAACTGATACTGTGCAGATTAATACCATACTGGTTGAAAGGTTCTAATTGTAAATACAGCCACATGCAACTTACACTTTGATGGGCATGCCTTCTTTCTGCAAAGTACATCTCCAGTAAATATGCAATAACTGCAGACAGAAAGTTTACTCTTGATCAGAGTGTGAGACAAACTTAGGAAATCTCCATGTTGACACACACTCACCATGGGTTGCACCCATCCACTGAAGTCAAGGAGTCACCTGGTTGGTAAGTTTGCCCATTGTACTCACACACTACATGTGTATGTGTACAAATGCAATGGCAAAAGCAACCAATTCAGGATATTGTAAATCAAGTATAAGACACTTCTGTGTGTTTGTCTCACCTTTACTTTCAGTTCTAGGGCACAATGGGCAACATGTTACCCCAGGGAACACTGGGTTAGGGCAGTACACAGCAGGACAGACCACATCCTGGAAATGAGTGGAATAAGGGAAAATGGAAACATGTGGCTGTTCTAGGGACAAGTACACTAATGATCATCATAGTGCTAGTACAAGAAGACCCTCCTCATGCAAATATTATTAGTAATTAAAGACAGAATATGGATAATTTTAGTGCTGGCACGAGAGAGCCCTCTTCATCTCAATAGTAGATATTAGAGAAAGAAAACACACATAGCACTGAACATTGTTTGATGCTGTTCCATTGCTGCTACAACATCACTCACTGAACAGTCTCTTTCTTTGACACACACATGTCCACAACCATTGGACATACACTTCTGGCCAGCTCCACAACCATCATCACTGCTACAGAGCTCAGCACATATGCCAGATTGATCTGGAGATGCCGTAGTACCTGTCTCTGCAGCTGCAGCAAACACACAGCACATGGTCATGAAGTTTCTACTCATGCACTTCATTCAACAGAAATGATATATTATCACATCATATGAGCAGCTTTAGTCACTCATTAGCCAACTAAGCACCACTGACACCTCATGCAGTTGATTGGGGTAGATCACTGATACTGTGGCAGCAGACCATGAATATGTTTGGGGGTTGCTTGGTGGCAAAGCCATGGAATCAGGCCTATATATTGCCGCTTTTTTTATCAAGAATTATTGGGGGCTACAGCACCCTAGCCCTACTATTCCATGCATGTATGGCCCTAGTTATGATAGACAGCAGGAACAAGGGAAGAGCTCAAGTGAAAACAAAATACTTCGGCTAAATGTGTTATTTCACACTAGCTAGATGCTCATATCACAGTCACATGATGATGTCCATTAGCAACAGGTAACTTACACTTCAATGAACATGCTGTCCTTGTGCAAATTACATATCCAGTAAATATACACCGACTGAGGAGAGAAAGGTTGTCATTATAGTCAGATGTGCAAGGCAAGCTTAGAATTCCCCACTCACCATTTGTTACACCCATCAACTGAAGGGAAGGTGTCACCTGGTTGGTAAGTGTGCCCATTGTATTCGCACACTATAATTGTACATACAACAAAGTGACAAGGTAGGCAAAATGCAAGGATTATATTTATTGAAGTTAATCCTATAGAACACTGTTTCCTGAAGTGCAAGGAGAAACTTTGATAAGTAATTAAGCATATAATTATATGTTCCTGCACATGTTGCTCAGTCATTATGACCACTGCACCACATGCAGTGAATGCAAGATGCACGAATCACGTCGCTCTTAGGCTCTTCCAATTCTGCAGTTCAGTTTGAGTAGCTACATGCACTTGCCCATTTTACTGCATCACATTGTGATCACAGGCATCTCTACTTCTCGGCAGCCTAACTCACCTAGCGCACTGCCTGTGCCGGCGAAAAGAAGAAGGACGACGGCCGTCAAGGCCATTGGTAGAATGATCTTCTGGCTCGACATTTCTGAACAGTTTGGGCTAAAGCTTAGTGACTTGGCTTGCAAAAGCGTACCGCTTTTATAGGCGTATCTGTTAGCGGCTGAACTTCCGGCGACCAAACAATGGTCGCGGTTGCTCTCCATCTGAATGCTGAGCATCCAGTGTGCGCATTCGAAAGCTAGGTTCACCGTTGTGCCACTGCTTGAGTCTGCCCATAATTGTGACAATAGCACAATCCTCAAACAGGCGATCTAGAGTGTCTCATGACTAGCTAGCTATGCCCTTCACAGCGACAATGAAGATCGAAGTTTATCTGTGTCCATTAATGCACATTGCCATAATTATTTATCCGCAACAGTTAACCGCCAATTGCGGAGGGGAGCAATTAGCTACATACACATTTTATACAATTTAGCTACACGATTTACAGTTCGGGCGAAGCTTTAAGGCACAGAACTTGGGTCCATGCAACATTCTCTTCGCACGGTCTTGCCGGGAATTAGTGCAACACCAACATTGGCCCATAATTTTTAGACTCACCTAATTGCAGGTGAATTAACTGCATGGCTTTAATGCGTACCCGAGATAAGGGAAGTACAGTGACCTTGCAGCTGTGAGTTTGAAATACAGGATCCTAAATCCTGTGATTCAAAGGCCAATAGTAACTGAGTCTGATGTCACAGTTCGAGCCAGTAGCGTCTGTAGACCTCCCACTTTGTAACCACCCACTTGGTCTTCTCCCCAATTGATCTATCACCATGACCCCTTCCATGCAACTTTGCCCTCCCACTCATCATATACTCTTTAGATGATAACTGTACATCACAGACTGATCAATTTATGTACAGTAGCTGCACTTGGGCAGCCTGACTTGATTCACTTCACTACAATGCTCCAATCCTAAAGTTCCAGTTTAAAACGGTCTTTCGGGCATAAAAAGAGTTAAAGAGGAAACACTCCTCTGTACTGATTAGTAGCAATTTGAGATATGTCATATGATACCTTCTGGGCCAATTTTGACAAAGTTTCCTTGTGTAGGCAGACGGACAGGTCATGAGACACATGTACACTTGACCTCATGTAATGTGACATCAGCCTTAAACTCCACAACTGCAAATGTTCCACTCTATTGCATAATCATTGAAGCATCAGGTGACCCATACTGCAGAGACATGAAGACATTATGGTATGGTATGGTATGGTATGGTATGGTATGGTATGGTATGGTATGGTATGGTATGGTATGGTATGGTATGGTATGGTATGGTATGGTATGGTATGGTATGGTATGGTATGGTATGGTATGGTATGGTATGGTACTGCGCAGATATCCAGGAATTCAATAAGTAACTATGGGCTCAAATTTGTATTTGCTTGTAAGATATATCTAAACACTTTAGGCATGAAAAACACTGGTCAGATAGCAACTTGGCTCCTAAATTTTGCAACAAAGGTCAAGGATAAGAAAATATTGGGAGATATGTATAGCAATGATTTTTCCCTAAAATTGTTTATTTTCCTCCAGAATTAATAGTATATTACCTAAAAACATGATTTCAATATTATTAATTTATAGCATGTGTCACATGGCCTGTTCTTCCACCAACACTTGAAAATGTTTGCCAAACTGACCCAGAGAAGTGGCATTACCTCATTGCCCTACACACACACAAGTGAATATTTGCTCACAAGTCATTCCAAGTTCAAACCAGAGTGGAAATGCAACAAGAGAGGCTGTGAGGCATAGTGTTTGTGGTCAGTGAAATCAGTTTTCTGCCAATGACATGCATACACATGTTGGCATTGTAAGACTAACAAAGGCTTCTAAATATAGCCTTCCACGGGTTGCCAGTTAAGCATTGTATGTAGCAAATGTGAAGGATGTCAGGCATGGCTTCAGTGGTTAGCCAGCACCAGTCTGACATGGGTTGGCAAGCTGGCATTGTCTCTTAAACAAGGGTCTCTACAATAGCTCACCACAGGTCACTTGTCACATTGTGCTTTGCTCCACTGCAGCATACCTGGGTAAGTACTGCAGCATTCAGAAGCTCCTTAATATATAAACTGTACCATGTACTGTAGTTTCACATATAGTGCAGTAATTACGAATTCTGATGAGAACAGCCCGTACTGGTGTCTCAGTATATGGTCTAATATACACTGAAGTTGCAATCAGGTATATACTGCACAGAAGGGGACCTGACATTGCTCCACTGACCCAAACTGTGACTTCCCTCTCAGCATATTATGTACTTACAGACATGCTTGCCAAATAAAGAGTGACTTTGTATGTATAATAATGCATAAGGCAAATGTGGCAAATGGCTTTCCAATAGTGATCACAATTAAGCCAATGATGATGCTGGATTGACACTGGACATTGCTGAATCAGTTAAGCAATATACACTTCAACCATTGTGGCTCCAAGTGTGAGTACTGGAGCTGCAGTCATAATTTTATTACAGTAATGAAGATACAGTGACATTAAATGACACTCTTGAACCAGTTTGGGACATGTCAATTAAGTGTGCTTATTGGTGAAATAGCTGTGCTGTCAGTGGTTATTTTAATGCGATGTATTGCAGCTGAGACAGTAGGTGTCCTAGCTGAGTTGAGGGTATCATTATTATCCAAAAGAAGCTGATATCATATGCAGGGTATGAACAGTGACGTCAATATTTTGGAGCAGCGCAGTGCTCATGAGTGTGTACCTCCAAGGGGGGTCTAAGATCATGCCTTCTAGTGAATATCAACTTGTGAACTCTGATATTGATGCTATTGCAAGATGGAAAGTAAAATCACATTACTAGCAATCTATGAATTTGGCCAACATGTGGGGGTGAGGGGAGGGGGAGGAGCTGGGTGTTTGGGGGGGGAACCGCGGGCCCCAGTTCGGTCACAGGAGACAGGTGTAGAGGAGGACCTGCAACACAATGTCAGAGTGCTTCAATAAGACAGAGCATCAGCTGCAGTAAATTGTGGGGATCCCAACACAACTGTAATCAGCAGAGAGTGCACTGTGTATAAAGTAGATGTTTGGAGAATGCAGTGTTAAGAATGTGAAGGGGTAGCATACATTGGGGTGAAGTTCAATGAAGATGGAAATGAAAGGAGAGTTAGAGACAACAACCGTCATTGTAACAAGTGCACTTTGGTCAATTAAAAGGAAGGCTTTAGTGTACTGGGCTGGGTTTGGGTCGGATACCAAAAGGTGGAAATGTACAATGCAGTAGCGGTGCCATGTGGTGATGTACTACCACACAGTAGTTGAATCCACTTTCAATTGAAAATATATTAAACGTGCACATTGACACTCAATGTTGAGGTATTGAATGAAGCTTTTTCATCAAGCTGTAATAAGTAAATATATGATAACCTGATAAACCTGACCTGATACTATCTCACTGTATAACCTGATAAAATTGTCATAATAAACTGATGTGTGCATTGCAATTGATGTGCTAAGGAAGATATGGCTAAAGATTACATGCATGATTTGGCTTCCATGGCTTCCTCCACTAAGCCACTGGCTCTTTGCAAGCAATCAGAGTACACAGAATGCCGCTTGATGTACAGGAGCTGCAAGGGGTTTGGAATAATGCATAAGTTGACATTAAATGCACAGAATTGTGTAAATTGGCCCTTCAGTTGACATGCATGCTGAACAGACAGATCATAAACCCACATAGCTGCCAATGCATGCATGCCTACCATCCGTTGCATCCATCTCCAGCTGGGAAGGACTCCCCCACCCTGTAAGTGGTCCCCCCTGACATGCACCCACAGGTGGGGCAGCACTCATCCTCTCCAGCTGGGATGACAGCACCTCCTGTGAAGTCACACTGAGTTGGTGCACAGTCCACAAGCTGTGATGGATAAAACAACAATACACAACAAATAGATCTAGAACAATAACAATCACCAAGACAACTGTATATTTGGTGTATGAAGTTGCATAGCCTTGTCCCCAGGCCGTCCACAATAATTAGCGTGGGCGGGAACGACGGCCCGATATACACTGTTTGAGCATACACAAATTTTCCCCCAAAAGTAGGGGAACGGAAACTGACACGTCCATATATTATCCGTAAAAGTCAACTACAGCAATGGCTACTGCGCAGGTTACAGAGGACAGACTATTCACTGACGCTCTGTCGTACGCTCTTTCTTGCGTTGGACTTTCTAGTATCGCGCTAAAGCAAGAACAGCTGACTGCTATTCGTTATCTCTACCAATGGAAGGACGTATTTCTGTGGCTACCAACTGGTTTCGGGAAGTCGGTCTGCTACGAGGTGTTGCCGTTCCTTTTCGACTTCACTGGAAGTAAGTCTGGCAGCATTGTTCTTTGATGGACTGAGCTGTTGTTAGGCTTGCACACATACTGCGGCAAACCATCCTCGATTGGCACCAACAGTAGCCGACTAAGGCGCCCAGGAAGGACTTCCTTCAGCCTCTTTCAGCTGAACGAGGACGATCGGTTTGGAGGCAAATCTGAAGAGCAAACTCTGCATGTGCAAAGTCTTACGAAGGCCACGCTCATTGCCGTCCATTGAACCTTATGCAATCCACCATCGACGCGCCATTTCAGTATGGAAGTATGACGTCACAGAACAGTGGCTCCCAGGCCCTTTTTCTCCTCCCCCGCAATTAACGCGAAGGGCCTGGGGACAAGGCTAGAAGTTGCATTACAGCTTACTGTAATATAATGTACCATACTGAATGATTAGCAATGTGCATGAAATGTATTTGACTGCCTCTACTGGAGATCAATTTTTGCGTCCAGTAATTGATTGGTTGATTAAGGTGAGTTGTACATGCATGTCCATGCAGCTACCACGACCCACTCACTGCACAGTCTGTTGCATTAGTGCACACATGTCCACATCCATTGGAGCAGCACTTCTGGCCAGGTCCACATGGCAAACCAGGAACACAGAGCTCCACACATATCCCAAATCCTGTTGGCTTAGGACATACCACTACATTGAAAAGATATAATACAATATGTACAGTTCATAAATGCCAAGACAACAATAGCATGTGGGTAAGCTGTAATAGCATGTGCATGTTTGATGAATATGACACAAATGAATATGCTGCATGGAATGGAATGTGATGTGACATGCTTTGTGCAGCATGATCATCAAGTATTGTTATAGACTGCTACCCTGGTCGCTGTGACGTACATTTTGATATGCATGCCCGCTTTGTGCATGCCACAAATCCATTTTCAGAACAAGAGCTGCAGATAGAGAATTCAGACAATGTAATGAATGCTTCAACAGGAAGCGATAATACAATGTTGACACACACTCACCATGTGTTACACCCATCAGATGCAGGGAAGGAGTCACCTGGTTGGTAAACTTGTCCATTGTATTCACACACTGTATAGGACAGACAAAAAGCATATTACCTGTCAAAGCTATGCGGGTCATGAAGGTATTGAGTCTGGTCATGTTATCTCTCACAATCACCTTTTGGGGGCAGTGTGGGTTCTGGACACACTGCACAGCACTCTCCTTCAGGGATCACTGCACCCGGGCAGTCCACAGCAAGGCACAACACAGCCTGTAAAGTAACCAGTGAAAAGTGGACGCAGGGGCAATTCAAGGAAAGAAACTAACAAGCAAAGCAATACCTCAGTCTACAAGAGTTAGTGGATTTGATGGAAACTCAATGAAACCATTGTCACTCCAACTTATCAATACATCACAATACTTCCAAGCACTCGTTGTAACTATACTTACAGCACATTTTGGAGGTAGTGTCACTGGTGTGGGTTCTGGGCACACTGGGCAACACTCTCCAGTTGGCACATAGTAGTCATCACAGTTAGGTGCTGCACAGTCTTGCACTGTACAGAACAGCTTACCACTGTCACAACGACTGCAAGATCAGGAAGAACAGGTGATTTTTAAGCTATCTCCATCAGCTATCAGGATGATCAAGGCATCTGTGGTCACACTGCTTACCAGGTGGTGCATGGGTTGGGTTGGTAGCTCTCTCCATCTTTAATCTTGGTTCCGTCACTGTGCTTGCAGGCCCGTCCTGTGGTACACTGTTTGGGACTGACACATGCATTGGCGTCTGTGTCCAAGACTGTGCCCCGAGGGCATGCACAGCCTCTAGTACACACAAGTGGACAGATTGGGCGCGGGTTCTCGCATGTTCCGACACATGGACGGCATCTCCTAAAGAATAGTTGTCCCTGCACTGGGCAACCTGTAGCAACGTTAACGAGGGAGTGAAGACGCGTTTAGTAATTAGGAGAGCCGATGGTTCGCCTAGATTATCCTTAGTGTGTCTATGCCCCTATTCAGGCGTAGCTGTCCCTTCCGCGCTTGGAAGAGGATATGGCTACGCCTGATCAGTTTAAAAAGTGTTTTCCGGTTATGCCGGCGCGCAACGTAAGCGGGAGGGTCCTGCGGCCACACGTGGCGCACTCTGTGAAGGGCATCCATTCTAGGCGAAACGGGTCGAAGTGCATAAGGACACAGAGAGGGACAGGCTGCATTCTACTTACCTCTGTATCTTCGCACCCCACGGTTGACGCTGCCAGGCGCTGACATGCCCAGAGACACAGCAAGCAGAACAATGAGAATCGTCTTCATCTTGCTTCCTCGTATCGATTAGGTTGTGCTATAGGCTTTACCTTCAGCATGGATAGTGCCTCCAGTCACTCGGCCTGATATAAATGCACTGTCCCCGGAAGTGCCGTAGCCATGCTGACAAAGCTACGTAGTAACTTGTACTTTCGCTTGGCTTCTTTTTCATATACGGTGCTTTGCCGAAAAGATAATGACGTCATGATTACTTCAGTGCCCTTTCATTAGAGTTCCTATACCGCACCAACGTCACCAGAACCACCTAATCACGTTGTCTGCTCTTTTACTGATCATGAACAGTTCTCATAGCTATTTACCTATGCAAGTGCTGGCAGCACACAAAATGCTATTTGCAATGGCTTCATGTCTGGTGCATCTGCTTTGTCAGTGAATGGAAGAAACAGTTCCCATTCAGAATCAGATCATAACTGGTGATGGCAGATGCACTTAGATGTGTACATCATGCATGATTCAGCATTATGATGCACTTCCTTGACTACAAACCTTCATGATGTCACAGATAAACTGTCATCCATCATGGCCACCTGCTAAAACACAAGAACACAAGGAGACAGTCAAAGGGGAGCACATATCACTGCTAAGGTGCTGAATCTGGACCTCAGAGGCCAGACACAAGAAGTTAACCTCTAATTAAAATGGTTTCCCATACCCAAATTTGTCAAAGTTTAAATGCAGACAGTCTTCTTCAGTGTGCTTCAGCGTCTCATGTACACCATGCCATTTTGGGTATTGACAAGTGTCTGGGACTACCTTTCATCCAAATCATTCATGATTTTACAACCTGATGGCAAGCAGTGAGTCAGTACTTGATGCCAAAATATCTCATGGACTCAGCAAGATTGGGTTGCAAGCCATGCCAAAGATGGGGAGCGTAGACATGATTTGTATGAGACTGTGGGTTGACTATAGAGTAGGAGGGCAGCCCTAGAGCTCTATTCTTTATTAGAAAACAATCAGTAGACTTAGTTAATGCAATCCAACATGCAAAATGCAAATTAATTGTGGAAAATTCTGTATGCACACGCGAAAAATCCTGTGTGGCTAGGTACCGACATACATATCTATCACCGAACTTCACTAGCCAAAACTTTGAATTAATAAAGCCAAAACGTTTCGACAACTATGCAGTTGTCATCGTCAGTGGCGAATACAAAACAAAGGATAAGCTCGCTTTAAGTACACTAAAAAGGCGGGAAAAGGGTATGAAATCAAAACGGGGGTGACAGCTAATGACAAACATGAATAAATTAACTGTTGAAATTAAGGGGGGCAGAGTTAGTGATCTAATTAGAAAACAATGGATTGGTAGGCAAGGCTGAAGAGACAAGGCACCTCAGGCAGGCCCTCACTGCTAACAGCTACCCCAAAGGGGTGATCCAACGCCACTCGACAGTGTGGTCCACCAGACCAGTGGACCGAGATGACACTCAGGGCCCAGTCATTATGCTACCCTACGTGCGAGGGGTGTCGGAGGCAGTGAGATGCATCCTTACTCCAGCAGGTGTCAGGGTCTCCTTCAGACCACACATGACACTCAGGCAGCTTCTGTCAAGACCAAAAGACCACGTCCCAGAGAAGGAACTCACTGGTGTGGTGTACAAGGTCCCATGTGCTGGCTGCCCTGCCACCTATGTCGGTCAGACCAGCAGACGCCTTGACCAACGGCTGAGTGAGCACAGGCGGGCAGTGGAATCAGGGCAAGCAGCCACCTCTGCACTGGCAGAGCATGCCTGGGGAGCCCACCACCCAGGGATTGGGACAACGTCAAGGTACTAGACCACCAGCCACATTTACACCAGAGACTAATCTTAAAATCCATACACATTAGATCACAGGTCAGACCATTAAATAGGGACAAAGGCTCAATGCCCCAGCTGTACAATTAATTGTTTTCTAATTAGGTCACTAACTCTGCCCCCCCCCTTAATTTCAACAGTTAATTTATTCATGTATGTCATTAGCTGTCACCCCCGTTTTGATTTCATACCTTTTTTCCGCCTTTTTAGTGTACTTAAAGCAAGCTTATCCTTTGTTTTGTATTCACCACTGACGATGACAACTGCATAGTTGTCGAAACGTTTGGCTTTATTAATTCAAAGTTTTGGCTAGTGAAGTTCGGTGATAGATACGTATATATATATATTCTGTATGCACACATGCAATAATGAGAAATCATCTTCTCTGCTGGAACACTGAAGTTTACTATACAAATCCGAAGGTAGGATTGAGACCAATCAATCAATCAATCAATGCTCAGTGGACATCAAAATCCCCAGTAGCGGGGGTCGTCCATTACAAGTAGGCCTAAGTGGTTCAAGGTAAAGAGTAATATATGTACTTGTAAAATTTAATATAGCTAAACATTGCACAGACACAGAGTCCACATAGTTTACATCCTAAAGTCTCAGAAGGGATCTCCCCATCTCTTCCTGGGGCATCCTCTTGGTCTCTTTCCAATTCCTTCCCCTGTCAGCACCTTTTCCACCACACTTCCCCTCCTGCTCTCCACCTTCTCCTTCCAGCATTCTCTCATTCTTTCCACTTTCTTCAGTACCGGTTCTGTTCTTAGCCTCTCCCTCACCATCTCATTCCTGACATGGTCCAACCTAGACACGCCTGCAATCTTCCTCAGCACCCTCATCTCTGCTGCCTGCAGCCTGGTCTTTTCCCTCTCCCTTAGAACCCACGACTCGCACCCATATGTCAGTGTTGGGACTGCCACTGCTTTGAACACTGCTACTTTTGCTTCCCTGCTGATTTCTCTGCTCTCATACACCTTCTTCATTGCCCCTACTGCTTGCATTGTCATTCCAATTCTCCTTTTCACCTCACTCTCCAGCTTCCCATCCTCACTCAGCTTTACTCCCAGGTACACAGTCTCTTTACACTCTTCACCCTTTCTCCCTCAATCTCTAAGTTGCACTCTGTTGGAGCCCTACTAAAGATCATTGTGTTCGACTTACTCCAATTCGCTTGCAGTTTGTGCCTCTTCAATGCCTCATGCAACTTCTCTACATTCCACTTTAGTTCCTCTTCAGTCTCTGCCAGTAGCACAGTGTCATCTGCAAACATGGTCAGCTGAATCTGACAGGTGGTTAGGCTAGCTCCCTTTTAAATGGGGGAAGAGCCTCCTTCACCACCATGTCCAGGTAGATGTTAAACAGCCATGGTGACATTGGACATCCCTGCCTTACTCCTCTCTGTACTTTGAACCATTCTGTTGTCTCCTCCCCAAGTTTCACTGCAGCTTCACTGGTACAGACCCTGTATTGCTCTCAATAGCCTACCAGATGAGACCATCCATACCCAATTGAGTTCCAGGTGACCCCATGCACACACCCATCTTGCAGTACACTGCTAAGCTCCTGCTGGTGTGTGTAAGGACACAAGGGCACCTTACTTGCAATGCAGCCTTACAGTGTTCTTCTCAATAATTTAGTATGACATTGTGCTATGCTTTAGATGTTACTTCAAGAGTATGGTCAACCCAAGTAAAATGTAGCTTAAAACTAAGGTATTTGCATATAACTCCACCAACTTCAGGTCCTTATAGGAATGTGGTCAGCAAAGAGGCCAGTGTGGGAGGATAGGTCTTTTCCAATGTCATTGATATAGATGGTAAATAGTGAAGGAGTACATCAGATGTAACATCAGAGCATTAGGAGGAGGTACCATTGACTGCACATTGCCTATACCTAGTTCAAGAGGAATCTGTTAATCCAAGCAAGAAGTCTCCCTTTGATGCCCACATTTTCCAGATTGAGCAAATTACGCTCATGAGTCACAATGTCAAAGGCCTAGGAAGGTCAATACACTCATACCTCGTGTGAGCTGTCAATGCACTGTCTCCAACAGTTGTGCCTCAACCTATCAGAAACCATGCAGATTGATAAGGTGGGAGCTTGATATGTTGCTACTCGCCACAAAATCTGACAGCTAGCTGAATGCTATGGACTGTATCCTCTAAAAAAAGTACAGATAACACTAACGTTTACGGTTGGCAACAATGCGTCTATTTCTTTTCATTGGCAGAACTTCAGTGGCTAGGGAGATTATGCTGACTCACTGACAATTAAGGTGAATGGCTTTGCCAGTGGTTTGGCAAGCCAATGTGCAACTTCCTTTAGTGACCGCTCGGGGACCTGCCACTGGCAGTGACGGCATATTCACATTTACCACAACACTCTAAGATGAGTAATCCACAACCGGCTCATTGCCACCTCGCCGTATATAGTTGGGTCCAAAGCCATGATTAAAGCCATTACAACGTCATAATATTATCAAATTGAATGCTCAGGTGCATATGTACTTCATGGCATGCTAATAAACATCACTCAATTTCTGGATTTCTGCACAATGTCATGCATAACACCATAACTTACTTGGCACAAACACAGTGCCTGCTAAATGCAATGACATCATACAGTACAACAGAGATTAATCACTGGAAATTTTACACCAACCAGCCTTCTACACCAATGGTGTCTCAAGAGGCTGGGGGGCATCACGCCCTATTGATGGCAACCAGTGATCACAGCCTTCCCCCGCTAGTCTTCCTACAAAGATGGTAGAGCCACAGACAGCTGTTTCGCCCTAGTTGGGGCTCATCAGTGTGGCGTACTGATGGATGGTAAGATGCTTGCTATCAATAGGGCGTGATGCCCCCCAGCCTCCTGAGACACCATTGGTGTAGAAGGCTGGTTGGTGTAAAATTTCCAGTGATTAATCTCTTTCAACCAATCCTCAGCAGTGGTTCAACTGCTATGAACTGTCCTCTGAACAACCTTGCGCCAAGTCACGCTTACATAAATGACTTGCAGCCTTCCTCCATTAGTATTCGCTCTTGTTGAAACCACAAGTGTTTCACTAGTGGTGGACACAAGAGTAGCTAGTCATCTTACCATCCATCAGTACGCCACACTGATGAGCCCCAACTAGGGCGAAACAGCTGTCTGTGGCTCTACCATCTTTGTAGAATGACTAGCGGGGGAAGGCTGTGATCACTGGTTGCCATCAATAGGGCGTGATGCCCCCCAGCCTCCTGAGACACCATTGGTGTAGAAGGCTGGTTGGTGTAAAATTTCCAGTGATTAATCTCTGTCAACCAATCCTCAGCAGTGGTTCAACTGCTATGAACTGTCCTCTGATCATACAATACAACATTTCTTACCTTGGTTGTTGAAGTACAGATAGAATGTGGGACTGTCTATGAGCCAGAATGTAGTATATTGTATGTACCACTGCCACTGACTACTACCACAACAGCAGAACAGGATAGCATTAATAGTGTGAGAGCCTGAGGCACAAGAGACTATAGCTACATGTGTTGAAAAAGTGCAATATGGCATCGCTGATTGTAGTTCATACAAAATTGTATGGGATATTCCATTAATGTATGCCAGTGCCTTTACAGCATGCATGAGTGCTTCATGCTAAAGCTGAATGACACGACTAATAAATCATCCTTCTACTCTGATATATACCTGGTCATGAAACAGCAAAGCAATGAATGAGTTCGGCTGCAAGCTAGGTGACAAAGTTGAATCCTTAATAGAATACTTTAGCACTTGATGTGAAATATGATTATGCACATCTATCAGCTAACAGGTACAGGGTATGGTCTATTGCACCAAGATTGCACATGGCTATGCTGACTTGCAACTAGGCCTCTGGAAGCTGGCAGGCAATCAAAGTGCACCGAATACCACTTGGTGTACAGGAGCTGCAAAGGCAATGTGCAAATAGGCATAATGTAGATGAATGATAGCTAATGAGACGTTATCAAGAACAAACTACAAGCCAAGGTACTCGTACACTATACCGGGCATCCTGACTTGCAATTCAATGGAAACTTCAAGGGCCCTACATGTACAGTACACACGTATTGAGGGGGAGACACAAACAAGCAATATCAGCACTCAAAAACAGGTGTATCAGATTCATGTAGTCACCAAATCTGCTAGTCATTGCACACATGTACTGAACTACCTCACACACCGTGGTTCCCTCCTGATGACAATGAGGAGCATGTCCAGCCCAATGGCTGCCTCACAGCCCTGCCCATCCCCTGAAGAACCTTCTGTCAGGTCTCGAACCCAAAGGACAGCAGCCCGGTTAATCACAGAATCCTCAGAAAGCACAATCACAGCCAGTGGTGCACACAGTTGCACAATTCAACGTGTTCACATTGTCACAGGTGAATGTGCAAGCTCTGGCACAAGTTGAGAATACTTGACCTTTCACTGGGCACACAACTGAAGACAAGGCAGGCGAAATGCAAGGATTATATTTATTGAAGTTAATCCTATAGAACACTGTTTCCTGGAGTGCAAGGAGAAACTTTGATAAGTAATTAAGCATATAATTATATGTTCCTGCACATGTTGCTCCACTGCAGCATACCTGGGTACGTACTGCAGCATTCAGAAGCTCCTTAATATATAAACTGTACCATGTACTGTAGTTTCACAAGCACATATAGTGCAGTAATTATGGATTCTGAAGAGAACAGCCCGTACTGGTGTCTCAGTATATGCATGGTCTAATGTACACTGAAGTTGCAATCAGGTATATACTGCACAGAAGGGGACCTGACATTGCTCCACTGACCCAAACTGTGACTTCCCTCTCAGCATATTATATACTTACAAACATGCAATCTATGAATTTGGCCAACATGTGGGGGTGAGGGGAGGGGTAGGAGCTGGGTGTTTGGGAGGGGAGCCCGGGCCCCAGTTAGGTCACAGGAGACAGGTGTAGAGGAGGACCTGCAACACAACGTCAGAGTGCTTCAATAAGACAGAGCATCAGCTGCAGTAAATTGTGGGGATCCCAACACAACTGTAATCAGCAGAGAGTGCACTGTGTATAAAGTAGATGTTTGGAAAATGCAGTGTGAAGAATGCGAAGGGGTTGCATACGTTGGGGTGAAGTTCAATGAAGATGGAAATGAAAGGAGAGTTAGAGACAACAACCGTCATTGTAACAAGTGCACTTTGGTCAATTAAAAGGAAGGTTTTAGTGTACTGGGCTGGGTTTGGGTCGGATACCAAAAGGTGGAAATGTACAATGCAGTAGCGGTGCCATGTGGTGGTGTACTACCACACAGTATATAGTTGAATCCACTTTCAATTGAAAATATATTAAACGTGCACATTGACACTCAATGTTGAGGTATTGAATGAAGCTTTTTCATCAAGCTGTAATAAGTAAATATATGATAACCTGATAAACCTGACCTGATACTATCTCACTGTATAACCTGATAAAAATGAGTCATATAAACTGATGTGTGCATTGCAATTCATGTGCTAAGGAAGATAAGGCTAAAGATTACATGCATGACTTGGCTTCCATGGCTTCCTCCACTAAGCTACTGGCTCTTTGCAAGCAATCAGTGTACATAGAATGCCTCTTGATGTACAGGAGCTGCAAGGGGTTTGGAATAACCAAGACAAAGATGTTATGTGGGTAAGCTGTTATAGCATGTGCATGTTTGATGAATATGACACAAATGAATATGCTGCATGGGATGTAATGTGATGTGACATGCTTTGTGCAGCATGATCATCAAGTATTGTTATAGAATGCTACCCTGGTCGCTGTGACGTACATTTTGATATGCATGCCCGCTCTGTGCAGGACACAAATCCATTTTCAGAACAAAAGCTGCAGATAGAGAGTTTCAGACAATGCATTGAATGCTTCAACAGGAAGTGAGAGTCCAATGTTGACACACACTCACCATGTGTTACACCCATCAGATGCAGGGAAGGAGTCACCTGGTCGGTAAACTTGTCCATTGTATTCACACACTGTATAGGACAGACAAAAAACATATTACCAGTACTATGTGGACGTCTGCGGCGCACAGGCCTTGTGCAGCTAGTCCCACTGCAAGCAGTGGGACAGCATTTCTGTCTGCCTGTACATTCAGAATCATCCGAACACATCATTGCACAGATTCCATACCCACATCTATTTGAAGAACAGGACACTATGCAGCAGGTTGAGATCAACACAAATTTAGAAGCAGAGGGTGAAATCGTATCATTTCACTTACATTCTTTCTTGGCTGGGCACTCTTCAATAGGGACACACTTGTTGAGCTTAGTATCAATAACTTGTCCTCCAGGGCAGTCACAGCCAGTGGTGCACACAGCTACACAAAACAACGTCTTCACATTGTCACAGGTGAATGTGCAAGCTCTGGCACATTCTGAGAATACTTGACCTTTCACTGGGCACACAACTGAAGACAAGGCAGGCGAAATGCAAGGATTATATTTTATTGAAGTTAATCCTATAGAACACTGTTTCCTGGAGTGCAAGGAGAAACTTTGATAAGTAATTAAGCATATAATTATATGTTCCTGCACATGTTGCTCAGTCATTATGACCACTGCGCCACATGCAGTGAATGCAAGATGCACGAATCACGTCGCTCTTTAAGGCTCTTCCAATTCTGCAGTTCTGCGCGCATTCGAAAGCTAGGTTCACCGTTGTGCGACTGCTTGAGTCTGCCCATAACTGTGACAATAGCACAATCCTCAAACAGGTGATATAGAGTGTCTCGTGACTAGCTAACTATGCCCTTCCTAGCAACAATGAAGATCGAAATTTATTTGCGTCCATTAATGCACATTGCCATAATTATTTATCCGTAACAGTTAACCGCCAATTGCGGAGGGGAACAATTAGCCTTCACACACTGTATAGGACAGACAAAAACATATTACCAGTCAAGGCTATGCGGGTCATGAAGGTATTGAGTCTGGTCATGTTATCTCTCACAATCACCATTTGGAGGCAGTGTGGGTTCTGGACACACTGGGCAACACTCTCCAGGTGGCACATAGTAATCATCACAGTTAGGGGCTGCACAGTCTTGCACTGCACAGGACAGCCTCCCACTGTCACAATGGCTGCAAGATCAGGAAGAACAGGTGATTTTTAAGCTATCTCCATCAGCTATCAGGATGATCAAGGCATCTGTGGTCACACTGCTTACCAGGTGGTGCATGGGTTGGGTTGGTAGCTCTCTCCATCTTTAATCTTGGTTCCGTCACTGTGCTTGCAGGCCCGTCCTGTGGTACACTGTTTGGGACTGACACATGCATTGGCCTCTGTGTCCAAGACTGTGCCCTGAGGGCATGCACAGCCTCTAGTACACACAAGTGGACAGATTGGGCGCGGGTTCTCGCATGTTCCGACACATGGACGGCATCTAAAGAATAGTTGTCCCTGCACTGGGCAACCTGTAGCAAAGTTAAAGAGGGTGTGAAGACGCGTTTAGTACTTAGAAGAGTCGATGGTTCGCCTAGCATATCCTTAGTGTCTATGCTCCTATTCAGGCGCAGCTGTCCCTTCCGCGCTTGGAAGAGGATATGGCTTCGCCTGATCAGTTTAAAAAGTGTTTTCCGGTTATGCCGGCGCGCAACGTAAGCGGGAGGGTCCTGCGGCCACACGTGGCGCACCCTGTGAAGGGCATCCATCCTAGGCGACACTAGTCTGGCTAGCTAGACCGTCCCAATAGGCGCCAGGTGCGCAGAAGGGAAGGGACGGCACCGTCCCTCCCTTAACCCGCTCCCCGGGCGCTTGTTGGGACGGTCGCAGCATAGATATTCTACACTACTAGTGTAGAATATCTATGGTCGCAGCAGGCCAGACTAAGGCGAGACGGGTCGAAGTGCATAAGGACACAGAGAGGACAGGCTGCATTCTACTTACCTCTGTATTTTCGCACCCCACGGTTGACGCTGCCAGGCGCTGACATGCCCAGAGACACAGCAAGTAGAACAATGAGAATCGTCTTCATCTTGCTTCCTCGTATCGATTAGGTTGTGCTATAGGCTTTACCTTCAGCATAGATAGTGCCTCCAGTCACTCGGCCTGATATAAATGCACTGTCCCCGGAAGTGCCGTAGCCATGCTGACAAAGCTACGTAGTAACTTGTACTTTCGCTTGGCTTCTTTTTCATAATTATACGGCGCTTTGCCGAAAAAGATAATGACGTCATGATTACTTCAGTGCCCCTTCATTAGAGTTCCTATACCGCACCAACGTCACCAGTACTACCTAATCACGTTGTCTGCTCTTTTACTGATCATGAACAGTTCTCATAGCTATTTACCTATGTAAGTGCTGGCAGCACACAAAATGTCATTTGCAAGGGCTTCACATCTGGTGCATCTGCTTTGTCAGTGAATGGAAGAAACAGTTCCCATTCAGAATCAGATCATAACTGGTGATGGCAGGTGCACTTAGATGTGTACATCATGCATGATTCAGCATTATGATGCACTCCCTTGACTACAAACCTTCATGATGTCACAGATAAGCTGTCATCCATCATGGCCACCTGCTAAAACACAAGAACACAAGGAGACAGTCAAAGGGGAGCACATATCACTGCTAAGGTGCTGAATCTGGACCTCAGAGGCCAGACATAAGAAGTTAACCTCTAATTAAAATGGTTTCTCGTACCCAAATTTGTCAAATTTTAAATGCAGACAGTCTTCTTCAGTGTGCTTCAGTGTCTCATGTACACCATGCCATTTGGGTATTGACAAGTGTCTGGGACTACCTTTCATCCAAATCATTCATTTTACAACCTGATGGCAAGCAGTGAGTCAGTACTTGATGCCTAAATATCTCATGGACTCAGCAAGATTGGGTTGCAAGCCATGCCAGAGATGGGGAGCATGGACATGATTTGTATGAGACTGTGGGTTGACTATTGAGTAGGAGTGCAGTCCTAGAGCTCTATTCTATATAACGAAACAATCAGTAGACTTAGTTAATGCAATCCAACATGCAAAATGCAAATTAATTGTGTAAAATGCTATATGCACACACATGCAATAAATGAGAAATCATCTTTGCTGGAACATTGAAGTTTACTATACAAATCAAGGTAGAATTGAGACCATCCATACCCAATTGAGTTCCAGGTGACCCCATGCACACACCCATCTTGCAGTACACTGCTAAGCTCCTGCTGGTGTGGTGCCCACACTGGAGCACAGTACTCTAGTAATGCCTAGGAAGGTCACTACACTCATACCTCGTGTGAGCTGTTGGCTCTGTCAAGGCAGTGAGCCTGTCAATGCACTGTCTCCAACAGTTGTGCCTCAACCTATCAGAAACCATGCAGGTTGATAAGGTGGGAGCGTGATATGTTGCTACTCGCCACAAAGTCTGACAGCTAGCTGAATACTACATACTGCATCCTCTAAAAATACAGATAACAGTAATGATTACAGTTGGCAACATGCATCTGTGTCTTTTCATATACTCATGTAGGGGCAACATCGGCAGAACTTCAGTGGCTAGGGAGATTATGCTGACTCACTGACACAATTAAGGTGAATGGCTTTGCCAGAAGTTTGGCAAGCCAATGTGCGACTTCCTTTAGTGACCACTCTGGGACCTGCCACCGGCAGTGACAGCATATTCACATTTACCACAACACTCTAGGATGAGTAATCCACAACCAGCTCATTGCCACCTCACCATATATAGTTGGGTCCAAAGCCATGATTAAAACCATTACATCGTCATAAATATTATCAAATTGAATGCTCAGGTGCATATGTACTTCATGGCATGCTAATAAACATCACTCAATTTCTGGATTTCTGCACAATGTCATGCATAATACCATAACTTAGTTGGCACAAACACAGTGCCTGCTAAATGCAATGACATCATACAATACAACATTTCTTACCTTGGTTGTTGAAGTAAAGATAGAATGTGGAACTGTCTACGAGCCAGAATGTAGTATATTGTATGTACCACTGCCACTGACTACTACCACAACAGCAGAACAGGATAGCATTAATAGTGTGAGAGCCTGAGGCACAAGAGACTATAGCTACATGTGTTGAGAAAGTGCAATATGGCATCGCTGCATGTAGTTCGTACAAAATTGACAATGTGTGGGACATTCCATTATTGTATGCCAGTGCCTTTACAGCATGCATGAGCGCTTCATGCTAAAGCTGAATGACATGACATCCTTCTACTCTGATATATACCTGGTCATGAAACAGCAAAGCAATGAATGACTTCAGCTGCAAGCTAGGTGACAAAGTAAAATGCTTAGTGGAATACTTTAGCACTTGATGTGAAATATGATTATGCACATCTATCAGCTAACAGGTACAGGGTATGGTCTATTGCACCAAGATTGCACATGGCTGTGCTGACTTGCAACTAGGCCTCTGGAAGCTGGCAGGCAATCAAAGTGCACCGAATACCCCTTGACGTACAGGAGCTGCAAAGGCAATGTGCAAATAGGCATAATGTAGATGAATGATACCTAATGAGACATTATCAAGAACAAACTACAAACAGTAAGCTCAGCACATGTATCAGTGTCATGCCTATAGTTAATGTATATGCATGCATGCCTACCATGTGTTGCATCCATCTCCAGCTGAGAAGGACTCCCCCACCCTGTAAGTGGTCTCCCCTGACATGCACCCACAGGTGGGGCAACACTCATCCTCTCCAGCTGGGATGACAGCACCTCCTGGGAAGTCACACTGAGGTGGTGCACAGTCCACAAGCTGTGATGGATGACAAGTGCAATGCACAGTTATGCAGTACAAGGCCATCATTGCACTAACTGGCAAAGCTCACTACATATGCTTGCATAACAAATATACCAGTCATGCATACTCCCACAACATGCTCACTGCACAGTCTATTGCATTAGTGCACGCATGTCCACATCCATTGGAGCAGCACTTCTGGCCAGGTCCACATGGCAAACCAGGAACACAGAGATCCACACATATCCCAAATCCTGTTGGCTTAGGACACACCACTACATTGAAAAGATATAATACAATATGTACAGTTCATAAATGCCAAGATAAAGATGTTACCGTATGTGGGTAAGCTGTTATAGCATGTGCATGTTTGATGAAATATGACACAAATGAATATGCTGCATGGGTTGTAATGTGATGTGACATGCTTTGTGCAGCATGATCATCAAGTATTGTTATAGAATGCTACCCTGGTCGCTGTGACGTACATTTTGATATGCATGCTGCCCTGTGCAGGACACAAATCCATTTTCAGAACAAAAGCTGCAGATAGAGAGTTTCAGACAATACATTGAATGCTTCAACAGGAAGTGAGAGTCCAATGTTGACCCACACTCGCCATGTGTTACACCCATCAGATGCAGGGAAGGAGTCACCTGGTTGGTAAACTTGTCCATTGTATTCACACACTGTATAGGACAGACAAAAACATATTACCTGTCAAGGCTATGCGGGTCATGAAGGTGTTGAGTCTGGTCATGCATGTTATCTCTCACAATCACCATTTGGAGGCAGTGTTAGTTTTGGACACACTGCACAGCACTCTCCTTCAGGGATCACTGCACCTGGGCAGTCCACAGCAAGGCACAAAACAGACTGTAAAGTAGCCAGTGAAATGTGGACGCAGGGGCAATTCAGGGAAAGAAACTAACAAGCAAAGCAATACCTCAGTCTACAAGAGTTAGTGGATTTAGTGGAACCTCAATGAAACCATTGTCACTCCAACTTATCAATACATCCCCATTGTAGTCACACGCTGTAATTGTGCATGCAACAAAGTGACAAAGTCAGGAATAATCGAATCCCATGCATTCACCTTTAGGGCAATACGGGCAGCATGCTCCCTTGGTGTACACCGGGTCAGGGCATGCCAGATCTACACAAGCTACATTCTGGAAAATGGATAATTTTCTAGTGACCAGTGTAAGGTGGGGAATATTTTTATAACCCTTAGTACTTACACTGCAATCTGGTTTTGTGGACGTCTGCGGCGCACAGGCCTTGTGCAGCTAGTCCCACCGCAAGCAGTGGGACAGCATTTCTGTATGCCTGTACATTCAGAATCATCCGAACACATCATTGCACAGATTCCATACCCACGTCTATTTGAAGGACAGGAGAGCTATGTTGGCTTAAGACATACCACTATAGAATACAAGCAAATTAACATAGATAGTGAGCGGAATTGCTAACAATGATAAACGTATAATGATATATTATTGTATGAGCAAAATTAATGTGAACACACTAATAATAGTATACATTATATGCAAGACTTATAATACAGTGCAACTTACACTTTGGTACACATGCTATCTTTGTGCAACCAACAACTCCACCTTTGTAACAAAAGCTGCAGACAAGCAATAAAGCATGTTGGCAATGAGCAAAGCCGGGAGCAGTACATTCCCAACTTGACACACACACTCACTTCGTGTTGCACCAATCAGTTGACACACACTCACCATGTGTTACACCCATCAGTAGCAGGGAAGGAGTCACCTGGTTGGTAAATTTGCCCATTGTATTCACACACTGTATAGGACAGACAAAAACATATTACCAGTGGGTCAGGAAGGTATTGAGTCAGGTCATGTTATCTCTCACAATCACCATTTGGAGGCAGTGTGGGTTTGGACACACTGCACAGCACTCTCCTTCAGGGATCACTGCACCCGGGCAGTCCACAGGAAGGCACAAAACTGACTGTAAAGTAACCAGTGAAAAGTAGACGCAGGGGCAATTCAAGGAAAGAAACTAACAAGCAAAGCAATACCTCAGTCTACAAGAGTTAGTGAATTTAGTGGAACCTCAATGAAACCATTGTCACTCCAACTTATCAATACATTGCACCCATCAGTTGACACACACTCACCATGTGTTACACTCATCAGTTGAAGGGAAGGAATCACCTGATGGGTAGGTTTGCCCATTGTATTCACACACTAATGAAAAACAAGGAATTGCATAAGACGTTAATGTACTATACATTTCAATCTGGTATTGTCTGCAGAGTCCTTGTACTACTCACCTGTTTGTTCAGGACACACTGGGCAGCATTCTCCATGTGACATGGTGTAGTCATCACAGGGAGGTGGAGCACAATCTTGCACTGTGCAAATCAGCTTCCCATTGTCACATTGGCTGACAGCAGGAAGAGGAAGCATGTGAGTCACATGTTGCTCCCTGCCTGACTGGACCAATGGACCAAAGGGTAGGGTCACACTGCTTACCAGGTGGTGCATGGGTTGGGTTGGTAGCTCTCTCTGTCTTCAATCTTGGTTCCGTCACTGTGCTTGCAGGCCCGTCCTGTGGTACACTGTTTGAGACTGACACATGCATTGGCCTCTGTGTCCAAGACTGTGCCCCGAGGGCATGCACAGCCTCTAGTACACACAAGTGGACAGATTGGGCGCGGGTTCTCGCATGTCCCGACACACGGAGCACATTCATTGACACCATCAACGAACTGTTGACCTTTAACAGGGCATTCTGCCAAAACAGTGATACAAGTGGATAATTCAATGAAATGTGAGCCTATATTATTTCATTTAATTATAATTTACCATTGACACTAAGACACTCTTCTACAGGGACACACTTGTTGAGTTCGGTATCAATAACTTGTTCTCCAGGGAAGTCACAGCCAGTGATGCACACAGTTGCACAATTCAATGTGTTCACATTGTCACAGGTGAATGTGCATGGTCTAGCACAAGTTGAGAATACCTGACCTTCCACTGGGCATGCCTCTGAGAATGGTGATAACATAGGCTGAAGTGCTGGGCAACCAGTGATTAACCTTTGTCAACCTCTCCTCAGCAGTGGATCAACTGCTATGAACTGCCCTCTGGACAAGGTAGATAATTATTTTTGTATGTGGCACCCAGGTTGGGACACTGACAGCTGATACAAATGTGTATATGACTTTTACTTGTCATAAAAGGTGGCCCCATCAGCCCAAGGTGGTAGGTAGGTTGGGGACTTATTATTAAAGTAATGTTATAATCTTTAAGTAACAATCAGCCCAAGGTGGTAGGTATATTATATAAGTTGGGGACTTATTAAAAATATATATTATAATCTTTAAGAAGGTGCAACCACATCTTTGCCAGAAATATATTGGCTCACCTTGGGAGCAGAGATGCCTGCTCACACACGGTTTGCTTTTGGTGTCAAGCATCTGTCCCAGTGGGCACCTGCATCCAGGCCTGCACGGCGCTTTGCATGCCGCGTTGGGATTTTCGCACGTTGGAACGCAGTCAGGTACAGGAGGAGCACACCTCGAGTAGACCTGCCCATGGTGCGGACACCCTACATGTGAACCAGTAACAAAGTATAGCTGCATCATGCGGCGAGGTTAGTCAGGCACAGCCAACCAGGTGCAGATTGCGAGTTAGCTGTGTACTACAGTATGCATCTACGTTTGTCAACTTATGCCTAAAACAGGACCTAGGACCACTTTTGCCTGACTAAAAATGGGCCTAGGACCACTTTTGGCACAGACAAAAGTGGTCCTACCATAGGACCACTTTTGGCAAGGTAGGACCACTTTTGGCTGCCAAACGTGGTCTGGGTGGACAGGTTTTGGCAGCCAAAAGTAGTCCAGGGGGAATGGTTTTGGCAGCCAAAAGTGGTCCGGGGGACCGGTTTTAGCCAGGACCTGTTTTTACATGACAGAGCCCCCAGAACGAGAAACTGAAGAGTCTTCATTATTCTTAGTTTAATACGAGCGATCGTTGAGGAACCTTGACAATGAGCTCTTTACTCCTTGATGCCCTCTCCTAGCCACGGCCACAGCTATACTGGGATCAGGTTGAAGGTGTGAAGGTGAACAGGTGCCGCTGCTTCCTGTTATATCATACCGCAATCAACACCAATCATCGCCACCTTTCAATATAAATTTGCATGCATGGCTACATAAGTACAGGATTACTTCACTACTATAAAAAAGACCACAACCAAGAAGTAAATCAGCAGTTAACTACCCTGATCACGCCGGCCCTTAAAGCTTTTAATTTTTTCATGTGCATGCTTGGGGAGATGTATATGGCTACTGTACCGTGGTAAATGTGCACACACCATGAATTCAGCTGCTGTGCACACACATGGATCATTTGTATGATCAGCAGAGTGGTGTTCACAGCATACACGTTTAATGCATTTGTGAGAATGGTGTAGGAGAGAGCAATGGCAGGAACTAAGAACCGCAGGGTGACCATGGCCACTGCGAATCAAGGAGGTCATCGGAAAGATGGTAGTTGGTTGAATGCATGAATGGTACCAGTGAGCTCGAGGTAGTCACAGTGTTAGCAACTGTGTAGGTGCAATTAACCAAGGGTGCCTGGGAGCCCGTGATTGGAATATATTATTATTATTATTATTATTGTGTGCCTGGCTAAATAATAGGTACCTCTATCTTATACACAGGGTCAGGGAACCCAGTGTGGCTTCCACAGTACAATTACGCACAGACAACTCCACATACATGCAATGTGAATAAACTAGGTATTGCTATATATAAGGTATCCTGCTGAATAGACACCGAAATCTGAAGCATCCACACAACAACTAAGAAGACATTGAAAAAGGACGTTCAAAAAACCATCATTCTGAAATTAACTGTATTAGGACTAGAAACTGTGTCTAACAGCAACTGTACAGTTATAACATGAAGAATGTCATTACATATGCAGGGTGAACTCATCCATGGAGGCCTAAGAAACCAGTTTTGTGCAGCAGATGGCTCCCTGTCCATCATTGAAGTATAGCAGGACATCTGTCATCATTCCTGCTTCATATGGCATAAGCTCTCCACTCTCAGTTTTGTTCAAAGCAAGGAAGCTATGGGGCTCATGCCCCAGACCAGGGACAATGCCACACAACCGTCCATCTGTGCTCAACCAATACATCTCCTCACGAGTCTGTTCCTCCACTAGTGACGCTACCACAATGTGCCCTACAAGGAAGGACCAGGCCATGACACAGTGAATGTGCCAGGAACATTCTGCTAGCTGAAAAGGTTCAATACGATGCAGAACTGTATCCCCAAACTCCAACGCAGCAAAGAACTATACACGCACTATGCAGCAATGATTATGTACCGATACACACATGGGCATCCCACATCAACCCATTCACATCCTGATGTGTCAAAGAAGAGCCCCTCATACTGACCTTTCCTGCCCAAGCCAAGGTACTCGTACACTATACCGGGCATCCTGACTTGCAATTCAATGGAAACTTCAAGGGCCCTACATGTACAGTACACACGTATTGAGGGGGAGACACAAACCAGCAATATCAGCACTCAAAAACAAGTGTATCAGATTCATGTAGTCACCAAATCTGCTAGTCATTGCATACATGTACTGAACTATCTCACACACCGTGGTTCCCTCCTGATGACAATGAGGAGTGTGTCCAGCCCAATGGCTGCCTCACAGCCCTGCCCATCCCCTGAAGAACCTTCTGTCAGGTCTCGAACCCAAAGGACAGCAGCCCGGTTAATCACAGAATCCTCAGAAAGCACTATCACATTGTCATGCACACTCAGAGGCATTGAATGGGGCTCTGGATTGGGGACAATTGTCAGGGGAGCCAGAGTGGTTGGGTGATAGAGGAGGACCTCATGATGGGTGACCACTAGGAGGACTCCTGGCAGGGAGCACAACTTGGAGAAGGCGGCAACTGGATCCGTCACAGCACTCGCCAAAGGTTCCCCAACATCTCTTTCTCCTTCAACTCTGAATACAAAGAACATAGTGATCCATGCATGCTGTACTGCAGTGCGACACACAGCAATGATTTGCATGATAGGCAAAGTCAGTACAACTTGGACAACAGATCACAAACAATGCACAAATACACACAAACCAGTACAGTACTGAGTAGATGAATCTCATAGCAGAAGGAGCATTAGAAACATCACAGGTTAGCAGAGCAGGCATGCAATAGCTTGCTTAGTGGGGAAATTAGCAGTGCAATCATTAGCTACTTCATCACTAGCCTACCAAATGATGTAATTGGATAGGCTATGACAGCACATGGGGTTAGGACACATAAATGCAAGGACAGTGGTGTCCTATTGACCAAATGCAGCCATTAATTTTTGCAGGGGAATACTAGTACCGGTTCAATGGACATCCCCATTTCGTGCTTCATATAATTATGTATGTATGTATTACTTAGCACAAGATATGCCAATGGTACCATCAGTACAAACACACACTTGGACACAGAGTTCATTACAGCCACTCACAAAGAATAATGCATTACGTGCTTAGGAAGTACATGCAACCACCAGCAGAGCCAGTTGTGCAGTAGGGTACGCAGGAACTCACCTGATGGCACCATTGCCTGTTGTGGAAATACGATACAGGAGATGAGCATTGGTTGCTTGGATAGGTAGCATTCGGTACATTTGCTCTTGGTTGTTGCCAGGGCGGTAGTAGGCATCATGCATTAATCTCTTCTCTTCACTTGTGGATATCTCTACCTTGCCAATGACCTTGCCTTCTGCATTGAATGCCAGCTGCCTACGGTCAATACGTACAAGGGAGAAAACATGTCATACATAGCAATACATGTCACTGTACACGTCTGCGTATCTAGCCTCATACCTAGTCCTAATTTCCATTCCAACATCCACTCAGGGAATAAGGACTTGGTAAACATTGGGGTGGGGGTAGTGGGGTATATCGAACTGTCAGCTTCCATCACAATTCACATGACCATGGCCAATTCAGAAGTAATTTTGTGATGTAGCCCTGATCATATGAAACAGGAGAGGTGTAGAAGCTGATCACATACAGATTGGTTAAAGGTAGAAACAAGCTGTGCGTACCTTCTTCAGTGCAAAATATATGTTCGTCTGCTGATCTTAGGTTTATAGGCATTCGGTTGACTTCCATAGTGACTAGTCAATTGTTCATTTTGGGCTAGCTGAATAGACACATTGACTTGGAAGCCAAGTTGCTGACATGCTCCTGCAAACAAAACCAGACAAATAATCCTTCTTCATAGAAAACCGAGACTAATTTGATGCCGGTTTGACGATTCTTTCCCTATGACCAGTGACTGTGAAGACAGTTTTTGCAATTTCGTTACAGTGTCTGCAGCCTTCCCACACATTGGTAGGCAGCACTTTGCACACACGCAAGCTGATGCTTTGCTAAATTCCATCATTTTAGTACGGACATGCCAATGTTATTGTCGCGTGAATGATTCTGTAAACTGATTGGCGCCGCACAATTTCAAGCAACAGAAGTCATTTGCTTCAACCCCCCATGTCATTAAGCCTTTTTTCCCCAATCTGAAGTCGGAATGGAAATAGGGACCAGATACAAGGCTAGTACAGCTCATGTTTGGGGATGATGTTCAGAGCAAACCACGATTTACCATTAGAGCATGAAATATTGTGTTAAGACGATCCCATCCCAATGTGAACATGAGGTCAGGCACAGCCTCACAATGTGTCTTTGTGCATACTCAACAGTCATGAACTAGTATGTGTGTATACATGTGTGCCTGTGTACACACAAACATGTGTGTGTATGTTGGGGGACATGTGTGTGTATGTTGGGGGGGGACATGTGTATGTATGTTGGGAGGGGGGCATGTGTGTGTATGTTGGGAGGGGGACATGTGTGTGTATGTTGGGAGGGGGACATGTGTGTGTATGTTGGGAGGGGGACATGTGTGTGTATGTTGGGAGGGGGACATGTGTGTGTATGTTGGGAGGGGGACATGTGTGTGTATGTTGGGAGGGGGGACATGTGTGTGTATGTTGGGAAGGGGACATGTGTGTGTATGTTGGGAGGGGGGACATGTGTGTGTATGTTGGGAAGGGGACATGTGTGTGTATGTTGGGACGGGGACATGTGTGTGTGTTGGGAGGGAGGTGACATGTGTGTGTGTTGGGAGGGGTGACATGTGTGTGTATGTTGGGAGGGGGGACATGTGTGTGTGTGTCTTACAGGTACTGGCCATTGAGTTGATTCACCCCTGAATTACCCAAGTGAAGAGTCATGGTCACTGCACTGTAGTGGAGAACAAGACAGTGACTATTGTAAATGGCAGAGCACTCACTACACAACCTAGTCCATAGACATGGTTACAGGAGTCAGTCAATGGTCTTGTCCTGACTGAAGTAGTCAAACAAGTGGCAGCGATACAATAATGGTTGTCAACTCTTTAGGTGGCTCACACATCTCATCACCCCACTACACGACACACATCCCTTCTGCACCTCCTCATTCAAGAACATGTTAACACTACTACCAGATACAGCCAGTCAGGTCATTGCTGGCAAGCAAGGGCTAACCGGGTTACAGCCAATACTACACTGTGTCCCTGTGTGTGCTGTGTGAGCCTATATATCTCGTTTTACTACTACTCTGTCATCTCACACAGGGGTGGAAGAAAAGTACCACAACTTTCCATCTGCCCCCACTTGAGATGACAAAATAGGGGCTAGCAGCTAGAGTAGTACCTATCACGACACTGTACGTATGTATGCGAATTGTAATCAAGTACACAACAAGTGCATGCTTCATCATCACCTCATGTGGCTGAGCCAGTGTCCAGGGTAGGCCTTCACTGTCTCTGGGCGGGGTGAGACGGGCAGGAATCCACTTCCTTCATAGTAGCAGTGTGGCTGAGCAAACGCATCTTCACTTGTGCACTGAACAAACTGAAGTAGGAATGCACATATAGTGACTTGAGGACACACTGCCAAGGGAGCAGTCAGCTGTAGTCAACACTGAAGAGCCTACAACACATACCCCTAGCTTCCTCACACTGACGTATACTAACAGTATGGTTAAGCAAGCAAGCTCACCATGATGAATCGTGGCACTAGATCATATGTAACACTCGGATCAAGAGTGAAAAACAGAACAAGAGTGCCCTTGTCAAACACATAGAAGAAGAGCAGATCCAAGAACAGCTTCTTTGTAACCTAAAATGAGAATAACAAAATACATCTACACAGAGCCAACTGCAGCAATGTGGTAAAACTTGCCAGTACAGCCCAACTGGCTGCATTGCCAGCATTTCCTATTGTTCTAGTCTAACCAGCCGTGCCACAAATCCGATGTGTACCCACACAGATTACCCAATCACTTCATCACCTGGACACAATCTCTCTCTCATACGACCATGAAGTGATGATCTGCTGTGCTTGTAGCTAATCACTGTATATCATACACATTCCATTATGCTCCACACACATATTTAATGTACTGTATGCCATACACTACATACGTGTTTGGCCCACTTGAGGTGTTCTTTGGCCAGTGACAGGACATTGACCGTCTTCTGACTGCCATCCACACCAGTTCTGGTGAGGACTGCATGGTTTGTCACTGCAGACACATTCGAGTGAGGGGTGACGTCCCAGCAGTGTGAGTTCACAAGCTCCACTACATAGCGGCCTCCTTCCACAAGCCGCATTGTTTTGGGAACAGCACACAAATCTGGTGAGAGAGGACTCAAAGTGTTTAACTCACCAGCACCACTATGCACATATAAATACAAGTTACACACTACATGACTACTGTGTCGTGGATGCATTCACCTGGTACTTTCCAGTGTCCCTGCCAGTGGCTCACGGGAGCACTCAGGTAATGCTTCTGCCGCTCAGCACCATCAAACACCAATGAGCTGTACCAACAGCAAAATGAGCAATGGCATCAACATCAACACTTACAAAGTGTCTTTAGAGTGAGACTACAACCACAGTTATACCCATTAACTAACATACTATAGCTCCACATGTGCCTTTACTCCTGCAAGTTGTTGCTTGCATGAAGCCAGCACCTTGCAGTGATTGGTTGCACATACATACACCAGCTACAAGCTCTTCCTCACCCGTTGTGGGGGTCCAGCAAGATGCAGTCCATTGGTGGGAAGTCCAACATTATGTCAGCAGTAATGTGTCCACCTTCTGTGAGACGCAGATTGACATCAGGGCTACAGTGGTCACCCAGCGCACTCTGCAAACAGCTGTACAGGTACAAGACCACAAGAACAAGAACTCAGTCCCTTTTCCCACGCACATACCAAACAGTGCTTTAATGATCTACAGCTGACGAAGGCTCTCGTGGTCAAAACAGCTTTAGTGTACAGTATCAGTAATGGCTTCTTGCTACACAACAAACTTACAGTTGCCACCATCTCACTGCTGTCCCTGTTTTAGGGACACAATGAGCATCACATTGGGGAAGGTTGCCATCAATAGGGTAACACCCCCAGCCTCCTCTAACACCACTGGTGTAGAAGGCTGGTTGGTATTGAGCTACCCAATTTCAACCTAGCCCAGCCTGTCCGTAAAGCAGCCAACTGCAGTAACTGTCCTTTTCATCACATGTGTCTTCCATAGCATGGGTAGTCTGGCTCGCTAGACTATCCCAGTAAGTGCCTCAGAGGCGAGGAGGGGAGGGACAGTCTAGCGGCAATAGCAATTAGTAGCACTTTGAACTAGTGGATCACACCTGCTCAAATTCAGCTGATCCCTGAGACAATGGCCCTCGCTGCACAGTAACTCTTTGCTTCACTTGCTATGAATTGCACAACTCCTTAGTCTCTCTCTGTGCACTGCCAGTCATGAACACTGTTGCACTGATTTGGTGCAAATGCATCTGATTAAACAAAAAGGTGCTAACTAATTGCTACTGCCACTAGACCATCCCTCCCCTCCACATGTCTTCCGGACACTTGCTGGGACAGTCTGGTGAGCCAGATTATAGCATGGGCAGCAACACAAGCAGTACTCAACAAGCTCAAAGGGATGGCATATGTACGTATTATAACAGCTTGGAATGTAGAAATTCCCCCCAAAAATGGCAGCAGCAGATGAGTGCTGCGCTGGGTGATTTTGTCATAGACAGCCTGCCAGCAACATAAGGGTTGAGGAGCGATGAGCGGGAGAAACAGAGATTGTAGCGATTTTGAAAATATTAGTAGATTCGGGTGTTGGAATGTCAGAACAATGAATGGTAGAGAGCATGAGCTGGTCGAAGAAATGAAGAAGTATCGTCTGGAGGTGTTAGGTGTCAGTGAAATGAAGGTGAGGGGTAATGGAGTAAAAATGATTGGAGATACCATGTGTGTGTATTCAGGAGTACAGGGAGGAAGAGCAAAGGCGGATGTAGTGATCTTGTTGTCAGAAAGTTTTGGTAGATATTTGAAAGAATGGAGGTGCGTGGATGAACAAATCATGTGGATTAGGCTGAAGGTAGAGGGCATTTGGGTGTCTGTGGTGCAGGCATACGCTCCCACTGAGGACAGTTGTGTGTCCAACAAGGATGAGCTCTTCTCGAAGCTCCAGGAGACGGTTGGGAGGGTGACACATAGTGATTTGTTAATTGTAATGGGAGATATGAACACGAGAGTGGGGAATGATACAGGTATATGGGGTGAAGTCCTTGGAAACCATGGCGAAGAAGTGTGCAATGAGAATGGGAGGAGACTTTCACAGTTCAGCAGTGAGCACAACCTTTTGACTTCCAATACGCTGTTTCCTCACAAGAGTACCCATAAGTACACATGGGAATGTCGTGGTAAAGGGCTCAGGTCTCTCATTGATTATCTTTTGGTGGGTAAGGAGGCTAGGAAACAGGTAGTCGATACCAAGGTGGTGCGGGGTGCAGAGATAGGAAGCGATCCCTACTTGGTACTTCTGAAGATTAAACTAAAAGCCAAGAGAAGGACAGGTGGTGAAGGGCATGCACAGACAAGAGCCTAACAAAGAAGCAACAATCAAAGGTACAAGCCACACGAATGAATGTGCTAAGGAGGTTTGAAGGTGTGAATAGATTGGACAGAGTAAGGAATGCAGATATTAGGGAGAGGTTGAACCAAGAAGGTGTTTTAGATCTGGTGAAAAGGAGGCAGGAGAGTTTGAAGGGCAGACTAGAAGAAATGAGCTTTGAGAAGACAACGAAGAAAGTGTTTGTTGGAGAGATGGAGGAGAAGAGGCCAAGAGGAAGACCACGCTTAAGATGGATTGACAATTTTAAATAACCTTATGATAGCTACCTATTCTTTATGCTAACTCACTATCTGCACTGTTTTAGTGTAAGAGGGATGGCCTCCAGCACTGGAGATAAATCCACTTTTGTGATTGTGTGTGTGTGGAATGTAGAAGCTGACTCACTTTCTTTCTCTAGGGAAGAAAGGCCAAAGGAGTCTGGTTCTCCAGCAAAGGGGCAGGAATGGAGTGGAATGCGTGGAACATGCATAAAATGTGCAGTATAGAGGGAACCAGGGGCTCCCACCTTGAGTAGTAAAGACAGGCAGGGCCTTGCACCACTTTTGGTCACTGAGTGCAATTCTACAGAAAACAATGTGAAAAGAAGCAACAAGACGAAGCAGTCAACACTATATGAAATTATACAAGTTCTTTACACAGACATCTATACAGTAAGGTTCACTGTCCACATTCTCACACCTCGTGTAACCTACGTAATCAGGACATGTCCACATATTTGTACACTCAAGCTATAGGCACCACACACAAGTCACAGCAGACAACTCTTTCTTTGTGACAACCAAATAGCCTATATACAATTCCCCTACATGCTTATACTACACCATACCACTACTACACTACACAGACATGATGGAGAATACCATGCACTCACAGTGCTGTGTAGTCCATCCAAGCCTCATCAGATGCCCGCAAGTGGCCAAACATGCTATGAAGCAGTGTTCTGTAGTAGCCATAATTTCCACACTGCATCAAAGCCAGCACTTTGGCCAGTAGGCCCTCAACCTCATCTGCCCATTCTTGCATTGGGCGGGAACGTTCGGGTGTGTGTACCTTGTCCAGCCCACTACGCTGCAGGGCGTGGACACAGATGGCAGACTCCACAGCAGCCAGGCAGAGCGTAGGCATGTCCACATCGTCATTGCGTCCACCTTTAACAGCCTCATTCCACCATCTTGCAGCATTGGCAGCACTGGAGCTTTCCATCACACTGACAAAGAGCAGAGGGACTCACTCATATACCAGAGTACATATATAAACAACAACTACACCTTGTATGCAGAATGACTAAGTAGCAGTAATTTACACCGTCATGCACAGATGAGCAATTATACAAGGTATGTTACAACATACACAATGGTTGGCTCACCCTGTGTCCCATATGGAGGCTATCAAAGCATATACACTGCCCTTTGTCTGCAGATGGAAGTACTCAAATTAGACAGCAATGCAGTCACTTTTAAACTCCAATTACAACACACTGTCCACTTACATCAGCAAGAGCATGAAAGTGGTTTAAAGCATCTTGCTTTAAGAAACAGGAGAGAAATTTGGTGGCAGACTTGCGATCTCCAAAGTGAGTGGACATCCTTGCCAGCTCACCATATATAAGAGCCCGGGTACGAGCTACACACATACAGAACACAACATTCAATGATGACACAAAAACAGTCATCTGCTCACTGCAAGAAAGACAGCAATGCCCCCATCCTCACTTACAGTCATCCACTTTGTCATACGCCAAGGTGAAGAGCTCTGCAGCTTGTTCCGGCCAACCCCTCGACCAGCACACATACGGGGGCCACAGGTACTTGAAGTGGGGCCACTTCTCAGTGACCACAGGGCATCTTGCATAGGGGGGATGGTGGGAGAGAAAGATGTTACTCACTCACTACAGGATATTAGAATATAGCCATTATGGGAATGCTGAATATTTATTGCCATACAGAGCATCTTTGTGAAACCCTTAAAACTACTTCCTACTGCAACCTGCTCACCTAGATTAACAGCCATAAAGAACGTTGCTAACAATACAAGTATAGTGTATCTTCAAGCACATCAGCTTACAGCTAAGGCAACATGCTATGAGGTACAGTAGGTAGAAAGTGTGATCTTCTAAAGATGACAGTAGCTAAACAGGAAAGGAAAATATGTGCACAGTTAAAATTACGGAACCCAGTGAGAATAAAGGTAAACAGCAACCATCAGCAAACCAAGCTACACTTTGAGCACTGCCATGGAACAATTGTTCATCCTTTGCCTCTACTTGATTCTCACGTTAGTTACTTGGTTACATCAGAAAACCAACCTATTCTGAAGCAGTTTATTGATGGATGCTGCTACCTCCTGCACCTGGCGGACTGTCATGTTGTTGCCATAGCAACAACAGCAGCCAAACAGTGTGTCTACAAGATGGAACAGAGTTCTGATTACAGGCAGTCCAACGTCAACCCTAACTCCCATTGGGACTGGAGGCCTGGCAGGTGCAAATGCAGTGAAACACTGCACTTGTGGCACACTGTAGAGAAACTGAAGGACGCCAGAATAGCTCCATGGAAACCCCTCCATAGGTACAGGTGCAAGCGGTGGTAAGCTCCATCCATGTGGCCCCCACTTGGGGCTCTGCAGCATCTCTTGCTGCTTCTTGTCTCCCAGTCCAGCCCATGCCCACCTCAGGCGGAGGTTGATTACAGCTTCATCCAAGCCCTTTGCCATGGCTGCCATATGACTAATAAAGGCAGAGCTAGACCCTCCAAAACCTACAAGAACCAAGATATGCATCACGTACCATCAAATACTTCAATTACTACTACGATAACAACAAATATACTACAACTACATCTATGAATATACAGTACAGGAGAATTGCCTCAATACCTTCAGAGTACAGGGCACATGGAGGGAAACAAGGGAGCCAGAATGAAGCAAGCTGCCCAAGCAACTTACTGAGAGAGTTCTGGAGCATGACTGACATGCACACTTCTGTCAGTCTTGGGACACAAGAAGAAACAGGGAAGTCAACATCATCTGTCGATGGCTTCTCAGAGCTCAGTAGTCGGTGGAACAGTGGCTGGAAAAAGTCGTTCTCTGCAGCTCTTAGAGCCTTCTTGTTGCTCTTCTCCTGTCCCTTGCGACTAGATGAACAACAAACACAGCTCAGTCAGATATGTACGTATGAATATATAGGCAAACACACACAGGACAACAGCACAGAAACACAGGACAATTACCATTCAACAGGGCAACTGTACATGTAAAGAATAGGGCCAGCCACTCGGTACTTACAGCCTGTCTTTTGAGGGTCAGCAGTATATGAGCTATTTATCAGATCAAGTGGAAAGGGCGGACCTTGTCTATATGTAGCTACAGGCGGCTGCTGGCTGCCATAATGCCCGCCCAAACCCTATAACTAAACCAAATGTGCAATAAGCCACGCAGGCAAATGAATGGCCCATTCTTTCCATTTGATGTCATTTACCCCCACCCACCCCATTTCATCTGGTTAAGGTCTGTTCCTGACCATGCAATGATCCCCTACCCTCTTCAATGCACATGTCACCCTTTCTTACGTATGTATACACAGTTTACTGGACTGCACAAGCAAACTCGAACTCACACGCCCCAAGGCTGATTTTCAGGAAGACGCAAAAACGATTCAGCTAAGCCCTTTCCTTCAGACATCTGTAGGGAGGCTACCCCATCGCCTTCGTCAGCAGAGATTTCAGATTGGTGTGTAGCTGGAGAAAGGTTGCCTTGCTTCCTTTCATTCCTCCTCACGCTGCTCTCCTTCGATAGCTCTTCTGAGATCATTCGCTGAAACATGCGCTTCCCTGTGTCGGCTGCGAAAGGAGCCTCCAGATCGGCATCGATCTCCCCCTCGCCTTCAGCCATTTTGACGATCGCGGTCACGTGCACGAAGACAACCGAATTGTGCATGTACAACCTGAACACACTACTAGTTTCTGCTTATGACGTGCAAACTATGGTCTGTCATGCATTCAAAGCTTAACTAAGAGAGTATTAACTCCAGTCAAACAATAGGACGCCTTTAACTACACGTAGCAATCGCTCCTTCTCCTCGTCACCCCCACTACAGTGGTACTGAGAGGGATCCTCATTTACGACTGCGTTCGTGGCGACAAAAGTGTCGTGATCTCTTTCTTCAAACTGGATGACGTAGATCAGGAAACCCGTCCAGCTTCTGTGGACGTACAGCTTATCTTCTGTGCTGTCGTAGTACATGAACCACTTATCCTCCATTTCCTCAGGGATAACGCCCTTCTTGATCCGGTTCATTGAGTCCTTGCTGAACGTGTGGTTAAGCTGAAGTGTGGTATACTGTTCGGGCAGCGGCTCCGTCTTCCAGCTGTCCTTGGTGGCCATGCGATCCCGACGGGCAGCCATTGCGTGTGACTCAGCAAGGGAAGTGCGGGGGCGGTAGCTTCTGGGGGTACAATAATATGTGTGTGCACGTGCGGCTGCATTGCATCTGCCAGAAGAGTGGGTTAATTCTCTATCTCGAGAGATATCAAGAGTGATTAAATAAGTGTACAATCAACACATAGCTACAGACCTGGCTGACAATACAGGTATTAACTCTGTAGTTCATTACAACAGCTTGCCATGCACTAATGCAGTTACGTATGCCGTTTTCCAAACAATTGATTAAAGAATCCATGGTCTTGTTTTGCACCCTCTGCCTTGGGTAACACAAGACCTTCCATTGCATTCAGCTCATTTACTTCATCAAACGCCGCCTCCAGTATCTCCTTCTGCCATGGTATGGACACTCTCCCAGTAGCAAACTTGATGTAGAAGACATCATCAGTCATGTCAATCTTGACATCTTTCACAGGTGGAAAATCATCAATGCTATATGTACTCTCTGCATACACGTGCTGTGGATCGGGAACAAAGGGTGGCTTAATTTGCCCCAGCTCAAGTTGCTTCCAGTTCATGCCACTGAAGAAAGGATGGTCCTTGACCTCCTCAGCTCCTCGAGAGTGACCCAGTCGAGCTTTCGGATCCTTGATTAGCAGCTGTTTGCACAGTGTCTGTGCTTCTGCTGTAAAGTATCTTCCTGCAGCTGTGTATTGCTCTTCTTCCTCCAGAATTCGTCTTTCCACTTCTTCACTGTTCACTTTTTCTTGGTGTCTACAAAAAGGGCCTTCTCCAACAATCATCTCATACAGAACACATCCCAAGCCCCACCAATCAGGCATGAATGTATACTTCTGATCACTGATCACCTCTGGTGCCATGTAGCCCACGGTGCCAGCTTTCCCCAAGATGCACTTCCCTTCCTGAACTTGAACTGCCAGACCTAAGTCAGAAATCCTAACATTTCCCTGTTCATCCACAAGAATGTTGTCTGGCTTCATATCCCTGTAAGCCACTCTAGCTTCATGGAGGTGCTGTAGCCCTAGGGCAATCTGTGCAGCGTAGAAAGTCACTTTCTCCAGGGATAGTCCTGGTTTGCCCATGTGGCGGATGTGATATTTCAGGTCTCCACCATTCATCAGTGTCATGACCATGCACAACTCAGTCTTAGTCTGAAATGCACATATCAAACTCACAACGAATCGGCTGGTCACATTCTGCAAAACACACTTCTCATTGATGACCAGTTTCTCTGCTAACATCTTTTTGACCCTCTTCTTATCAAGCTTCTTCACTGCATACAGTTTCCCTGTCGCCTTGTCCTGGCAAGCCAGCACTAGCCCAAAACCGCCCCTCCCTAGGACCCTAAACTGACGATAGTGGTCCTCGGCTCCTGGCTGCTGTTCCAATGCTTTCCACTGTAGGTACCTCAGGAAATATGGACTGTCAAGGAAATGGTTGAATGGCTCGCCCTTCAGGAACTCAAGGACCTCCCTTTCGCATGCTTTGAATATCATCAGGGGAGAGCGCGCTGCTTCCTTGCCGGACTGCAACTGCCTTTCAACCGTTTTCGCAGCTTCCTCTGAGACGACTGATGCGCGGCTTATAGATTTTAACGCAATACAGTCCTCATAGATCTGCAGTATTTTGTCGCTTCTGTGCCCCACATCGATTGCTTCCAGCTCTTCAAGTGCCTCCAGAAACCGAATGCATGGCGACAACTTAGCGTGTTGTCCACAGAAGCAGTGGAACAGTTTCTTCCCAATTGGTTGTTGGTCGATGATATTGGTGTACGTTAATGGAGTATGTAGTTTCTTCCGCAGTGACGTCGCTTCGGCGGGGGAAGGGAGTTGAAGATACTTCTGCCACTTCTTACTCCTACCCTGCCCGCGCCTTCCTTCGAGTACCGGCCGGTTGACTATGAGATCGTTGATTTCCTCCATACCGGTTGGAATATGGAAGGATACTCTCTCTAACGCCTCAAGAGGAGGTCTTGTTACTGGTAGACAGGACTGGTACTAGCTACTGAGCCTGTCAGTGGACGGGGCATATAATGGCATATATAGCGGCGACTAGGCTAGGGATTCGATTGGTATGTGCACGCGTTACACAGTACGGAAGGCGTGGGAGAACGGTATCTTGCCTGCGAGACAGTTATGTAGACACCTCATTCCTGTAGCCATCAACAAGGATGCAACCATAGGTTGTAACCCAGCAACAAAGGTATGCTGTGGTGGGGTAAACTGAGCCCAATGTGCCATTTGTATTGCGATGACTAAGAGCTTAAGTGTGCCCCGCGTGCGCAGCAATCGGCCATGCCTTTTGTTCTCTCAGCTCTGCAAGTGGAAGTATATAAATAGTGATCTTGAGTTCATTAAAATTATACTAAATTGTCAATTTACAGTGCATCATCATGTACTCAGTTATAACTATGTGCAATAATAATAATAGTTTTTATAAGTAGCCTAAACAATGGCACTCCACAGCTGGAAGTGGTCAGTTACTACAGCTCAAACTCTGCAAAAGTGCTCTTCCTGTAAGTACTCTTTTGGTGTTGGTGAGGGGTAGCTACCATAGCTACATATTATCACCTAGCTAGCTGCAGAACCTTTGGGACTGATAAGGGGACATTCTGCAACTATGTTGCTGCAATGGCCAGGTCTTAAGCCCAATGTGAATATGACAGAAGAGACCATAGACCAAGCTTTAGGTTCCATTTGTGATTCAATGCACATGGGTTAACACCTAGCTGCCAATCTATCTTGCAGTTGTGCACCAATCCATGTACAAGTGCACATGCATGGAGCAGAATCAATGGTTTTAGTGGAGAGGACAGTGCAGTATTGGTGGAGACTGGGATAACCAAGGCACTCAGTGAGCAGACATATATAGCTCAACAAGTAACATATGGTAGGATACTTTAACCATTGTCCATAGCCCCCTACGTAGCTGGTCCATCCTTGGTATTACTGTTGGACTAACACCATCATACTCAGTAGTTATCCAAATTTTCGGTCATTTACAGCTATTTCTTGTACAAATGTAACTATGTAACAAGACACAATTACAGGTTTGTACAAGTTGAACAAGAAATAGCTACAAATGGGTACACAACAGAAGATGTCAGTGTGCAGCCGAGCACTCTGTGATAGTGGGTTACGCAGCAGTCCACATAGTGATAATGCACACATAGCAACTTGAAAGTGTTATGTATCAGTTACAGGATGTAGTATGCACCCACTTTAACACAATATGAACACTCCCATTGATCTGTACATTCACACCACCACAGAGTCCCATTCTCATGTGTCACAAATGAAAGTTATCTCCAGTGTTTGTATACAATGGTGAGATCAGAGGTATGCCCCCTTCATCAGGTCATGCATCACATGATCTTCCCACTAGCACACGCAGCTTATCTTAGTTTCCTTTATGAAAATCTTGCATTCATCTTCAACTGTACACTCCCCCATACAGTGGCAATATCTTATAAGGAAGGTATGACACTGCACTGACATGCGCATGCTTAATATCCATCACTAACATTTGATCCAGCTAGAACTTGGCATAACTACAGCACTTTCCAGATACATCAGTACCTGTGTATGTGTGCATATGCTGATTGTGTACATCATTATATAAGAATAGCATAATCTTGATGGCTGTAGCCAAATTTGAAAGATGTTTACTCATGACTTTGCATACTATGTAGACAGATGAAACACATGACGGCATGCATCATGACCTGTGCACTACACAGCAAGGCTGGGCCTTCAAAGTGAGATGTCTAGGAATGCATGTTGCAGGCAAATAATTAATCTTATAAATTATGTGACTTATAATAAAATGCAATCAGCTTTCGTATTATATCAGAGACTGAGTGGGTGACGCAAGTCATAGTGGGTACATCTCCCAGCTCTATGATCACTCTCATTAATTATTCGTGCACACATGCAGCATCTGGCTCTACTGAAAAATATAGATTCTATCTTTCATTCACAGGACTACAACAGGTATTGTTCTATTTTCAGAGGAGACACTTGATAGTTATACCCCTGAATACATGAATAATGAAATCATCAATAATTATTTCATTTCGTTGAATGCCACTTCATTTTCATGAAAATGAGTCTCATGTGAAACATGGCCTATACGTACAAATTTGCAAAACGACACATTCATCTAGGATGTAGGACGCGCCTAGGGCAACCTTAATAAGGTGCATTGTGGTATAGTAAAGCTAGCAACAAAGTCTCACTAATACTAATGGTACCTATCAGCAATCCTGTCACATGTTCTACACTAAACTGCAATTGAAGTAGCTGGTTTCAGTGATTCCTTCAGTGCTTCTTCCTCTTTGGAGTGGGTACATCGAGTGGCAGGCCATCAGAGGGGGCAGTGCTCTGCAGGAGGGCACTCTCAGAGTGAGCACCAAACAGCACGTTCAGGAGGGAGACACCGTACCCTGTTGCCCGCTCACCCTGCACAAGACAGAGAGGTTCGAAGAGTATGATGGCCATATAACCATGTTAACACACCAATATACTGGTGATTACGGCTACATACAAGTATTCCCATACACAGGTTACATAGCCCAAGCTGTTGGTCACAGTCATGTTGTGTAACTGTACCAAGTACTGCTGATCAGCATGAGTTGCTCTTTTGAATGTTAATTGCAACCAGTTTGAAGTCTGTAATCATGGTGGGTTGTAGTCTCGCGTAGCCAGATCCCTTCCCTCCATTTTATATTATGACGTCATCGGTCGGGGCAACTGGCCATCGTGAGTTGCTAGTTCATTGAGTTGATCCTTGAGTCACTCGACCACATAAAAGCACACTACAAGGTGTCGGAAAATGGATGAGAATGGTTCGGCAGCATCAAATGCTTTTGGAGCTGCCCTTGACTGAGATCTGGAACAAAGACTTGACAGGTTGTGGGTTCACTGTACTTGGTTACCAAGAACTGGGACGAGGCGTAACAACTCCCCATTCCCAGTACAGGTACGTAGTTGGCATTTTGAGCACAATTAGAAATGTTTACATAGCACTATTGTTTGACTCTCGGGTATTCAACGACAGTTACAGTGGGCTGACCCACACAGGAGCCCAGGAGGTGCAGCGGAAATCTAGAGCTTGCGGTAAGAGATCACTTGTCAATTTCGTGAGGGTTTGTTGGTTCCTTGACTGCACCAGGATATGGGCACACATGCGGATGAGGAACAGCAACGCTGGCCCTGAAGGTGCCTTGTGCACAAGAAGTTCCATCCATCAGCCGTAACTGTGCCACCACAGTGCAGGTTGCTTGCTTCTGGTGTCCCTCTACTGACCACATGGCCCACCAACTGCCATCTTGATGATGTTACACACACACGCATGCACGCACGCACACACACACACACGCACACAGAGGCACAGGTTGCTGTCTATGAAGAGATGGTGATGGTAGGAGATGTACAAATACTACCTAACAACTTACAGAATACACTGGATAGGCCATGTCCACATGCACCCAAACACCAGGGTACTCAAATCCCAGGTGTGACCCTACAGGGAGAAAGGGAGACATTACAGAGACAGACCAGTATTACACAATGCACCACTCAACCTGGAGTGAGGATGTACATATACAGGGGACTGGGGGATGCTGTAAAATCCTCCTTCCCCTCCAGAAATTCCTCAAGTATGCCAAAACATACAGTTTCCGCGTTTGCCCATTTGAAATGGCTATGTGAAATGCCCCTCCCCCCCTCCCCCCCCCCCCCCCCGAAGATGTTTTCGATACAGCACTAAGGAGGTTTCTGATACATGCGTAAGCAGAAAACTACTTTGTGAAAGGCTTACCAATGAACAATCCGGCACAGGAGCTCTGGGCATTAGATCGATCCTGTGTGAAAGAGTAGTGCCCTCAAAAGACTGTAAAATCAACCAATGACATATCCACTCCACTACAGAGACAACTCTCACCTTCACTGAATTCTTCATGTCTGCAACAACACTGGTGAACTCTGGGAAGTGGAGCTCAGGGGAGTACACAAGGGGGAACTGGAGGGAGTCGAACAGGAGGGAGCAGAATTGATGCAGGCCATGACAAGTGGCATATACATAATGTATGTACATACAACTGGGGTGTAGAGTGACACATCAATACAACTGCAGTGTAGAAGGGCTTACATTTATGCAGGTCATGGTCCACATACATGAGCATGAGACAGACAGACACACAGACAGACAAGAAACATAATTATGTACATGAAACAACCTTCAACTCTCTGTCCCAAGCATAACATCCACTATCATGCTAGTCTGCTGTAGCCTAGATCCACTTCCAGCCATTTTATATTGCATCGACGATCGATGTTATACTAACTGGAGGCTGGAAGTACGTAGTGTGGCTGGAGACTACCATCATGCAGGTGCACATATGTCAAGAACAGAACTGAACAGACATGCAGTTGCATGAATGGTTAACAGACAGACGCACCACTAGGTCTCCACTGTTCTTGCCTGCCTGGACAGCTAGTCGCTCCCACTCCTCCGTGTTGGTGAGCACCCCTCCATGGTACCTGCCAGTGGAGATGCCCTGTGCACCTGTTAGGGTGGCCATGTCAAGTATGATATCTGCTCCAAGATCCTTCCGAGCGTACACCACCTATTGGGTTGGGGAGGAGGAGGGAGAAGTGACTCTTCTGCAATCATTTACATATGCACAGAAATGCACTGGACTTCCCCCGTGCTCTCTCACTGTGTTGGAATTGAGCAGCAATCCTACATACGTACATTCTTAGCAGAGAGGTTGAAACCCAAGCATAGCCCCCACAATGCACCAATGATCTAAGCTGCACATTTCCATTACAACTTGAGCCGACTCAGTACCCCTCACACTCCCTGCTTACCCCATCTCCAAGTACCAGTCTGCCTTCAGCGTCAGTGTTGTTAACCTCGACTGTCCTAGGTGCACATATGTAAGATACATACGTATGGTGCATCATGCACTCAAAATGATCCAACCACGCACACAAACAGAGCACACACACATGCACATACACCAAATACAGTACAATACAAACACACATTCAAATACACACACGCACGCACGCACGCACGCACGCACACACACACACACACACACACACACACACACACACACACACACGCATGCCTCCCCCACACAGTGAGACTTACTTCCCCGAATACAAGACATGGACATCATCTGGACGAGTAGCACCAGGACCAATGGCATTCTCAGCCAGGCAGAACACGGCATGCAGATTCTCCTTGAAGCCCTGGAGGTACAGTCAATAGTGAGCAGTCCCTGGTCACACAGACACAGTAGGATCCACTCTAATCCAACACAGCCATACCCACACAATATCACTTATGATGCTATGTACTACGTAACATGAGGTCACGGGGACATGTGGCTGCGTGAGACAAACTGTCACACATTGCTAGAAATGGAGACCCAGGTGGTCAACAGTGGACCAGTTCGTGGTAACAGGTATTGCTAGATAGCATCAACACTGTGACATCCGTCACACACTTTACTCACCAATTTGACAGCAGTGTAGAAGGCCCCAAGGATGCCAGCTGCACCTCCACAGTCACGCTTCATGCCAACCATGAAGAGCTGAGAGGCACAAGGAGGCACGCAACATGAGTCAGACACACAGACAGGTACACGACACAAGGGACAGCTTAGTACACTGGCAGCATTGATAGTACCATAGACACACGTGCGTCTATGATAGTAGGTACGTACTGTAACAATCAATAAGGTATGAGACGATAGATCTAATGAAGGCACCAATCCTCTGATAGCCCTGATAGCACATCAGCTACACTAATCACATGTGTTTGCACAAGGCCTCTCACGTTGCACCATGTGATAGCATAGAGACTCATTACTGCATAGGACGTATTGTAGGTGTGGGTAATTGCTCGAGCGCTTGCGTAGCAGAAATTCACAGTAACTCAGGATGTTTTGGCTACATGCGTAGGCCTTTGTTAGCTGATAAACTGATGTAGGCTTGGTTTATCAGCTGACAAAGGCCTACGTGGCTGAAACATTCTGAGTTACTGTGAATTTCTGCTACTCAAGTGCTCAAACAACTATCCACAGCTACATTGCACCACATGGATGACAAGGCTCCAATCTCTAAACACAACTAGTAGGCATTGCTGTGCAATGCCTGTGCTCCCATGTGCACTGCCGGTACATCACACACCACAACTCAGCTTCAAAGCAGCTGCGCTGCTCACCTTGTCCTTCAGGGAGAGGCCCCCGGTGTCATACACAATGCCCTTCCCAACCCAAGCAATGGTCTTGGTGGCTCCTGGAGGAGTGTGGCTCAGGATAGCGAGGACAGGAGGGTGGGCTGCAGCCTTGCCCACACCATAAATGCCACCAAAACCACCCTCTTTCAGGTCCTCTCCACTGATCACAGTGGGAGTGACGCCAAGCTCATCTGCAACTCCCTTGATGTCCTAAGGGATGCACGTACACACACATGTGTATCACTCCATATCAGGCCTGAAGCCACAAGACATCACACAATGGTGAAATGCAGGTCCCAAAGGCCCATTTATCAGTGCCACTGCTATCTGTGACCATGGATAGGGTTCTGGGTAATGACTTCTATGTATTGGAAGTGATCCTTCCTTTCCTGTCATCTTCAGATATACAGTGCACAGTTGTCAACATATGCGGAAGTAACCAATACATTAGATGGGATATGCAATCTATGATCCTTGGCTGAAGCTTGAAATGCAAGGCAAGCACTACACAGTACACCCATCGTTAGTCATGCACTAGAGTAGAAGGTGGAGTACTTTGCTACCCACTACACTGTCAGCAAGGCAGCGATAACACCACACATTATCAGCACACGCTCTCACCTCCAGGAAGGCTGTGGTGTTCATCTCACTGCAAGGACAGTCGACCAGCTTCTGAGTAAGGCGGATACCTGCACACAAGTACACAAGAACCTTGGCTGCCACATTACTCATTAAGCAGATTCCAATGTCACTGAACATGCATGTGAATGACAACGTTCCACTAAGCTGTAAACACATGCAAATGAAGCTGCAGCAACATGAAATTTTTAAGTATTTGTCAGCTGAGTCCATGGCAATTTACAAGTAGCAGTCGGCTGACTGCAGAGTCACTGGTCCAAGCTAGCCTCAACTAACATACGTAGACTGTCCAAGCTTATGTACACATTCGCAGCTTGGACAGTGACGAACAAGGTGAATCCAGCAACTTATCTATTGCTCAACAAGTCTGCAGGACACTGCAGTCTGTGCAAGGGACACATTCTGAGCAATGGTCTGTTCACCTACGTACGTACATATCTCTACGTTCAGTACAGCCACAATACAGCACACAGTTCACAGAATACATAGCTAGTGCATAAGTGACACAGTATGGCTCTAAAATACCTTTGATGGCACAGTTGAGTGTATGGGCCTCCTCCGCAGAGAGCGGTGCGTCCTGTGTGTTTGGGGAGATGTACACAAGACTGGCCCCCCTTGCCTCCTCACTCTTATCAGCCTGGCTGTGGTCACCAGTCTTCATGTTGTAGACGGGGAAGGCCCTTCCAGCGGCGCAGCCAGAAGCAAACAGGTTGGCCCTGTCACACACCAACTGCACACAGTACACACAACCAACCAAACATCAATCAGTCACAAACAGAACCTGGAACTCACACACATAAGATGAACAAGTTACCAAGGAATTTGCTAGAATTCCTGTAGAGACGTACAACTGAGAGTAGATGGCAGAAGGGCAATAAGGATGCACCTTATTTAGTTACATATTAATTTTAAGAAGGCAGTGATGTGAAATAACTTAGTGAGAAATGACACCATTCATTAACAGGAAATGCCAGAATGAATGGCATTTGGCGGGACACTTTAATGTGTGCTAAAAATAAATTGTGCATTCTATTCTTGCACAATCAAGCTTTCACATGCAAATGGCATCAAAAAGTCTCACAGATTCCTTAAAAACCAATGCTACTACGAAGCAAGATTCAAATGCCTCACAACTTACAATGATGATCTCAGTCCCTTTCTTCTGTGCACAGCGATCAACCAGTTTTGCAATGCTGTGGGCATTAGAAGGTGTGTTGTGGCGGCTGATCTGTGCAGGGAGGGAGGCCACTGTGGCCTGTTTGAGCCAAAGGCTGCAGACATCAGCACAGGCAGAGCTCAGACTGGACACAGCATCGTCCCAAGTGCTCTGGGAGAAGGAACACACACAAAGACAACAGGGAAAACACACAGAGCAACGAAATTGGTAAATTTATAGAGAAGACATGGCACACTGAGAAGATGCACTGCAGCAGAGTAGATGGGGAGACCCAGCGGTGTTGCAAACAACACTTGGTACTAGATTTCAGACAAGGAAGAGTTCCTGCACAAATAATCCACCAATTCCACACCCAAGCACTCTATTTGATTGATACGTACAAGAATCGTACATCTTTATACTAATACCACCTCAGTGACAGAGTCAGGGAAACAGAAAGGGTACATACATCTCTTTAATGAGCTTTCACGCACACAATGTCACGTCACCTTGTACGACAAACTGAAAGAAACCCGCGCTTACGACACTAGCTATACCTAGCACACACACTCTCTATACTACATAGCGGCAAAATCAACGGATTTCAGCTGATTTCACACCCCGGCTACCTTGCTAACTCGCGGAGCAACGTACTTCTCCACTCGAGAGAAGTCAAGCTGTTTTAGGTGATCCGTCAGACCAATAATCAGAACAGGTCTGTCCTTTGGGTCTGATGGTTGCAGGGAGCTCTCCGTGTAGAAAACGACGGGGTGTTGTGGACTCTCTTGCTTGGTAGCCATTTTACCGGAAGCACATGTGCTCGCCCATTGCGCAACTTCTGCCCCAGGCCTACGAGAGGCTGACAAGCAGTCACTGAAAGCATGACTTTCCCACAGGACCAGCTACACAGTGGACGGCCATGCACGCAGTGACACACTTGCCAACTGGTGAATGTTCTTCTAGCCGACTGCATGTCGTACAGCCACTCACAATCAAAAGGAGGCGTGACCTTAAATAATCGCGGCTGTAAACTATGCGAGGAATGTGGTTCGCACCCGAAGCAAGTGCGAGTCCCCTTGTAATAGTGGTCAGAGAGAGCCCCAGTAGCTGCCCCTTTTCCCTTCTTGGTGTGAGTGAAAGTACACAGGGAGGTGAGAAAAGCGCACGCTTTCGATGTTCCTTATACTACAGCAGTAGGATAATGCGCCCATTGTTTCAAGTTATGTTCCCAAAGGCTGACTAATCCGAGAGCCATAACTAAGTTACTTTAATAAGCGCCTGTTCCAGACGGCGCTTTGTCCCTTGCATGCTCTGTTGAGTGCTTATGCGCCGGTAGTTGGAGAGTTCTGAGTTAGGCGACTGGTCATGTCTTCAAGTTGGTCCGCGGTACTAACTCACTCTTTTAATTCCCTCCGAAGGAAGAAGATGTCGCAGGCCTCGAGCTACGACCCCAACGTCATTGAAGTAAAGTCCAAGGTGAGCGCAGACAACACATACCCGCTTAGCGGTGCGACTGTGCCTCAGTGGTAGAGTCACACTACACGCCTGTTAGGTCCAACCAGTGGTATTGGTCTGCCCCCTCCCCCTCCTCGGGAGCCTTCCTGACGAAATAACTGTACGTATCTTTCGCGCTTTAGTACTCTCACCAGATTAGACTGCTGCTGCAGTGGATGATGCGCCAGTGTGAGTACCTTTAACGCTAAATAGATGCGTTTCCTTTAGGGGGAGAGTACGGGCGATCATACAGTTTTTATTGTCCGTCGTGTGTCGTGCGCCGGCGGGCCTGTAAGGAAGGCTTTTCATGTGAGTGTGATGGAGGCAGGCAGCAGTGGGGTTGATTGCGAGGTCTGTGCTGGTAAGGGGCTAGTGCCTCTTCTGTGTGAGAGAAAAATATTGAGTGGTATGTGGATGTCACTGAGTTTGCTCCTTGCTCTGCAAGCACACTGTCTTGCTTATCAGTACACCAGTTAATTTGAATGAAGATAACACACTTTGGCCTACCCCTGGGCCGGCCAGCTGACCACTGGTGAGAGCTGATATTGGCAGAATTGTGTGAAGTCTGTGTGCGTGTGTGCATGACATTGCAATGGTGTGATGTCGTTGGTAGAGACTTCTTTGGAGTGACCGAGTGGCTCAAGGATTGTTCTGGATGATGACCCAACCCACTCTAATGGTGTTTATCCTAAATTGTACCCAACGTCCTTAGAGACATGGTGATAATAAGGAGGAGTGTGGGAGGGTTGGAGGATTGGGTGATAGAGAAAACCATTGCTTTTAGCCTTGTTCCCAGGCATCCTCTTTAATTGCTGTGGGGGGGCGGTGTGGACGGCATGGGAACGGGTCAGGCATTACTATGACTATATGGAATTGTACATAGCTTCACTGACAAGGGATGAGTATGCCATGTACTTATATAGTGTGGGTGGGTGGGTGGGTGCGTCCGTATGGTGATCCAGTCACTCAACTGCGCTGAGCACTTCCACATCTGGTACTTATGATATACCTGTATGCGTGTGTGGATTAGGGTGTAGCTTGTGGTGAAATGCAAAATGAAGCTCTGTATATGGTGAGGGAGAGGTGCATGTAGGGTTGTGTGTTGTGTTGTGTTGTGTTGTGTTGTGTTGTGTTGTGTTGTGTTGTGTTGTGTTGTGTTGTGAGCAGGGAGGTATGTGAATAGTGGGGGCAGTGGGGGCAAGTTATGTGTTGCTTAGTGATGTTGCCGGGTCGGAGTGTGGAAGGGTGGGTGTGGTGTACAAGGGGGGGTAGGTGGGGGTGTGGTGTACAAGGGGGGGTAGGTGGGGTGTGGTGTACAGAGGGGGAGGTAGGTGAGGGTGTGGTGTACAGAGGGGGAGGTAGGTGAGGGTGTGGTGTACAGGGGGGAGGTAGGTGGGGATGTGGTGTACAAAGGAGGTAGGTGAGGGTGTGGTGTACAGAGGGGGAGGTAGGTGAGGGTGTGGTGTACAGGGGGGAGGTAGGTGAGGGTGTGGTGTACAAAGGAGGTAGGTGAGGGTGTGGTGTACAGAGGGGGAGGTAGGTGAGGGTGTGGTGTACAAAGGAGGTAGGTGAGGGTGTGGTGTACAAAGGAGGTAGGTGAGGGTGTGGTGTACAGGGGGGTAGGTGTGGTGTGGTGTACAAGGGGGGGGAGGTAGGGGTGATGAAGGTCAGCTGTTTGGTGTACTATGGTATTGAGGGCAGTGTAGGCAGTACCCCCAACAGTGGGATATTGGTATGCTGTTTACTTAGTGGCATGTGTAGCCAGAACACATTCCCTGTGCAATGATGCACAACCCTACCTTGTACCCTCCCCCTGCTAATCAAGGCAACACATCACACTTTGGTGGTTTAGCTTGTATATGGTGCTGTCAGACATCCATGCATGTTGGGGGAAGGGTCTGGTTGTCTTACAGCTTCTATCACAACTCCCCCTCTTCCCAGTGCATACAGTGAGGGTGTTGTGTGTCTTGAATGGGCCATGTCAGCCCATTGAATCATCCAACACTTCACTGTGGCAACTGACACTATCACTGTTGAATAGTATGTGTCACTTGTAAATGTTACATACCCACACTTCTTTATGGGTGTGTAAGTGGGTGTGGTCAGAGGGTGATGAGGGTGGCACGGATGAACAGATCTAGGGAGCTGTGTGCTACATACGTACATACATGAATACATGTTGTGTGTGCCTTGTAATAATCCAACCTAGCTTTATATTGATATGTAGCTCCATGGTAACTAAGGCTACCCGCCCACCTAGTGGGTGTTGGTGAAAGGCTTCTGTAGTATTCCTATTCTGAATGTTTTTGTTATACTTCCAATATTACTGGAAGTATGTACGTATATTAGAAAGATAGTAGTAAAGTATTACTTACACACTGTGTATGATCTTGTGCTGTTGGCAGCACACCACATTGGAATGCAGTGGGTTGCTGTGTGATGTCACACTTGTGTCACTGAGGGAAGTGTCTATGGATGTATTGTGTACTAAGTTACAAAAGCTGCACTTCAGTGTGCCTATTATATATAGTGGACACTGTCAATAGCCCAATGGTGTAAATGTTATTCAGCAACCTTCATTGTTGACATGGTCATGAGCTCAGCATCCAATGGTGTTTGTGTCTTGATTTGGTCAGTTCGCCAGTGGTCGTGTGAGTGCCTTTTATGCTGTGAGAAGTAGCCACTCAGCCATGTTGTTTACTGGTGTGTGTAAGTACATACATTGTGTTGTGTGTTACATGTGTTTGCAGGCTCACCGTCCACATAGCGAGTGACAAACACTGCGGCACAGTAGTAATATACTTGTAGCGGCAGTTGCCAGCAATGTACCTTCAAAGCTTAGAGCTGTTGTCTTTCACACATGATCACTCTGTGGTCCACCCAGTGACTGCCACTCCACGTACATGCACAGTATGTGCTCAATATGTTTGGTACCCTTGTCTCTGTGTGGGTGGGGGCTCAGGGTGGCTGCTGTGTATGTACTATGCATACAGTGCTTGGTGCAGTTGTGTGGGTGTGTACGATGTGATGTGTGTAGGGCAGTCACTTCACACCTGGCATGGTTTGTAAGCTTTGATAGGTCTTATGGAATTGGTTTATGATGACACTACTTGAGCAGTGATTGATTCCCTTTGATCTGAGTCAAAACAAAGTTTACAGCACCAATTACCACTGCTTGCATGGTTGAAATCAAGAAGGTGCTGGGCAGCCATTTCATTATAATACGAACTGTGGGCACTCTCAGTGGCCTGGTGTGTGTGTGTTGTCACTGGTACAGAGCTGGTCAAGTTGATCTGTCACAGCTACGTACATACAGTCCTTGTGTGTACGTAGGTGTGGTGCAAGCAAGCTCCTGTTGGTGTTTCATTGCTGCTATCATACCATCTCTTACGTATTATGTACTGTGGTGCTCAAATAAGGAGGGGGGGGTGGGGGGGGGGGGGAGATTGTTGCTTTTTCACTGGGAAGTGATTGAGTCGGTCAGGTGTTTGTCTGGGTACGTACGTAGTTGAGTGAATGGTGTGTGTTGACTAATGGGTGTACATGTCATTGTTACGGTCAGTGAGTCAATGTAAACGAGCCTGATCATCCTGTGCTGTTTTTGACCCACCACAGTGCTTCTCTTATATGGACGTGCTCCCTTCATTTGAGGGAGTGATTGAAAGAGTGTTTGACAATGAATATGTATATACGTACATGTAGGCATGGGATGCAAGCGCCCTGCTTGGCATTAAAGTTGCTCCACCACTTTCTCAGACTCCCTCCCTCTCTCTTCCCTGGTACAGTTCCACTCATTACCACCTACGTATAGAAGAAAAAAAACACTTTTCTCTTCACCTATCTCTTCCAAACTCCTCTCATTTTGCCCCCTGCTCCACATCTCCTTCCTGCCCAAGCTGCACTGCAGTGTGCACTTCTTACATACAATCTATTCTTCACAACGGCATGTGTTGTCCCGTGGAGTTTCTGTGGCTATGCAATTAGCATGATATCATACATACAGGAGGGAGCTTGTTGTCATAGTAACATTTGTGGGGTTGTTTGTTATTCTATCCCTTGTGTGTTTGAAGCAACTTGGAAATGAAAGTAGAAGTTTCTACACACAAAATATGACATGTAGCCCACAATGAGAGTACTCTACACACACACACACACACACACACACACACACACACACACACACACACACACACACACACACACACACACACACACACACACACACACACACACACACACACACACACACACACACACACACACACACACACACATGCACATGCACATGCACACACACACACACACACATGCACATGCACATGCACACACATGCACACACACACACACACACACACACACACACACACATTGATGCATGACTGGTGTGGTGTACGTATTCATGAACCATGAAGTCTGCTGCCTTATTTCTCCCTTCAGAGATGTGGGAAGCACCTTATCAGTTTAGCTTGTAGTTAATAGTTTTGACCATTTGATTTGTACAGATTTGTATCCAATAAGGTTACACTTCATTAGCTTAGCCCATGCCAACTAGGGTCCCTTGCTCTGGTCCTTTACATACACATGTGTACACACCTCACCTGAGCAGTAAAGTATCAGACAGCGCGGTAGGGATGACATTGGTTGTTTGTACGTGCGTACGTATGCTGTAGTACAAACGAAATGTAGTGCTATTGCTGTTTAGGGTTTCAAAACCAGTGAAACAGGCTACCCATAAAGAAGTGGCGGTTGTACACTACGCAGGACCAACCTTACTTGCAGGTGAAAGCGTGCGTTCCTATAGAAACAGACATCAACATTTTCCATGTTTCGTCTTATTATTATTATTGTTATTCTCTGACAGCAATAGCACACAAACCACAGCGACTAGGGAAAAACACTCGGTTAGCTTCTGGCCGCCGTTTCTCAGCTTATTCCAGTGGGCTAGCACAGAAAGGTGCTAGTTGACAACCTCCATGATTACAGAAATAAGGTCCTATACCTGCATGGATGTCCTGTGGTGCCCTCTACCACCTTGTGTTCAGTTGCTAAGTAGACTAGCCAAACACCCAACCATTAGTGGGCTCCCAGTTTGCCATCCACAAAACTGAACATTTAGCCAGTTAAAATTGTCCATTTAATTGGCATGTGCCCATGTACTGAAACCCTGTAAGAACTTCAAGAGCACAGAGAGTTTTCGTCTGCTGCTGTATAGCTTAGGGGCTATCCTCAAAGTGTACCCTGCTCTTGGGTTCAGTTGTGGGGTAGATGCTTGAGACAGGAGGATGTACATACTTTGTAACAGACATGTACTTAGTGTTGTAGAGGCTCCTTACTACTTAGTAGAACTCCAAATGGGGACATCTTGAGCAATGCACCTAATAGAAGTGAAGAGCAGAGCGTTTCGGCCTCAGGGGCTACTTAAGCTGTTAGAGAGTCTAACAGCTTAAGACAGCGCCCACAGCAGTGATGATGGATTTCGACCTCTTGAATTGCTCAATAGTTTCCCATTTTAAATAACAGACATGTGTTGTCCATTTGTGCTTCCCACTGTCACTGACAATGTGTGCAGGAAGTTTTTGCTAATACCATGTCACAGTCAGTGCTTGCAGCACAGTTGGTGCCCAGTTGGGTGGTGTATGTGTGTACGTATGTGCATACATACTCACTTGATATGTGCACTGGCTGTTTGTAGCTCATGTCACAGTGTTGTCACTTGCTGTGTCCATCTACTGCTCAACATACAGTTTGAATCAGAGTTCAGACGATTCAATGTGGACCGCACTAAGATGACACGGTTCGAGGCCTTCAGTGCTTTAGTTCGGGACTTCTTCCGACTACCTCCTGAAATGCACATCACCATTACCTACACGGATCCCCGAAACAGTGACCTGCTTCCAATCAACAATGACGACAATCTCCAGAGAGCACTGTCAACGGCCATGCCTCTGCTACGGATGTTCGTCTACAGAGAGCAAGGTGTGTGTGTGTCACTGGGTAGACATGACAGGGGGGTAGCTCCATACTGGCATTGCCCATTGTTCATGGTGTAGCTGTGTACTTTATTTCAGTACTGTACTGTTTGTAAGTAACTCTTGACTCAAGGACAATGGACACATGCCTGCCAGTAGTAAGTTTGGCTGTTCAACAGTAGCATGGGTATTTGTACGTAAGTGGTGGTTGCTGCAGGTACTGGTGACAAATGGCCATGTCAGCATAGTCTCAGTGGCTGCCTGCCTTCCAATTGTGCATTCATCAGTCATTTGCCAGTGTCTGTATGTGGAAATACATGAGAGCACATTGGCTCTTTGTACGTATGTGCTACAAAGGTGTACACATGTTATGCCTACTAGATTAAATTTCAAACCAATGTGTCATTACCATGGTAACCATGGTGTTTCAGAACTGACAAGTCATGTTGTACATGGTTACTGTTGTGCATGTGTAGAAGGCATACATAGTAATGGAGGGGCAACACCTCACACTCAGGAGGCGTATGTGTGTTATGTAACCCTCATCCTTTTTCTGTAACCTACATAAGACCTCACCTCAAGTGTGGTGCATCTACGTATATGTCTAATTACTTACGTAGTATCCAACTTAGTACGTGCATACAGTACAGTGTGTGTGTGTGTGTGTGTGTATGTGTGTGCGTGTTACAGTATGTATCCAGTGAACTGTCACCACCAACATGTGCTGAAGCTCCATGTGTTGTTACATAACTGTGTGTGGTTTTACTTTGTCACTGTCTATCAGCTGTCCTGTTTCTGTTATATGAGGAGGGCTGGTTACTGAGTGGTAGGGAGCACTGACTGTGGTTAGTGTTAGTGCTACACCACATGACAATGTGTGGATGACCACCCTCACAGTACATATGTGTATGGTATGTGTGTGTGTGTTTGGGGGGGGGGGTAAGAGTATTATCGCTAGTTTACTCCTGTCCCTAGTGTGTCTGGCTTACTACGTACGTACATGTGTGCGCTCATGTTCCCATGCAGAATCAATGTACATGGACATGTCTCGGAGAAAGAAGCCTCGTAAACCTGGTATCTTTGGTGGTAGCAATGACACCAAGAAGGCAACCATCATTGGAGTGCCCCAGGACTTCCGCAGAGTGTCATCCATAGTGGATGCAGATCTCCTACCTGACACAGTGCGAAGAGTGAAGCTGCTAAAGCACTCCTCTGACCGACCCCTTGGCTTTTACATCCGAGATGGAACCAGTGTGAGAGTAACCCCATATGGACTTGAAAAGGTCCCAGGAATCTTCATTTCCCGTTTGGTGCCAGGTGGCCTGGCTGAGGGCACTGGTCTACTAGCAGTCAACGATGAAATCCTCGAGGTTAATGGGATAGAGGTGCAGGGCAAGACTCTAGACCAGGTGACAGACATGATGGTGGCAAACAGCCAGAACCTCATCATTACCGTGAAGCCAGCCTCCCTGCCCCCCAGTACCCCACGCACGCTGCCTGGCAAGCGATCTTCGTCCAGCATGAGGCCAATCCAGCCTACTCCCCTGTCCACATCCGTCCAGAAGGCACCACCACCTCAGAATGCAGCAGATTCACTTTTGAATAAAAAGTATTCAAGTCGGAGCCAGGGTGACCTCCCATCTGCTACTTCACCTTCCCCCACACAAGGGCAATCAGAAGGCATGACGAAAAAGATGCCATCCTCTTCAGATCTATTAGCTCCAGAAAGCAATGGAGTCAAGGAAGGCGTCACATTAAGCCAGCCAGAGTCAGTCAACTACTAGTGTTGGAACACACTGTCATTGTGCATGGCAACACACGTGCACAACACATCTACATACACAATCATCTACTTTTGCCCTACTTTGACAGTGCTTGATGTAAATAATAATAGATCTTCTATGCATTGTACGTTAATAAGATATTTATTGCTAGTAATTGATGATGTTAAGTGCATAATCCACCCTTTGGCAGACTGTTTTGCTTGAGTCAGTTCTGCTTGTATGATACAAGTTATCAGGCACGCAGTGTGTTATATATATTTTCATTCACCATTAAATTTTCCAGTACATTGAAATATATCAAATTCCTGTGTTTACATAATGTACTGACATGCATGACACCTTTATAGTTTCAAAGATGATATTCAACCCCTCAATCTGCAATATATTAACATGGTCAGGACTACGAGCTCGAAGCGTGCAGGTTCACAATTTCAGCAGCTCATGTAATCTTTAATGACATTGTACATTATCATTGAATACCATACTCAGTGTACAATACTAGCTAGTTGACATGCAATATGTACGTACATCTGAATGATATTTAGCAATACAGTGTTTTGCAAAATGTTCTTCTCCATAAATCATTACTCCTGAACTCTGAACTTCAATTGAACTCAATTGGTGCCATAAGCAGATGACCTAAACCATAATATTATTCAGGTATTACACAGCTACCATGCCAACAGTAGTGCCAAATTAAGTTCACAGGTGCACGGTGAGTCAAATGACAATTAACTGACAACCTTTTGGCAAACTGTTGTATACGGTATGACATTGTAAGGTTGCGTGCATGCACTCAACTTGCTGTGGCAGATTGGACTCCATTACTCTGCCTGTATATAGCTAGTGAAGCCATGTACCTTAAAAATAAGGCTACTAACTTTAACAGGGATAAATTTTATCGAGTATTGCAAAAATGCTTAAATTGTACCCGCAAAAATATTTTTATACCGACAAAATGCTTCATGTACAATAATACAAAATCACCAAAACTAATACCCACCAAATCTTGGACTTATCAAAATACCAAAATCAATTTCCGCTAAAATACAAATTTCCAATTGCAGAGCCTTGGGGTAACAAGGTCAAAGTTTAAAGCCATTTAAATGTACATGGAGGGGGGGGGGGGGGTGCTAGTATGGTTAGGGGCTCCTAGCTATTGCTTGAGCAAGAGAGACACATTTTATAGAACATGCCAGATCTTATGCTTAACCAGCCACACAAATCCCTGTTCAAAGACACCCACTTATTGTGCTCCACTCAAATGGATACTATGTACGTACAATCGTATGTATTATTATATGCCATGTTGCCTGCTCTTGCCCGCACTCAAATGGATACTATGACATTGTACTATACAATCCTATGTATTATTATACGTATGTCATGTTGCCTGCTCCTGCCCGCACACATGGGACACTCGTACAGTTCACAGCTGCCTTATAACACACTCACTGGTTACACCAGCACACAAGGAATATAAGAAGTAGCAAACTAGACCTGTACAGCTATCGATACAGCACCAGCAGTAAGGGAAACTATGCAGCTACAATGTGTAATAAGCTAATAATCAGCTGTCAAATCACCCAGTACTTAGTACTAGAGTCAATCTGAGTCATTTCCTGTTCCCTTTCATCCAATTCTCAATTTCTTCCACTGTCCGAGGCACTTTGGTCAGCAACTCAGCACCGGATGGTGTGATTAGGACATTATCCTCAATTCGGACCTGCAAAACAACATAGCAGTTGGTTCATTGAAATGCAACAGGACATGTTACAGAGAATTAGCCTGTCACATGAATAAAGTACTGTAGTATGAGTACAGTACCTACCTGCACTACATCCATGTACCACACAACACCAGCATCTGCTACACAGGTACCATCACAGACTATGACAGCTATAAGGAGCCACTCACCCCTCCAAACCCCCTCAACCTCTGCAAGACCTCCCTATTGATAAAGCACGCACGTGAAGGATCCGCCAGTGCCTGTTCCAGGAGCTAGACAAGTAGGTGGGAAGTGGGGCAGTGGTAGTGCATACAGTACACATTGCAAGCTCACACATGCATGCACGCACGCACACACACACGCGCACAACACAACACACACTTCACACATGCACTCCTTACGTGATCAATCATGTAGATACCGGGCTCAATGGTGAGGACCATCCCAGCCTGTAGCACACGAGCTGTGCGCAGACATTTCAAGCCTGGTTCCTTAGGGCGTGCTACCCCCTGCAAGAAGGAAGTGCGCAACACTACTTGGATCATTGCATAATAGTACAGTACACAAGAATGTCCAAGTCATGTGACAGTGCAGCATGACTGACTCTTCTATATTAACATTCTTGCATCATTTTGCATGTACTGTAACTGCTCCGCCATTAATTTTCTGTATATTACAGTATGTCATGTGTATGGTGCCTACTCATTATTCTGACATTAGCTATGTATATTGACCATTCTGTACACATGTGCAGTTCTGTTGTTGCCTCGTGGTGTGTGGGTCCATTGACCTCCAAGTTACCAGTTTATTGCATGCAAAGTTACATAGGCAACACTACATGGTGAAGTCGGCAGGAGCTACATTAGTGTGGAGGTATGGCTTCTAGACCACTGTTGCTACTGGAGGCATTTTCTGGCAAAATATCCTGGAAATCTTGGATCTACACCTTTGAGAGTGCAGCAACATCAATGAGTGGGACACTGGGAAGAAGCTGAAGTGGGTCAAAGTGCAGTTTCCCTAGAAGCCCAGACAGCTTTCCAACATCTCCCCAAAGCAGTGGAGACCAACTAGGATGAGACCAAGAGAGCACTGCAAGAGTGGTTCAACCTAAAGAATCACCAGAGTCCCCATCAGGCGGAGTTCTAGGAGCACACAAAGCAAAAGTTGGAGTATTGGTTTGACTTTGCCAACGACCTTAGGAACCCGTGGACAAGGCCTACCCAGAGCTAGGGCGGCAGCATGGGACTGTTTGGCCGTCAAACACTGTATGCAAATGCAAACACACTGACTACACTACAAATGCACTACGTACAGACCAACCTCAGGGTATCCTCCAACGTCATGGACATCACAGCCCATGAAATGACCCAGACCATGTGGGAAGAACACAGCTGCCAGACACACCTACATTGCACAACCACAAGAGGACACTCACATACGCACAAACACGATAACAACGTATATTCATACACATACACAACACTAAACAGAGAGTTGCAGCAAATACCAACAGCAATTCAACAACAAGCACAAGTATCCCTTCATAGCATCACCGCTGAGTATCTCCCTTCAGAGTGCCTATTAATTACGTATCAGGGAATACCACTGGCTCAGCCCCTGGTACACACACACACACACACACACACACACACACACACACACACACACACACACACACACACACACACACACACACACACATGCACACGCACACGCACACAAACACACGCACACACACACACACACACACACACACACACACACACACACACACACACACACACACACACACACACACACACACACACACCTCCATCATCTTGTCCACTTCTCCCTGCAGCAGTCCCATCTTCTTCAGCTCCTCCAGTTCAACCCGCTCAGCCAACTTGTGCATGTCCACCCAGCACACACCTGAACACACACACATACATGGAAGCAGCTTCTTCAACCTTTGAATATTGGAGAGCAGGTCCCTCCCACACAACAATGCACACACACACCTGCAATAGTCATGCACTGTGCACTGACCTGGCTTAGCGGCAGCAAGCACAGCTCTGTTGGCCTTGAGGACTGCATTGTAGATGAGCTTCTGGTCCTCAGTGAATGTCCCGTTAGCAGGGAAGGTACAAGTAATATCAGAAGCATAACAGAAGTACTCTCCACCCATGTCAAGCAGGCTACACAAGACAAGATGGGAAGCAATACACACACACACATTCACATGGACTGTCACACAGGTACATGTACAACAGAATATGTACATACAGTACGTACATGCACATACGTACATACATATATGAGTATGCATGGCTTCATTTACCAGAGGTCCCCATCACAGACAGTTTTGTCATTTGGTGCCCCTGCATGTCCATAGTGAAGTGTAGCACAGTTGTGGCCACTGCATGAGGGGAGCAGGCAGCAGGTCATGTAGGGCAGAGTCACTAAACTGCAATAGCACAGCACAAGAAATTAGGAAGTACTACACCGCATTGCCCTTCAACCTTCAAACATCCAGCACGGTCAACGGCTCACCTGGCCCCAATGCAGGTGTAGGCAACATGCCTGCAGCCTCCCTTTGCATAGCAGTAGTGTTGAAACAGGCTCTCAAGCTCAAACTCTGTCATGCCAGGTCGGACAGCACGCATCACCTCCTTGTGGGCAAGACTGCTGACTTCATTGGTGTAACGGATTACAGCTACCTCATGCTCTGTCTTGATCACACGGCTGCACAAAAAGGAAGAGACCACAACATACGTACCACTACAGTGTTCAGCAGTTCACTAACTGCAGCAGTACTGAGCACAGTTATTGCAGCTGTACAGGCCATCTCTGTCACGGTCCAGACAAGAGGGCCTTCACACAAACCCTACTGACTGATACCACCGCACAGTTTTGGTGGTCCACACTCAGCTGAGCTCTGTCTAGCCTAGGATGCATTACACATCACCTCACAACACACTAGGGTGTCTGGGATCTGAACCACAACCCACCCTCTCTGGTACACACTCAGGCCTTGACACTAAGACATAGTTTTCCCCTTGCATTCACATCCTGCACTAACCACTCAACAAGTTCCGGATAAAGGAGTTTGTTGTTGACAGTGAAGCTGCATAGGGGTGAGCAGTAGGCACATGGCACATGGTGATCTAAGCCTTCCATTACCACCTGCACCTACCACCTGACTGCAGAGCTCACTCACTCCACCAGTGCCACTTACCTATCAATACCAGGAAAGGTAGCTTCTCGTGTTGTATGCCCACTGTCGGTGTTCAGGCCAGTCTAAGGACAGTGACAGTGCACACGCCTTGCTCACACTATGTAGGTAGACTCACTAGGACACTAAGTACCAGAATGTCCTTACCAAGGTAAGCAGCATAGAAGGAGTTAGGGTGGACAGAACCGATGCAATCTGCGTGGAGCAGGAGTGCAGGAGAAATGATCACTACCTCACAAAGTATATGTACATACTCACATACACCACGTACATTTCAGCAGACCCAATAATTGGTATGTGTGTGCATGTGTGTGTGTGTTAGTGTGTGTGTGTGTGTGTGTGTGCATGTGTGTGTGTGTGTGTGTGTGTGTGTGTGTGTGTGTGTGTGTGTGTGTGTGTGTGTGTGTGTGTGTGTGTGTGTGTGTGTGTGTGTGTGTGTGTGTGTGTGTGTGGTCATCAATATGGCAGTGAAGAGGGTAGAGGATGCTAGAGGAGACACCAGAATTATGTATTTTGCACAATGATGGCACAGTTCCTACTAATGGATGGAATGTTGTAGACTTGTATGCACACAGCTATGGCTAATGTTGTTCCCATCAGCAACAAATGCCATTCCCAGGCAACCCTAGTCAGACAATGAAGCCTCACAGAATGTGCAATAGGGCTTCATTGCCAATATCACCTAACCATAACACCCTCTGGGTTCCTTTTTGGGGCCAGCTGTAGGACAGACAACCATCAACAACCAATAATGGTCACAGCACACCAACGAACAGACAAGCAACAAAGGCCTCAAAGGGGGGGGGGGGGGGGGGGATTGTGTGTGGAAAAACAGAGTCTGATCCTATTTCAGAGAGATTCATACGAGTAAGGTTGGAATGCACACTAATCATGAGTCTGTGATTGCTGTGCATACACCAACTAATGAGGAGGGATTAGAGGACAAGACAGAGAGATTGCTCTGGAGAGTCCCAGGAGGTTCTTTCTGTGATGTACCTATGTAAACAGGACATGGTGTTGGTACTGGAAGACTTCAATGGATGTGATGATGTATGTAGCCTGGGAAGGCACCATGGGCGGGCATGGCCCTGGTGAAGAGAATGGAATGGAGAGTGTCTGTTAGTGTTTTGTGCATTTCACAGCCTTGTGGTAACAACGCAACATATGTAGAACGGCCCATTGCAGCTTCGCAAGCTTCACAAGCACCAGACAATGTTGGCTAGTGCATCATCAATACACATGGTTCAGGTGGAAAACACAACACACACAGGCAGACTACCATCGGCCTGGGAACCTAACTCGAAGAGCAGTTGCAAAAGCATTGAATGTCATGTCTCAAATCTAGTAAAGTACAGTAAACAGGCAGTTCTACATACAGTATACACATCATCCCTACAGTTTGAGAAGACTCACCTCCTCAACAAAGTGCACTTCGTCCACTTCATACTTCTCCTTGAAGTGCTCTGGAGGATGGATCCTGCAGCACAGAGTGAAATGTACAAGTTCACAGCTCATTAATTAATGGATTATTTCTGCCGGCTCCCGCTACATATGTCCAAGACAGTCATGTTGCTCACTTGCCCATCCAAGTGGCATACTCCTCTGGCAGGTGAGGGATGAACAAGAAGGACCTTCCACTGTCCACATCAATAGCTCCATAGCAGTCTGCCTCAGTCACACCAAAGGCCCAGTGGAAGAAGGACTCCTGGAGGAAAGCAATAAAGGACAAAGTCATTAATTCAATATAATGTGTGGCTGCTGAATGTGCACAGCCATATGGACACAGACAGAGGCTCAGGGAACCTTTGAGCCTCTGAGGAAAACAATCCCAACAACAAGTTCTTCATTTAGGAGTCAGCTGTACTGATACAAGGGGGAGGGGGTGTTGAGTTCGTACAAACCCTCCTCCAGGATCAGTGATGTGATAAAATTCAAAACCTAACCATGTTGTAGCAGTCCAACTACTAGTCGTGTGTGCCAGACCCCCTGCAGAAGGGTTTGGTATTATTGCACACATCAATGTGTGTCCAGGACGAGATCTCGTCCTGGCCATACAGATTCACCGATGCTATATGACATCAGCCTAAACTTAGAAACATGGTATTGACTCAGTTGAAGGATATCATTGAATGCCCTGCGACCTCTGGTCACATGCTCTTATCAGCATGGAGGGAGGACTGCCCGTAGATGGAGCATTAGTTGCATGCCACAGTCGGCAGAGACGTGTAGTGTGTTCCCCCATTCCTATGGTACGTGACAGCAACTTCAGGATGGTGACTTAGGACGGTGGGGAGAGCTCCCAGGACCCGACCGTGACCCCCAACGAGTCGCAGCTGCAGGTTGTGCGTGTGGACAACCTGAGCACAGTCATTCAGGACTTGGTACGAAAGGCCATGGCAGACGGTGGGCCCCCGCAGAACACCGCCTCGAGCGACAATCGTGAGTAGTTCGCGGGGGGCAGGTACAGGGCTGGCGCGATGTGGATCACTGGCAGCGTTGCTCAGGAGCTGAGACGACCAGGGTAGTCCTGACGTGGGCCCCTTATACCCTCTAGTGTCACCTTAGATTGCTCTCGGGAGGGGGTTAGGGGCAGGTTGCATGTTTTCACAGTAAGGGATCCGGGTAACTCACCATCACCCACGGGGAAGTCTGCATCGGCCCTGATGGCAAATTTGCTGCCTCAGGCAAACAAGGGCCTACCCTCCATCCCCCATGGGTATACTTGGGGGAAGGCCTACCACCTGTGCCAGCCAAGGTGGCGGCCAAGATCCGCTGGGGAGATTTTGTGGACATGGTGAGCTTCTGCCCGAGTTTGGGCCCTTCCCAAGGAGGAGGACGTGGGCAAGTCAGAAGCTGGTCCCGGCGGGCTCGATCCGTACAGGACATCTTTACCTGGTTGCAATGTTTTGGGCTCTATGTCAGCATCCTGGCCCCACTTCACCTGGAGCGCATTGCAGAGTTCATGGCATATCAGTCCACTATAGTCAGAGCGAGCCAGGACTACGCCGGTTTGGCTTGGATGTGCTATGACTCAGCCTTCCGAAGGCAAGCTGCTCTCATGGGCCTAGTGAAGTGGTCGGCGATCAACCCCACGATCTATACCCTATGCTTTGCAGGAATCGCCAAGACAGCTACCAGGTGTGATCTCTGCTTTGCAACCACCCAACACCACTCAGGAATGTGCCCAGCAGGGGGACCCGGACCCAGGGTGCGGGAACGCCTCCAGGCCATTGAGAAGGCTGTCCTTTCCATGTCCCCAGCACCCACCCCTCCACCCTGGACAGGGTAGACCCCATGAGCGTCAGGCAGGTGTGCTGGCTGTGGAATGTGAACCAGTGCACACATGTACAGTAGGTGCACAGGCCCCCATCCAGTCCTCTCCTGCACACGTCCAGTCCCGCAGTCAGCCCTACCGCAAGCCACCGCACCCCTTCCCAGCAGGCGTGTCTCCGGGTGGGCAGCTCGCCCCTACTGAGAGGGAGGAAGGCACCCAGACCACTTCGCGGCTATAGCCATGACTTGTGTTGGGTGGGGCATCCATGACTTGTTGTGTTGAGTTGGGCTTATAGGGGAAGGGACTGCTGTGTAGGGGTGTTTTTATCACTGATCCATTTTCTTCTTGACGACGTTCATGACAATGTGTACACGGGACACAGCCTCCGGAGGGGCGGGCAACGGGCCCATAAGTCGGAGCATTGCGCACTGCACGGTGTTGACACTTTCCTACTTGTTTCTCCGCAGGCTCTACATGTCGGACCTGGGGCAGCTGGATGCCTGCCGCTCAACGGTGCCCACCCGCCTCCCACCTCGCTTGGAGGAGGTGCACTGCCCATTACCCTGGCAGGAATGGGATCGTAGCTTGGTGTCGCATCCCGACCAACAATTCCGTGCTACATCCGGGACGGTCTCTGTTATTGCTTCCGAGTGGGGTATGACTATAGTCACAGCTGCCAGAAGGCCTGCCGTAACATGGCGTCAGCTCTGGAGCAACTCCAGGTGATCCGGGAGTACTTGGAGAAGGTATGCAGTGAGGGCCAGGTTCTAGGTCTAGTGAACCCGGGGGATTTCCCCCAGGTTCATGTCAGCAGGTTTGGGGTTATCCCTAAAGGCTCCTCAGGCAAGTGGCGCCTCATCTTGGATATGTCCTCCCCGGAGGGGCACAGTGTGAATGATGGAATCCAAGAGGCTTTGTGCTCTCTGTCGTAAGTTGATGTGCATGACGCGGCTAGGGCAGTGGTAGCCAAGGGCAGAGGGGCCTTGATGGCTAAGGTAGACATGAAGAGCGCCTACTGTAATGTACCAATCCACACCGAGGACAGGTAGCTGATGAGGATGCTATGGGATGGGGACTTGAACATCAACACTGCCCTTCCCTTCGGCCTGCGGTTTGCCCCCAAGATCTTCACTGCAATTGCTGATGCTGCGGAGTGGGTGGTCAAACAGAAAGGTGTTGACTCCGAGATCCACTACTTGGATGATTTCCTGCTGATTGGGCCCACTGCCTCACCAGAATGTGTAGGGGCACTCACTACCCTACTTAGTGTCTTCAACTGGCTGGGTCTTCCGGTGGCCCTGGAGATGCTCGAGAGCCCTTGTGGCCAGCTAACTTTTCTGGGTTTTGACTGGACTCCTCATTCATGGTGATACAGGTCCCCTCCAAGAAGTTAGCGGAGCTCCAACAACTGATCAGCTCCTAGATTGAGCAGAAGAGTTGCACAAGGAAGGAACTGGAGTCCCTGGTGAGAAAACTGGGCCACACCGGTGGGTGGTACCACCGGGCAAGACATTCCTGAGGCGTATGTTTGAACTGCTGGGGGGGGCACGAGACAGGCACATCACCACATGAGTCTTGGTGCCGCTTTTCGTTCTGACCTCCTCTAGTGGGCCACCTTCCTGGAGGCTTGAAATGGGGTAGCAATGATGCCTCACCTGGGTTCGGAGGAGCCCTCACATCATCTGTGGACAGATGCCTCCGAACAGTTTGGTTGTGGGGTGGTGTGGCCGGCCTCCCTATCATGGCTGCAACTGCCATGGCCGTGCCCTCCAAAACCGGGGGCTTGCAACTGCACAAGGACAGCATTTTGCTCCAGGAGCTGCTCCCCATTGTCTTGACTTGTGCGGTGTGGGGGCCAGACTGGCAAGGGTTGACTGCCCGACTGCAGTCGGTCGGTCATTCCCATCGGATTGGATGTGTCTTAGTACTTGCTCCCTAGTCCCAGGATGCCGGGTTCGGAGGAGCCCTCACATCATCTGTGGACAGATGCCTCCAACACGTACATGCGTTCACACTTGGGTGAGCAACGGGAGGTACCCGCTGAGCCCAGAGGGTGGCTGGGCCCGGCACAGCCACCCTGGTCATGTGATGGGGGGACGGGTTGCCATGGCTCGCGTGACTGCCTCACGTGATCAAGACTCACATGTGGGGGTCACGTGATAGCTAGCCTGCTGGGCCCAGCACTGCCGCCAATCCTGGTAGGTTATTAGTTTTTTTTCTAGGATGCCGGTATCACGGACTCGTTTCTGGAGGTCAATTAAAAGTCAGCTTATGCAATACTACCAGATCCTTCTGCTGCGGGGTCTGGTGCGCGAGACTAGTTCAAGTACATATTGAGGGCCAGAAGCATCTTTTTCCATTCCAGCGGTTACAGTACGTATTGAATGATTTACACACTATCTTCCACTTTGTTACGACAACCTTGGGTGGAAACATTTTTCCTCACAACATTTCACTCCCAGAATGTAACCCTACATTCAAAAGCTAGCCCTGTGTACGGGTCTGGACACAGGGTGGCCCGCAGCTTTCTAAAGCATCAATGGCCAGATCACACATGAACCTGTTACTTCTACTTGCTGCTGCACTATCCTACAAATGCCTTGAACATTCCTACTGCACAAGCCTCACCTGTCTGAACACAATGTCGGTATCAGTGCAGTACCTCTGCTGCTGCTCCCCACCCTGGAGCACAACCACCGATTTTGGCAGCACCTCTCCCGACCTCTTCCTCAGCCGCTCACAGAGTCGCTCCCTGTTCAGAGCAAACAGCTTCATGGGGACCCTAAGGCACTGAGGTCCAATCTGGTAGCAGGAGCTGAGGGGTGGGAGCGGCAAGAAGGCAGTGCAAAGGGCCATGTGATAAATCATATCCACAAAGATTCCATGACATGCATGAGGCCTCATCTTTGTTAATTACTCCGTGCGCGATTGTGCAACAGGGGTTATGCGTTTGGTGGATCAACCGGAATTAACGGACAACGCCTGTAGGCGTTTATTGCCTAATATAAATGCCAGCCCTAACCCTAACCCTAAACCTAACGTGCGCTAAGCGACCCGGGCGAATGTATGTCCGTTTATTCCGGTTGAACCCGTTTGGTTTGTGGGTCAGTTTGTCCGTCACGCACCTTTTGCGCCGTTTGCGCGATTAAGGCACTTTAAAGGCTCGTATAGCTCCTGAAAGATAGGTTTCGAAAAAAAAAGCAGTCTGTATACGATCGAAGACTGCAACAACCACGCAAAAGCTATTAAAACGGCACTTTCTAGTCTTTTGCGGACGGTCCGTCCCCTTCCGCGCCTCTGGGCGCTTACAGAACTGTCTAGCAAGCCAGACTAGACGGTCAGCGCCATAATTACGCGGAAAGTTTGCGGACGGCCCACATCCGTATACGGATAGAGACATAAATAATAATAATTTTATATAGCTAGGTCTACACAGTCTCCACACGCACGGGGTATGGTCTCTATGAGGCCTTGTTAAGGCATGTAAATGATATTAGAATGAGGAACAGTGATAAGGGCAAGGATGAGGCGCACCAACGTGTAAGGATAGCCTTCCTCTAAAAACTATATCAGCATGCTCAGTCAGCCGGAACAGATTAAACCACAACACAAGCACCGCGACATACAAACCAGCACTGTTTGCAATGGCACACTCGCAAAGATGAAGTGCTTGTTTGACATCTTTAAAACAGTTCCGTCTTGTAAGCAGCACCCCAGCCCTTTTGCTAGAAACCACCCTTCATCTGAATCGTCTTACCATAAGGGACTTTCAGTAGTAAGTGCCAATTTCAGGGCGGCCCGAGCGACCCGGCAACGTGAGCCTCGATGGCCTTTTAAACAGATCGGCCGTACTGGCGCGGTACAGGGGGAAGGCAACACGGGACCTACGGTAAACGCCCCTCCCTGTTTAGTACAGCTTGAAGACTACGCTAACACTCTCCACGCGTCACATGGACCACTGCACTGATTTCTCTTACCCGACTTCCTTTGCTTCAACTTTCGACGCCATTTCCTTTACTAAAAGGTTATATATGGGTCCGGCAGCCAGCTCAGCATAATAGTATAAAACAACACTGTAGGTTGCGATATTATATCCTGTATAAATTATTTTATTAGGGTTAGGCATAGATATATTTGACCCCAGTATCTATGGGTTAAGGCTGGGGTTGATTTTATGTAATTTTGCTGACCTGGCTGCCGGACTAATATCCATGTCCATCCTTTTACCGTGGCCCTGCGGATAACTTTGGATACGTAGCATGCACCCTTGCTCACTATACCTAATTAATGCAAGGAGGTGATGCTTGGCTAGTGCAGTTCAGAAAGCCGTACACGCATACAGCTCAAGCACTTAAAATACCTTCTATAACTTAATTAATGCTAGAGTCCCTAACCTAATTATTGTTTGGGTTCAAATTGTCAGACAGGAGTCCATGACCTGAGGCATCCCACTATGTCAACATGGTGTTATTCCAGCGAGTAGCTATAACCATGGCAAGACCTGTCATCACTGCAGTCTAATCCGGTTGGGACTGCTTTGAAACCTGATTAGTACATACCACCAGACTCCGCCCCATTTGCATTCTAATAGTCAATACAATAACTATATTATAGAGAGTAGCCACAGTTAAGTTAATTACTCCAGAGAGTGGAGTGAGAAGTTGTCTTGCCATCATTGCAGATAATACAGCGTGCAACTACTCTGGCAATACTGTATCTAGTGGAGAGGTACTGTCACTCTTGCAGATCAGTTTGTGGTAGAAGCTAAGGTTATATAACATACCAGTATATACTCTATTGTGCTGGTTGCCGCAGCCAGTGCTAAAGCATGCAATGCACACTAAAACAGCTATTCCAACCATGTGCCCTGTGCATGCGCATGTGTGGTCTACTTGATCGATGATTCAGACATGCAATAACTAAGGCTTGGTACCACTGTACGCATGTGACAGTGATACTTGTAGCAATGCCCTAGTCTATAGCTAAAGGGCTATAGAATGTCTGCTCTTTTAGTATTTAGTTGAAATTAAGTTCTGCTCATGACACTGTGTACCACATCGAATCTGTTGGCCAATGCCCACTGCACTACTCCAGTGCATCCCTGTCTATTCTGGCTACTGATGTTTGCTCAAGCATATACAAATACACCTCTGTATACATTTGGGGACACAGCTAAGGTCACTATTGATGGCCATGGCATAATAAGCTGGCATGCGCACTGTCCAGTCAGTGGTTAGCTCTGATGATACAAGGGAGTGTGGATGGCCTTCACACACGCACTGCATGAACAGCTAGCACTGTTACTTTAATGTGCACACATGCATGGCCTCACTTCGGTGCTAATGGACAGATGTTGAGGAGGTCCCTGCCATTGGCAACATTAATTAGCAGCTGAGAAAACTATATGTCCAAAAATTTGCACAATTAGCTAGCCATTACCACCACTTGCTCAAACATCTTTGTATGCTCACGTAATACATCAGCAGTTGTACATGTATGATACAGTGTATAGTAATTGATACAGAAATACAAACTCCCTACTTGCTACGGTTAAATTCAATTCCATAAAAGAACCCTGGTACAGTGACAGTGTGGTAAACGCCATCCTGCAAATTGGCAAAGTACACCCACTCCTCACTCAGTGCAAGCAGCTCTCCAGTCATGCATGGTAGCAGCTCAGGTGGGGCAAACATCTGAAACACTCCCTCCCCACTGTAGGCTAGGTAGACACTTAAACTTGTAATCTCTGCCACAAGAGTTTTGTTAACTTCAACCACAATGACTGTGATACCAGCACTGGTGTTGGCGTATGTGCCAACATAAGGCTCAGAGCTGGGAGGTCGGGGGATCTGTATAGAGTGCATGGGGCATGGAAAGGAAATAGGCGGTGTCAATCTGGTCCCATTGACACGATCTATTATTGATAGACTTATTGACCATGCATAACCAAGGATAAGGTATACTGCAGTGTACACACACCTCATGTTACTATAGCATCATCATGACAATGATATGATTCAGAAGTAGTACACTCATGCCTCTGCTTCAGGCTTGTAGCCTGAAACAGTCATGTGATTATTAGTCAGAGCCAAACTCACGGGTGGCTGGTTGGTCAGGAGGGCAGAGTGAAAAGCTGGGATTAAAATATCGTAAGCATTTGCAGCAAGGGAGACTTCATCTGCAGCACCACTGAATAGGACATTGAGACCTGTAGATGCAGTGCAAACATGTGTACAGATGTCCAGTGCAAACACTAGAGTATCAGCATTCCATGGCACCAACACACCTCAAATTGAACTAATGGCAATTTTCAGTTGCCGGCTCAATAACAACCATTGTAACAGTTATTACACTACATGCCTATGCCCCATGCCACAACAACTACAGACATGTACATGCTAAAATGATTCAGTAAGTAACAAACACACACATACATACACAGCCATTTACAGCACCATCTACTTAAGATGGTCTATGTACCATGGTGACACAAATGAAGAACAATGTTCGGAACTACACATGGTAAGGATAGAAGGGGGGAAGGGGAAAATGGCAGTGAACCAGTGTATAAGGAGGGAATGAATCATTGGCTGTTGGTGGTGACCAGTGACACGGCTGCTAAAGGGTCGGCTAAAGATCTGGAGGTTGCTGGTGCTGGTCCGGTTCACTGCCATTTTTCCCTTCCCCCCTTCTTTCCTTACCACGTGTAGTTCTGAATGTCGTCTTTCAGCACCATCTACACTACACTATGTCTGCATGTGTATGGAAGTAGGCTTGTCTATTAAATCAAATTATGAGCTCAGCTAATACAAGTATCCAATGTGAAAGGGGTGGACATACACTTCTAACACTCACTGACTTGAGACAACAGTCCACCATCATATCATGGTGGAAGGCATAGTGACACACACACACACCCTCCACACAAACAATCACAACCAGTGCACACTACTACACATTGAGGAAAGAGCTCGTCAGTTGCCAGCTGTGCTGATCTCTAGACAATTTAAAGACAAATGTCCGACAGTAGATGACATTAACCCCTCTGGCATAATGCAACACACACTCAGAAGAAGAAAGAGTTTAAAACAGGTGGCCTAAACCAGTAAAGAAATGTATCGTACAAACTAGCCAAATCCTCTGCACCCAGTACTCAAGCAGCAGACTCCCGTGTATGCTAAAGCTACTTCACAACAACATGCACTGCTACGAATGCCCATATCAGCCTCCAGCCAGTTCCTTCTTGAGTCACATATACACAGCTGCTGAACACTCACCTAGCTGCAGTTCAGGTATGTAACTGAACAGTGCAGAATATCCACCAACATTCCCTCCCTTGGTGCGAATGGAGTAGTTATTCTCAGTTCGAATCTCAAAGGGAGTCCCAAACTGGGTGAGGCCATCTGGGTTCCAAAACACTGCACGAGGCAGATGTCAGAACACACCTCCCTTGACATAATGGCATCAACACATGCAAGTTCTTTAAGCTAACTATGGCCTACTCAGGACAAAGGAGCACTGCATGGACCAAATTAAATGCACTCACATGCTCGATGGCTATGCATGATGTACAGTACTATAAGCCAGTGATTGAACCTCGAATAGTATGTTACTATGCAGGCTGGGCCATGCAACATGACAGAGGCAATTGCCATCTGTTGTACACCCTGTGTTGAACTTTGGTCTGCTGGCAAGTTTCACTGGTGCCATCAGCACAACACCAAGAAGACAACTTTTACATGTGAGTAGCAGAAGCACTTCAAATTGGATCCTCTGGGAAAACTGGTTACAAGTGCCTTGTGCTACAATGTACATAGGTTATATGATGTAACATGCTTGCTGTTGCAGACATCAGGCTATGGCAGGCTGTACGTTGGGCACTACACCATACAGCTTGTCTACAGTGCAGGCATTCACACATGAACTACTAAAGGCTGAATGAATAGTGGTAAATAAAGAACTGTTTGCAATACCACATATGCACAGGAGTGCCACTGCACACTACTTCACCAGGTAGGCCCATTTCCCTCCTCAGTACTGCTGACAGAACATATGAAAAAGGCAAACTGGACTTTGGAAAGAACGATTGGTTGTAGGCATCATAGATGAACATGGCCATCTGGGTGGGCAGACGAGGTCAGGTGGGACAACTGACACACAGCATACACTGCTCCTGCTCACCTTATTCAGGTCCTCCACTGTTGAGTACATCTGTCCACATGGTCTGTTCCAGCCCAGGTCATCAAGAGGTGCAACTTCCCCATTGGGCAGGTAGCCCACAGCCATCTCAGCAATGACACTAGCCACAGTAGAGGGAAGAGCATTAGATTAGTGAGGTACACACACTCATGATCACACATGCATTATACATATACATATGCATGTACATGCCTTGTGCACACAGAAGTGGCTTACGCGTTTGTAAAGTTAAACCCAGTCTGTTTCATGCCTAGTGGGTTTAGAATGTTCTGCTGGACATAGTCTTCATACTTCATGCCTGGGAAGAACTTCTCCTCAACCAGAAGCCGCCCCAACAGGGAGTAGGCAAGGTTGCTGGAAGAGAAGTGCAATCCACATGATGGACATACACAAGTAGAACACAAAATTATACACAAAGAACTTCAGAGCTGGTAAAAGATGTGTTTCAACCACTTTTAATAATCTGTGTTGCAAGTTTGCTCAAAGCAGTGATTACAATGGTACTGGATGCCTGTTGAGTGGACTATAGGGTTGGGTCCTATGAAACTGCATGGGTTACTGTATAACAGTCCAGGCACTTCCTCTATAAAGTATTGCACAACAAGTCACCTGAACACGCAGAGCCTGTTCCATGTCATGCACTTCAGCCTTACACACACCTGTAGGATGGCTTAGTCCATGGTGGCCGAATAAGCTGCATGGTTGCCAGGTGGTCTAGTATAGTATCACTTGTCACAGGACACAAATTCAGCTGACCAGGAAAGAACCCACAAGGTGCCTCACGTGGCAGACCAGCCATTTGGCCAACCATTTGTCTGCAAACACATTAGAAAAGAGGCAATGTTGTTAGAAATGACATTTCAGCAATAACTCACACAAGTACAGGCACAAGTGTACAAGCATGCACACACACACACGCACGCACGCACGCACGCACGCACGCACGCACGCACGCACACACACACACACACACCTGATTGTAATTCCTTCCTTTGAGAAAGGGTTGTTGATGACAAACTTTGGTATATACTTGTCAAGTGGGTCGTCCAATGAGGCTAGGTATCCACGCTCAAACAATTGATACACCACTAAAGTCTGGCACATATACAGGAACAGAGTGAACTGCTAACACAACACTGCAAGATTCTTCGTAGTGTCACTATCAACTCACAGCAAAAACTTTGGAAACACTGCCAATCCTAAAGATTGTATCACCTTGCGGTGGAGTATTTGGCTCTTTCTTGTTGATCATGCCCAGTCCCTTAGTGAACAGGACCTGGTCCCTGTACACCACACTAGCAGTAATGCCAGGCTGCATGGTAAGCCAGCAGTCAACACCGTGAGGCAAGCACACTGCAGACAGCACAGAGACTACACACATTAGCGTGCATGGCACCAGCCACACAGGCAGGGGAGCAAGGTACAGTCAGCTGTGTCACACCAGTAAAAAAGTTGGCCTCTTCTCTCAAATAGTTTACACATTGTCAATTTGTAAGAATTGTCATTGATATTGCTTGGTAGCTACATACCACCATTGCAGTTTACCAGGTATTACATGCAGGAGCTGTACATCAAGACCATCGAGCAAGGTAGCTCATCAATGCATTGCATTTTAGCACGTGTTGAATGACGTACCAAACTGTTATTGTTCAAACTTGACTCCAAGAGCGATTCCAACTTGGTAAGTGCATCCTGGATAGCCTCAGGGAGCGGATTTGGCAGAGCCACCGGGATAGGCTGCACGGGACAGTTTGGGTCTCCTCGCTGCACGCCGCCCTATCCGAGCATGAGCAGAAAGAGATTGCAGACACTTCTCGCTTGCCACTGTCAGGGGCACGATAGCTACCTTTAGTATAAAAACACGTTAACTGCTTTCTAACCCTAAGAATATGCTCGTTGCTGTTGAGCTGCCCCACTCCACATTCAACTGTCTGGGCCCACCAGAGAAAGGCGAATGAGATAAAGAAGGTCCTCGTCATTCTGCCTGATCCACAAACTCGTGATCAGTGGGATCACGTGTTCCCTGTCCGTGGTCCGGCTAGCTAGACCATCCCAACAAGTGATACTGCTACTTATGGTGCTTGCTGGAACCGTCTATCCAACCAGACTGTCCGTCTTGGGTGCTCTATGCGTGAATTTGTGGAATGGCAACGTCTTAAGAGTTTGACAGATGCACACTCAGGTCCTTTGGCCATGCAGTGTACATTGAGCTTCATAAAAGTGCATTTACTATAATATGTGCACAGGCTTCCTCTTCAGCTACACGCGTATTAATACATGTCTCAGCTGCAGTGTTGCTTCAAGTTACATTAACAGTGCATACTGCAAGAAAAGAAATAATGTAATCAATTCATAGAACTGAACGCATTTAATGTACGGGATCAAAAAAATGATTTTTTAATCCCACAATATTATTGCATAATTGTAAGTTCCAACTCTAGTAATATCAAGCAAAACTATATACACAATTTTAAACAGGGAATATAGTAATTCATTACAAATAAATTACTAATTAAAATAAATTACTTTTAATTGCTATATATTAGAACTGTTGTCTCATGGAACTGTATCACAAATTCATCACTGTTGAAGAGTTTCCTTCATCATTGCTTCAATTTCTTCTACTGTCCTGGGCACATGGGTTAATAGCTCCACCCCATCGTGCTTGACAACAATGGTGTCTTCAACCTTCACCTACACACAGATGACAGCCACTCATCAACCATGCAATTCAGGCTATAAAATACATGGATATCAAATGAATTTACTCCTCCAAATCCACGGAACCGTTCAAGCACTTTCTGACAAATAAAAGGAGACAGCAGCGGGTCTGTGAGAGACTTGTCCAGCACCTGCACCATATGGCAAGGGAAATCACAAGAGGGCATGACAAGCATTCATTGCAACAGACACCAGCAGGACACAACCTCCAATGCCACAACAGAATGGTGTGCTTACTACTAAGACAAGTTACATACATAGCTTGTACCTACATTGAACCTCATCAATTCTAGCGTGATTGGCTACCTTCTGCTGACTGTACTGTACTACTTTTACAGGACACCAAACAAAGTGTGACTACAGCTGGTAATGATCCTATAGCGCTCACTTACATAGTCTATAAAGAAGATTCCCGGCTCAATGGTGATCACCATGCCTTCTTGTAAGACCCGATTGGTTCGAACATATTTCACTTTGGCTTCACCCTACACACACATACACACACACAAGAGTGCTACACTTACACTACACTCATGCCACCACTAGGACATTTGCCAAAGCACACAACATCATGCAGAGCATGTGCCATGTGCATCTGCTGACCTCTGGATAGCCCCCCACGTCAAGTACATCACAGCCCAAAAGATGGCCTACACTCGTGGGCATGAAGACACTGCACAAACCAGCCTGTTGAATTCAGAGAGTGATAGTCACAGGAAGGGCATGCCTACATGCACACACCTATAACTACACAAGACAAGATTCACATACAAAGTGGAGTGGAGCCATGTGAGCACTGTAAAAGGCCCACAAAAGTGCAGTAGATGGTATACCATAGCTGTACACCTACATTGTCTTGTACACACACACTGCACTATCACTACCATCAGCAGGTACATAAACACACACACACACACACACACACACACACACACACACACACACACACACACACACACACACACACACACACACACACACACACCTCCATCATCTTGTCCACTTCTCCCTGCAGCAGTCCCATCTTCTTCAGCTCCTCCAGTTCAACCCGCTCAGCCAACTTGTGCATGTCCACCCAACACACACCTGAACACACACATGCACACTATATAAGTACAAAATGCAAGTGTGAAGGAAAAACTCACCACTCTACTTTCTACAACCATTACTATGCAAAGCTTGGCAACTGAAGCAGAAGATGACTGTATACCCAAATGGTACGTTAATGTACTTAATTGGAGGATGCCAACTGGTGAGGGTGATATTGACTACTTTCTATTCATTGACATAGGCTTGCAATAACCAGTAATGTGCATGTGACCTAAGTCATCAAGCTCATCTTGTACTGGTTACAGTAAACCAGCTTGTCACAAGCACTAAAGCCTATTCTATTACACATACTGCCTATTACATCATGCACTGTGCACTGACCTGGCTTAGCTGCAGCAAGCACAGCTCTGTTGGCCTTGAGGACTGCATTGTAGATGAGCTTCTGGTCCTCAGTGAATGTGCCGTTAGCAGGGAAGGTACAAGTAAGGTCTGCAGCGTAGCAGTAATACTCTGCTCCCATGTCAAACAGGCTACATTGGAAGTAAGAGCCATTTGCACTGGTTTTGGCGTGCTACAGAGATAAGCTCAATGTCAGGTGGACATACCACATATCTCCATCTTGAATAGTTCGATCAAGCAATTCCCCTTTGCAGCCATAAGTCAAAATGGCTGAATTTGGACCACTTTTTGAATGAAGTGGAGAACAGTAGCAAGTGTGGGAGAATTCATAAAGTATATGTAAATAATCAAAGGTGGAACAATTGGAAAGAAACTCTTACTACAGTCATTCCCTCAGTCTCACCAGCAAGAATTAACAATATACACTACTACCACTTTACATAGAAAAAAACCTGTTACTGGTCACACATACTGTAAAGTACTGTTCAGTGTTACTGTACCTTGCTACAATGTTTGGAAGGGAAAGGTGTCTGCAGCCTCCCTTTGCATAGCAGTAGTGCTTAAACAGGCTATCAATCTCAAACTCTGCCATGCCAGGCCGAATAGCACGCATGACCTCCTTGTGGGCAAGACTGCTGACTTCATTGGCATAGCGGATTACAGCTACTTCATGCTCTGTCTTGATCACACGACTGATAGAAAGTAGGAAGAGAAACAAACAAGTCTACCACACTATACTACCACACTGGCAGTATACAACACAGCTAGTAAGACTAGTGACACAGTGGGCACTGAGCATGGCAGCTACCTCTCTACAACAGTTAGCCTCACTGGCTCAAAAAGCCACATATGTATGTATATAGACAGCACTTTGAACTAAGCCTCAGGTGGCTGGCTGTCTTAGACAGCTAGGCTTCACTGTAGTATTGTACGTAGGACAATACATATTGCCATATCTGTGGAATGAGGCACATTAACTGCAGGTCCATGCAATAACTCTACCAGAAAAGGACACTATAGCACATTACACAGAACTGACCACTCCACTATCTCAGGATACAAAACGTTGTGGTTGACGGTGAAGCTGTGGAAAAGAAACACACCGTAATGATACATGACACATGGTACGTACATGTTAAGTAGGAAGTAATTGAGCACTACTGTAGTTTTGACCAAAAGGTTACAGCACATTTCGACCAAAAGGTCTTTATCAACTGCTAACAGAGTGTGGACTACAGTGAGTGATTGGCTAGTCTTTAGTGTCTCAACTTTGGTTTATCAGCTGGTGAAGGCCTACACAGCCGAAACATCCTAAAATATTGCCCTTCTGCTACGTGAATCAAGTTTGAAAGTATACCAGTGATGGGCTACGGCATCTAGCATCTACACTATCACTGTACTAGCAGTTGGTAAAGGCTCTCAGGCTGAAACATCCTGCAGCCGTATTAACTGAAGCTGCAGTACTGCTCACATACGTACCTCCTACTGTACTGTATGTACTTGAGTCTATGTATCAATGCAGCTATGAGCCTCTGCCAAATCACTGGCCTGTCACCCCAGGAGAGCCATCAGGCCCCATTCATGTCAACATGTCATGAGGTAACTAGACTTCATAGAACACATACCCTTGTGTGCTGTAAAACGTAGGACCAGACCATTAAAATGGCCACCAGAGGTGGGCTGCATGGTTATTGGACCAGAGCGCAGTCTGGTCACACCTTTTTGGTCACATGATTATGAAAATGGTGTTTTCACACTGGTGCGCATCAATTGAAGATGAAGGAATAGCTTTCCATCTACTACTCACCGGGAGTAGCGGATTGTGACGTGTGGCAGCAGTTTGACATGTGCACAACCAACTGCTACAGGTGCACATGTTTAATGCACATTGCCTAGCTAGAGACAGCAGCAGCCCCAAAACCCAAGCACGCTCACCACATGCTGTCACAGCTTTGCTGGTACATTTGGCAAGCAGCTATTGGACCATGCACTAATCTTCCCAATGATATTTTCAACTAAGGGGAAGTGAACCATGAGTACAGGTTTGCAATAACCTATAGCTAATTACATACCTAGTGGTCAGTCAGTCAACAGGGCACATGCAGCCACAGGCAGGAGGCCGCTGTAGGACTGTGACACTGTTGGCTGATGAATTGACTGACCTCTATGCATGCCCTAGATCACTTGTCGGACGAAAGCACATTTGGTAGACACAGCAAGCCACATTTACTGGAGTATACCATATTGTAACATCTGCACCACTAGTACAGCACATCATGCGACGTACCTTTCAATCCCTTTGAAGCTAGCCTCCCTACTCATTCGCCCAGTGTCTCTATTTATGCCTCTCTGTAGAGCAAAACAATTGCTATCTCAATATGTACACAAAATGATAGATATAACTAATCTCTGAATTTAAACTAACCAGCCTGCTACACTGGTAGTAGTGTCACAGGAAGAGTGTGTGTGAGAGGGGGGGGGGGGGGGTATTGGATAGTAATCAGTGATTGCCTTCCTCCTAGTTATCCTACCAAGACACCTGTTTCACCCTATTCAGGTCTTTGCAATGGCCTACTGCAAAAGAACCCACCCACTTGACTTCACACCAGTCACATATGCTCATGACTATAGCTTCATCCCTCCCCCCCCCCCCTTATCTGCTCTTAAAGAAACCACATGTGTTTCATGATCACTGGATACTACGTCTGTGGCTCTGTGTAAGAAGATCACAATATAAGAGGAAGGTAATCGCTGATTGCCACTCAGTACGACTCCAGCCCCCCATCCTCGCTGAGACACTGCTACTGCGTAGCAGGCTGGTTGGCATAATACTCAGTGATTACCTATTCTCAACCTAGCCACCATGCCCTGCTGTAAGAGCTGCCCCCTAAATACAAATCTAGTCTTATGTCCAGCCCCTTTTATCTGTGAGCTGATTATTGTGCAATAATAGAATCACAGAGAATAGGTCTGGATCAAGACTAACACATAGAATGCATGGTGAATTTCAACCAACCAGTGTCAGCAGTTCTGATAGGCAAAGACCTCGTAGAATGGAAGGTATCTACAGAGTAAAGGAAAAGAATATTTGTTCTGATGTTTCTAGTTTGACCAAGCCAGACAATTAGCTGGGATTACCTACACCTTTTCTTCCACAATTATGTACAGTTTGAATTGTCCACATCTCACCTCCTCAACAAAGTGCACTTCATCCACTTCATATTTCTCCTTGAAGTGCTCTGGAGAATGGATCCTGCAGCACAGAGTGAAATGTACAACAAGTTGACGGCTTTTCAGCGGACCATTTCGGCAAGCATCCATGGAAAAGCAGAAAACTATGTCCAAGACAGTTGTATTGCTCACTTGCCCATCCAAGTGGCATACTCCTCTGGCAGGTGAGGGATGAACAAGAAGGACCTTCCACTGTCCACATCAATAGCTCCATAGCAGTCTGCCTCAGTCACACCAAAGGCCCAGTGGAAGAAGGACTCCTACATAGAGAAGAAAAATAACACTAAAATAGTCTGTCCCTTACTCCTGCACATTTTGGCAACATTATACGAAGAGTTCTGCATGGCTGAAGGAGTCACAGATGGTGTGGTGTGATTGTTGATACTTGATGAGTGAGGACCGACCACTGGTGACAGAAGCCAGGTGTCTCTAATTGGGAAGTGCCCAAAGGATGCAATTGGGCATAGGGGCACCTCTGTGTGTACCTTTGGCAATCTGGATAATAGTAGGGCCAGTAATTGAATTCACTTGTGACTCCTATTCCATGCATGTCCTTCACTAACACTTCTGTTTCACTTCCTTGCCTATCCACTGCCTGTTTCGGCACATTTAAGCATGTCATCCCTCCTTTGTTAAGCATGTGCCACTGACACTCAATAATGCCTACTTAGTGAAGTACTGATACCTGCACCTTTCGCAACAATCAGTAGTTAGATATCAGTTTTGTCCGCCTAATACAAAAGGCCACGATATACAATACACACAACTTGCCAACTCCATCTATCACCTCACCTGTCTGAACACAATGTCGGTATCAGTGCAGTATCTCTGCTGCTGCTCCCCACCCTGGAGCACAACCACCGACTTTGGCAGCACCTCTCCCGACCTCTTCCTCAGCCGCTCACAGAGTCGCTCCCTGTTCAGAGCAAACAGCTTCATGGGGACCCTAAGGCACTGGGGTCCAACCTGGTAGCAGGAGCTGTGGAAGGTGTTGAAGTAGTACAATGTCATATTTCTTACAGGCAAGTAGTGATGGAACGCTGTAGAGGCTCATTGCTATATGAGGATAGTTCTAAGTGTGGGACATAGCAAGAATGCACGCATCAAGCAAAATGGTTTAGCCACGAAAGGGGCTAGAGAGAGAGGGCCATGGAGAAGAACACATGTGAAGTGGGTGGACATGCTTAGGGTTCCCACATGGGTCACACTACGTCATGTATGTGTACACCCGTCATGAGTACACTGGATGGGTTTCATAGTCACAGCGGCTCAGTCAGCAATCTGTGTATAGCCACATCCAAATTGGCTGGTAAGCTCTGCCATGCTGTGAATGGTCCATGGAGGCTAGAAAGGCAACACAGTAACAGCACCAGACCCAACAGTCAACTGCACCAGTAAACCAAGTCATGTCTAACTGACTCTTAAGTCATTGTCCATTTGAACGATCAAGTTCAGATTGCAGTGCCATTTGCTAGGAAGCCTAGACCAGGGAGGTCGTGTGCTTAGTACTTCGTAGCTATAAGTCGTTACAGGTGATAGAGCTGGCCCTCAGTTGGGCATCAGTTAAACATTAAGTTAGGCATGCAACACAGCAATAGTGTGCGGCGCGTGACTTACGGAGTCCCTACGGTCGCCATTTTGACACGCCCCCGACGCGGTAATCGTGTGGCACGCAGGAAGCATGGCGGACAATTCGCTTTACGAGGTACTCGGAGTGTCTAGAAATGCGTCAGAGAACGAAATTAAGAAGGTGTGTCCTTTCTGTGGGTTCATAGTTACGCAAATAATCATTCTCTTTTGACTGGAGCTTATGTTCGTGCGTTTTGAAGTGGGCAAGTCGTCAATGTTGCCTCCGCAGGGTTTTCCCAAGTAGTGTCACATTCAGTAGTGTCACTGAGGGAATGAACTTACCGCATTCTGTTTATGTACGAGGCGTACCAAATGAATACATGTGCATTTTCTCATCATAGCCACTGGTGTGCTGTGTTAAGTTAGCGTTAGCTTGTCTCCTCTATGTTCGTACTGTGGCAATTCAGCCAGTGTCACTGTCGCTGTGTACGTGTGTGTGTGTGTCTCAGTTTGTGTGTACGACCATGTGTGTAATAAGAATATGTCTATACTGTCATGTAAGTGTACTTGATAAGACACTCCCACACACAGGGGGAGGGAGGGAGGGAGTGACCACCATTGTTATCTCAACATGTAGGCCTATCGTAAACTGGCTAAGCAGTACCACCCGGACAAGAACCCTGATGAAGAAGCTCAGGAGAAGTTTAAGCATATGACACTTGCCCATGACATCTTGACGGACCCAGAAAAGAGAGAAAACTATGACCATTTTGGTATGGAGGGTGTTCAAGAGGGCGGTCCATCGGGCTTTGGTGGAGCTAGTCTGTTTGAGAACCTGTTTGGTGGTGGCCTGTTTGGCATGCCGCGCAGAGGGTTCTCCAGACAACCACGGACAGACAACCTCGGAGTTGGCCTGGAGTGAGTCAGCTGGCCTTCCATGCAGTGAACTAGGGGAGCTGTAGGGGCATTGTGGCTCTCACTGGTCATGTTTGACCAAGTTGTATGAGTTATGTACTTAGCTAGGCTATTGTACGTACGTATGTCAGAGAAGTGAGTGATTGTCTCTGCTGACCACGTATAGAGTAACACTGGAGGACCTTTACAATGGAAAGGCCCACGAAATTGAATATCCTCGAAAGATTTTATGTCCTAAATGCAATGGGTAAGTACGCAGCACCCAATGGGGCAGACTGGCAAGACAGGACACTGTACTTCCTTTCTCTCTCACCGCTCTCTCTACTACCGTCACAGTGTGGGAGGCAACAAGGACGGTGTCCAGCCGTGTCGTAAGTGCAATGGGCAGGGGATACAGATGCAGCTCAGACAGATCGGCCCTGGGATGGTCCAGCAGCTGCAGACTGTGTGCTCTGATTGCGGAGGGGAAGGTAGGACTGCACTCTACAGGTTGGGAGGTGGGACTGTACTCTGCAGGCTGGGTGGTGGGACTGCACTCTACAGGTTGGGAGGTGGGACTGTACTCTGCAGGCTGGGTGGTGGGACTGTACTCTGCAGGCTGGGAGGTGGGACTGTACTCTGCAGGCTGGGAGGTGGGACTGTACTCTGCAGGCTGGGAGGTGGGGACTGTACTCTGCAGGCTGGGAAGTGGGACTGTACTCTGCAGGCTGGGAAGTGGGACTGTACTCTGCAGGCTGGGAGGTGGGGACTGTACTCTGCAGGCTGGGAGGTGGGACTGTACTCTGCAGGCTGGGAGGTGGGGACTGTACTCTGCAGGCTGGGTGGTGGGGACTGTACTCTGCAGGCTGGGTGGTGGGACTGTACTCTGCAGGCTGGGAGGTGGGGACTGTACTCTGCAGGCTGGGTGGTGGGGACTACTCTGCAGGCTGGGAGGTGGGACTGTACTCTGCAGGCTGGGTGGTGGGGACTGTACTCTGCAGGCTGGGTGGTGGGGACTGTACTCTGCAGGCTGGGAGGTGGGGACTGTACTCTGCAGGCTGGGAGGTGGGGACTGTACTCTGCAGGCTGGGTGGTGGGACTGTACTCTACAGGCTGGGAGGTGGGACTGTACTCTGCAGGCTGGGAGGTGGGACTGTACTCTGCAGGCTGGGTGGTGGGGACTGTACTCTGCAGGCTGGGTGGTGGGGACTGTACTCTGCAGGCTGGGTGGTGGGGACTGTACTCTGCAGGCTGGGTGGTGGGGACTGTACTCTGCAGGCTGGGTGGTGGGACTGTACTCTACAGGCTGGGAGGTGGGGACTGTACTCTGCAGGCTGGGAGGTGGGACTGTACTCTGCAGGCTGGGAGGTGGGACTGTACTCTACAGGCTGGGAGGTGGGACTGTACTCTGCAGGCTGGGTGGTGGGGACTGTACTCTGCAGGCTGGGTGGTGGGACTGTACTCTGCAGGCTGGGTGGTGGGACTGTACTCTGCAGGCTGGGTGGTGGGGACTGTACTCTGCAGGCTGGGTGGTGGGGACTGTACTCTGCAGGCTGGGTGGTGGGGACTGTACTCTGCAGGCTGGGTGGTGGAGACTGTACTCTGCAGGCTGGGTGGTGGGACTGTACTCTACAGGCTGGGAGGTGGGACTGTACTCTGCAGGCTGGGAGGTGGGGACTGTACTCTGCAGGCTGGGTGGTGGGACTGTACTCTACAGGCTGGGAGGTGGGACTGTACTCTGCAGGCTGGGTGGTGGGGACTGTACTCTACAGGCTGGGAGGTGGGACTGTACTCTGCAGGCTGGGTGGTGGGACTGTACTCTGCAGGCTGGGTGGTGGGACTGTACTCTACAGGCTGGGAGGTGGGACTGTACTCTGCAGGCTGGGTGGTGGGACTGTACTCTGCAGGCTGGGTGGTGGGGACTGTACTCTGCAGGCTGGGAGGTGGGACTGTACTCTGCAGGCTGGGAGGTGGGGACTGTACTCTGCAGGCTGGGAGGTGGGACTGTACTCTGCAGGCTGGGAGGTGGGGACTGTACTCTGCAGGCTGGGTGGTGGGACTGTACTCTGCAGGCTGGGTGGTGGGGACTGTACTCTGCAGGCTGGGTGGTGGGGACTGTACTCTGCAGGCTGGGTGGTGGGGACTGTACTCTGCAGGCTGGGTGGTGGGACTGTACTCTGCAGGCTGGGTGGTGGGACTGTACTCTACAGGCTGGGAGGTGGGACTGTACTCTGCAGGCTGGGTGGTGGGACTGTACTCTGCAGGCTGGGTGGTGGGACTGTACTCTGCAGGCTGGGTGGTGGGACTGTACTCTGCAGGCTGGGTGGTGGGGACTGTACTCTGCAGGCTGGGAGGTGGGACTGTACTCTGCAGGCTGGGAGGTGGGGACTGTACTCTGCAGGCTGGGTGGTGGGGACTGTACTCTGCAGGCTGGGAGGTGGGACTGTACTCTGCAGGCTGGGAGGTGGGGACTGTACTCTGCAGGCTGGGAGGTGGGACTGTACTCTGCAGGCTGGGAGGTGGGGACTGTACTCTGCAGGCTGGGTGGTGGGACTGTACTCTACAGGCTGGGTGGTGGGACTGTACTCTGCAGGCTGGGTGGTGTGACTGTACTCTGCAGGCTGGGTGGTGGGACTGTACTCTGCAGGCTGGGTGGTGGGACTGTACTCTACAGGCTGGGAGGTGGGGACTGTACTCTGCAGGCTGGGTGGTGGGACTGTACTCTGCAGGCTGGGTGGTGGGGACTGTACTCTGCAGGCTGGGAGGTGGGACTGTACTCTGCAGGCTGGGTGGTGGGGACTGTACTCTGCAGGCTGGGTGGTGGGGACTGTACTCTGCAGGCTGGGAAGTGGGGACTGTACTCTGCAGGCTGGGTGGTGGGACTGTACTCTGCAGGCTGGGAGGTGGGACTGTACTCTACAGGCTGGGAGGTGGGGACTGTACTCTGCAGGCTGGGTGGTGGGACTGTACCCACAACTACTATCTAGCCATACACTGTGTTGAGCAGTGCTGTGGTGAGCGGTGCTGTGGTGAGCGGTGCTGTGGTGAGAGGTGCTGTGGTGACTCCCCTCTTTTATTGTCTCAGGTGAGAGCATCCGGCAGAAGGACAGGTGCAAGAAGTGCAAAGGAAAGAAAGTGATGGATGAAACAAAGAAGCTGGAGGTTAGGGTTAAGCAGAATTAGTATCACGTACACGTAGTGTTTCTGGCTTTCTCTCTACTGTACTGTGGCCGTTCCTTTGCCACATGGCAGTGTGCAGTGCATTGAGCACTCACGTTACATGTTGTCACTCTTCAGAGAGTGTTGTTACCTACACATGCAGGTGTATGTTGAGCCAGGAATGAAGGACGGTGAAAAGATCAGATTCCGAGAAATGGCTGATCAAATGGTACAGTGCACCAGTTGTGGCAAGAGTGAGGCTGTAGGGGTTTGTGACCCCTGTCCCTCAACCCCTTTACTTTCTCCCTCCTCTCCCTCCTCCCCCCTTCCCTCCTCTCCCCCCTTCCTTCCCTCCTCTCCCCCTCCCCCTTCCCTCCTTCCCCTCTTCCCCCCTCCCTCCTCTCCCCCTTCCTTCCCTCCTCTCCCCCTCCCCCTTCCCTCCTTCCCCCTTCCCCCTTCCCTCCTCCCCCTTCCCCCCTTCCCTCCCCTCCCTCCTCCCTCCTCCCTCCTCCCCCTCCTCCCTTCCCTCCCCTCCCTCCTCCCTCCTTCCCCTTCCTCCCTTCCCTCCTCCCTCTTTCCCCTTCCTCCCTTCCCTCCTCTCCCTTCTCCCTCCTCCCCTTCCCTCCTCTCCCTCCCCCATTCCCTCTTCCCACCCCTTCTCTTCCCTCCCCCCTCCCCCCTCCCCCTTCTCTCCTCTTCCTCCTCCCCCTTCCCTTCTCCCCTCTTCCCTTCCCTCCCTCCTCCCCTCTTCCCTCCCCCCTCCCCCCTTCTCTCCCTCCTCCTCCCCTCCCTCCTCCCCCTTCCCTCCTCCCCCCTTCTCCCCTCTCCCTCCTCTTACCCCCTTCCCTCCTCCCCTCTTCCCTCCACTCTTCCCTCCCCTCCCCCTTCCCTACTCTCTCTCCTCTCCCTCCTCCTCCCCCCTTCCCTCCCCCTCCTGCAGCCTGGCCACACATCTGGTGATGTGTTTGCCATTCTAAAGGTGACAGACCATGTCACCTTCAAGAGACAAGGCAATGACCTTTACATGACAAAGAAGATAGGTGTAGTGGAGTCCCTCTGTGGCTGTTCATTTGATGTGGACTTCTTGGATGGGAGGGTCCTCCAGCTCAAGGTTAACCCCGGGGAGGTGATCAGACCTGGTCAGTGCTGCTGCAGTGAACACACTATACACATGTGCACTCTCTTCAGTGGCTGTTCAAAGGCACACTTTTGCTTTCACCTACTGACCGTGCCACCTGTGCCCCACCCCCGCACCTCTCTGAAAGCAGTACTTAGAATGCATGTTGATACCCTTTGCTGCTTGGCACATCAACACACACCACACACACACACACACACACACACACACACACACACACACACTCTTTCCACTGGAAACACTTTTGTGCTTTGGCGGTTAAATGTATGCCTGTTTTCACTGTTTGCCCCACTAGTCTCGTGTATCCAGACCACCATTTTGTAGGCTATGAAATAGTATTCTGGCTACATGAGACTATCACCTTACTGTGTCAGTTGTATGTCTCCTTCCTGTTGTGCTGCTGTGGCGGTGGTGTAGGTGTGGTCCGAGGGGTGCCGCAGTATGGCATGCCAGTGCACAAGCACCCAGAGATTAAGGGTAACCTGTATGTGGAGTTTGAGTTTGAGTTCCCAGAGAGGCTCGAATTTGAGACAGCAGAGGTCAGCACTGCGCTCTCTGTCATTGAGAGACATGGTCATTCACCATTGCATGTGGATCATGTGAGTGTGTGCCTCTGTCCTTGCGCCTGCAGAAGCTGGAAGGCCTTCTACCTAACACCCGCCCTCCTGCTGAGATTGAGCCTGAAGACGTAGAAGAAGTGAACTTGATAGACTTTGACAGCACCCGTGGCCTCAACTTGGGCAACCATATTGAGAGTGATGAGGAGGAGGAGCCGTCAGGGCGGGGGGTTGGCTGTGCTCCTTCCTAGTGCTGCTGCCCTACATTGACTTGTCACTACTACTACATAGAAACATCTGCAATTGTTATACACTGCCAATACTTGCTTATTATTAATTTATCGTGTCAACCAGTAGAGTGCGTTTTGACTGCAATTGGTTGTGTTATTGCTGGTTCATGTAGTTGGTGACAGTAATAGATTCCATACCCTTAGCTATACCCCAGTGTTACAGTGTATGTAAGTTGCTGTATATTTGCATGCGTGCTTTACACTTGTATTGACCCAACGTATATAACGTGCCCACACACGTACACCGTATGCGATGAGAATATAGCTATGTAAAGGGCAATGTATGTAAGTAAGCATAGTTATACTGTAAGGTTACTGCATGGAATGGCTCATGGTACAAGAGTTAGTGTGCACTTGTGAGTATACTGCAGTGGGCAGCCCAGTCGGACTACACTAAAAATGCTGGTACGTACATGATTGGGTGAATGAATTTAATACAATAGGTATGTGATGAGGGGGCATGTACAGAGCACCACAGTCCAGTCAGGGGTAATGTGTTCTGGTCATGCACACCACACATCACAAGGGACCAGTCGGCACACATGAGCTGACCACATCACGTGAGGCTGCAAGGAGGACAAGGAGGGCACATCACTGCATTGCACAGACCTGCTGTACCACACCAGCCATCACACACTGCTGAGCTACAACACACTCCCCAAGCTCATGACCAGGCAGGAGTGCTAGAGTGTAGAGGAGTGCATGGAGAGGGATCCGCACCTTTCAATAAGAGAGCTCTTCATCTCCCCCACAATGGCACCTTGATGAGCCTCATTCAGCTTGAATATGCTCTCAATGACAGAGATCTCTGCACTGGTTGTGTCCATCCCACAGAATGCTGTCCAGTCATTGATGGCCAGTCCTGCTCCAATCACGTCACTTCCTCTGTTGACTGAGCCAGCCTGTGGGCACAACACATGGCACCACAAGTTCAGCTACTGCCAATACAGGAATATAAGGTGGTAACTAAGGCATCAACACATACCACAATTGGCACTTGTAGCAGTGAGGAGAGCTCGTCTTGCTCTGCTGTCTTAGTCTTTGGGTGCACCTGTACAGTGATACAGTTAACAGTATTACATACTACACACACACACACACCATTGCATACACAGAATACTCCACTAGCCCAATCCCATTTCCTTCCCTGAAAACTGTTTTCCAGTTCAAAATACGTGTGAACTGGAAAACAGCGTATACTGAGCAGTCCGTATACGCGGCACTGGATATTGGTCAGAGGGTATTCAAATGACCAGACCCCACCCTCTGCTATGAGTGCTCTGCACACAGCACTCCTGCACAGGCCCACTGACCAGCCCGCCTTGGTTGGTAAAGACACTGTACGTCCCCACTAGCACATTGTCTGCCACAGTCTGCCTAAACACCTCCACACTCAAGACATCAGCAAGGATCTCTTCTGTTTCCTAACAGTAGAGAAAACAGGAACACAGACAGCAACAGTGAAGCACTCCTGCTCCTCCTGCTTCAGACCCTCTCTCATGGCAGACTTTACAATTGCTGAAATCAAAATGAGGCCAACAGCGTGCGAGCAATGTGAACACAAAGATGTGGCATGTCTGAGAATGTTAAAACTGAAAGACCAAACAAACACACAGCAAAGTTGGCACAATACACACAGGTAACCACCGAACACAGCACATTGTCAGTTTGCCCTTGCACAGTGTGCCCCACCACCCAGCTCACCCTGTCCAGGTCTGGGTGCACCAGAGCCACATAGTCATTGCACGAGATGACATTCCCCAGTGCCGAGAGCCTCTCCTCCACCCGCCGTATCTTGACCTTGTCAGGCAGGGAGTCGCGCAGATGCTGCAGCTCCTGATCAGTTGTGGAGGAGGGCACTAGGAGACCATGACGGTTGCCTGCAGCCAATAGGACAGAACACTGGGCCAACCATCCCAGGTGTCATATACAAACTGCTGTTCACTGCAGTGTGAGCAGCACAGATATAGCAACACACACTTTTGTAGGTAGAGCAACTTCATTCCTGTGCAATTGGGAATGAATGAAAGAGGGGCTGCCTACAAGAGGCACTCACAGACACCACACACACACACACACACACACACACACACACACACACACACACACACACACACACACACACACACACACACACACACACACACACACACACACACACACACACACACGCCTACCAGAGCAGAGGGTACCAAGGATTCTGCAGCCACCGATGCTCACATGCACAACAGGAATGGCATCTGACAGTTCCCCTTCAAACACACTGCAGTACGAGAGGTCAAGCCACTGCTTCAATACACTCCCCCTGGCCAATATTTTGGGTAACAAGCGCTAACCAACACTCCAACCATCCTGTACACCTCTCAATCCCTTCACTGCACCCTGCTCACCTGTAGTAGCTCTCGGTACTGCCCACAGGGACCAAACAGTACGTGTTGGTTAGACGGGTGAAAACACCAATTGAATTGTTTCCTTCGTACTGCACACGAATAGCCATCACGGCGACAGATCGCTTCACGGAACAATGAACTAGGTACACAGTTTAGAGCCTCTGTTCCCAGAAACGATCGAGAGTGAACTCCTTCCTCGAACTGATGAACGTTTCGAAATAATATACACACGCACGTGTTGCACAACACACGTGTAAGAGTCAATGACGTAATTCGTGCTTCTAATGTTAGTATATACACTGCACTGTCATCCATTGATCATGCATTGTCACGTTTTATGGCCGCCACAGACCCATTTCAAATTCCCGACGGAGCTGCACTCCCTAGTCTCTCTCACTGACACCCATGAGCACTGACAGGCGTACGCACAGGAGCCTGCAGACATGAGTGATGCACAGACACACAGTGCAGGGCTACACATACCAATTCCCCCACATGGGTACTCATGCAGCTACATGTACACCGACCCTGCTCATATCAGGAGTGGCTGTCCATGCAAACACTATACTATAATGTTGCCCTACTTGCATAGGCAGCATTATGGTAAATTTCCCAATGCACAAAGCAATTGGCTATGGTTACAAAACCATGGTGGGCAGCAGAACAGGAAGTGTGGTGTGGGTAGGAGGGCAATCCCCCCCCCACCCCCCCCCCCCCCCCCCCCCCAACTGGAAAGTTGATCTACTGTCCCTGCATGGCAAGTTTTGCAACACTCAGGCAGACACACACATGGGTAGATCTACATAACCATAAGGACTGACATCAGGATAGCTAACAGCCTAACAGAATGGGAGGGGTGGCCAATCAAGTGGAAGGACAGATCGATGGGTACAGGGCAGGACAAAGTGCAGGAGGCACAAATGGTATGAGAATGATGTATTAAGAACCTAGCATGTAGCCTGCCCTTCTGCCCACTCACCAGTCCTCTTGGCTGTCTTGGTCCTCAGTTGAGTGTGGTCTGGGTAGTTGTTCCTGCAGAACAGATAGTCCACCGCAGGTGTCCAGGAGCACCCTTCCAACCTCAGCACCGCTAGGTCACATGAGGTGCAGCGCAGTGCATCACAGGCTCTGTGGATCAAGTGCAATGCATGGAATAAAGGCTTTAAGAAAGAGTTTGCAATTGTGTGCATTGAGTAGTACTGCCAAATGTTCAAGTTGCAATAGCGAACACTACAGCAGCCAGGCAATCACATGCGGTATCAGTGCACACAGCAATGTATGTGATCCACCTCAATGTGCCACCTTGGTTGCAGCCAGTTGGAGTGCCACTTCCTCCAAGAACAACCGCCAAGCACCTAAAGACAATTACAATGCATTGAACTGGTGAATAAAATTTAGCTGACCTCCACTTAGCCTCATCCCTCATACTAATGTAGAATCTTAGTGGGTGTTTAGTGGGAACAAGACTACATTCTATAATGGCTATTCCTTTCTTGCCAGTAGCAACGTGGCCTGATCACTATCAGTCTACACACCATTCACATGACACTGACTACCACTATGTATGTATGTGTGTATGTCAAACGCTAGCATGTGAAGCAGGGAGGGATGGGATAAGGCCACTGCAGACACAAAGGTGCACAGGCAAAGCTGCCAAGGACACAACAAGTCTAGGAAAGAGAGGGCAAATGTCCCACAGCTGATCTACCTTCACTGTACTAACATCCCATATTGCAGTCAGTGCTCATCTTGCAGCCTATGGATGAGAATAGTCCAATAGCTGGACAGAGTGAGTGTATGGCAGGCAACCATTAGAACCAGACAACAAGAGCAATAATTAACAGCACACACATATGCATACTAACTACGATGAATCCCCACACCCACCCCCCACCCCCACCCATCCCCTCCCCGGTGCAGTCTGACCTAAATTTTGCTCCTTCTTGGCCAGCTGTGGTAGTGGCAAGGGTAGACCTAGCTGCAGTCACACCACCGCTTGTTTTCTGCACAAATTAGAGAGGAGTCCCATGTCTCATCATTGCACTCTCTACAATACCTCACCCCAGCCAGTCCCTCACACCACACACATTGCTGGCAAGGATCAGTGCCATATAGGAATGACCTGTCCATACCATCTTGATTTGTAATACAACAAATTGTAGTAACGTTCACAGGTGTGAGAATAGAACAGACACAAAGTACTGTTGGGACCATGGACCTCTGCAACCTTCACACTACACACCACAAACAGTATCACTTGTACCTCTACTGTGTTGTCCTTGTCCAAGCTTGGAAGATCATCCAGAATGGCATCAATCTCACAATCAATACTAGTCCTACAAGCAACAAGAAGCCCTTGGTTAAGGTACATGTGTGGGGTGGGTTGGTCAATATCAAAATGGCAGCCGGCGGACAGGGTCGGATATGAGACTACCAAAAGATAGCAAAAGGGCACGCGTGCAGATACAAGCCTTGCGCAGTCAGGCTGTTTCAATGCAGGTTGGACAGTGGGATTTCATCACTTCATGCCACAGGTACTTTTAAATTTACAAAGATATTAGTTGCTTAATACTGGGTTTTGACCAATTCTCCCAAGTTTGGGGATTGTTGCAAGTACCCAATAGTTAGTTGGGAAGCAGAGAAATGCAAAACCATTAAAGAAATGGCGTGAACCAAAAGTTTCCAATCAACCAGCAGCACCTCAGAGCAAGGGAGACCACCCGCTGGTCAACTTGTACTGCTCAGGAATCTACTCCATAGCATAGCATATAAGCACTTCACCTGGCAGCCTTGCTCCCAGGCCCCACCTGCTGCTGCGTGGCCTGGGACCAAGGCTAGGACACAGGCACAAACATGTATTGCAAGCTGAGTCCTCAGGTGTACAGGCAGTGCTCCAGATCATCTCTACATTCAAGGATAGGGTACTACTAAAAAGGCCAGGGCTCGAAAGACTTACATGCTGCATGCAGCCACTGTCTAATGGCGGCTGAGTGCAGTTGTGCCTGCGGTGGGGACTAGGCACACGTTCCCCAAGCTCCACACTGCACCATGCATGTACACACATGAGGTGTACACAAAGAATGCATGCACTGGAAATAAGGGCATTTCAGCATAAAATAATCTACGTTTCAGAAGCAGTCAGGCTTCTAGCAGACACAGTCAATGGTATTTAACAGCAAGTACCACAAACAACACATGGGAACCTGTTGCTATGTGACGTCTTCTGCTGGCTCGGCTGGTTCCAGGCATTTTTCTGGGTGAAGGTCTGCTCCACTTCGTCAAGCAGCCGGTCCAAGTCGTCCGCCATTTAACCACATTCACGTGATAACCACGTGACAAACATGGCGGCGAATACTGGAGTGAACGTGAAGAAAGCAAGAGATTACTTGATGAAACGATCTAGGGAGAGACGAAAGTTTCTGAGGAAGGAGGTAGTTAACGTTGTATGTTTGTTTCTACTTCCGGTTTATTTCAACTGTTCCTTAGCTCAGATTATCACTGTCACATTCAGATCGCACATATAGCTACACCTTTCTGCTGAGTAGTAGTATAACTTCTGATGCTACTCAGCAGTAGGTGTGTCGTAGGGCTTAGTGCTAGGTGCTCTCGGAACTGGTGTGGAATGAACGTATATCCTGAAACTTGTGTTTTGCCTACGTAGTTTATTGCGAAATAGCCAGTCTTTGGCCCCTTCTGCAGAGAGCGAGAGAACAAACCGTTAGTCTTGTTCCGAATTCCTGCCCTTTGCCTTATTGTGCAATACTGTACATTGGAATTAAGACCACATCTGACTGCCCACAAAATTGATTACGTACTACAGCTGTTAGTCTTTCAGTGGTCTTCTCTTGTCAGTGATACCGACTGTTATGTATTTGTGCAGCCACTGATGCTGGATGTGGCTTGGCGACTTGGTTATCCCCGCAGCAAGAGTGAAGTATCCCTCAGTTGGCTAGTGAACAGCAAGGCTGAGAATGAGGAAAAGCGCAAGAAGCTGTACCAGCTGAACCCCAAGAAGTATAGGTGACTTGCATTTGTGGGACACAGCTGATGTCTGTGTGTGTGTTTGTACCTACTGGTGGTATTTTCTCCAGTGGTTATGCCCCACGTGGCCAAGGGAGGCCCGAAGAGCAACAGGGCCTTGCTCTGCTAGACAGTGGAGGAAAGGAACAACAAGAGATGGATGACATCTGTGAAGAAGGAGATTCCAGTGTCTTCATCAAGGTACACAGGACACTTATGCATTATCTTACTGGTCAGATTCAGAAGCTGTGAAGGTTTTTGGGCATGAACATCTCATGGTCTATATAATCTGCAGCTGTAATGTACCTCTTATGTAGTACTGTATGATTTGTGTTTGTATTATTGTGTTTTATGTATAAAATGCCCCTTACTGCATTGCATAGGACAACCAAAGTAAGAATCCCCACAACGACTATGCACAACACTTTGTGGACACAGGGGAGCGCTCCCAGAACTTCATCCATGACGCCAGTGTTGAAGACAGATTTGAGGAGTATCCCAAACTGAAGGAACTGATCCAAAGGAAGGACAGCCACATTGACAAGTTTGCCTCACCTCCAATGTTAGCAGCCATACTACATGTTCACTACCCTCATTGGCATAGACATGACACATGTATTCTGTCAGAGGAAAATTTGGTCTATTGTGAGGTGCTTGTGAAGTCATGCTTGGACTATGGAGCTACTGAACCTTATACGTATACCTAACGTATTACATGCTGAGCAACTTTGTACACACTCTAGCTATGCAGTGTAGTGAGCCTGCCTGTTGTGCTGTTAGCTTAGACAACTTTCAACCACTGTGCCATCTGCTTTGATCTCACTCCCTATCTGTTCCCCACATTGTCACACACCACCACACACAGGTACCTCAAGTGTGACCTCTTAACATACAACCTGTCCAGCTTGGGGTCTAAGTTTGATGTGATATGCATTGACCCACCACTTGAGGAGTACTCCCGCCGCTACTCCGGCTTCCAGTTCCACCAACACATGTGGGACTTTGAGGAGGCAAGTGCTGGCCACTAGACTGAAGGGGATGTCAATCCCAGCATACATACATCTAATATATAAAGCTGCCTGTGTTTGTCTGTGTGTCCACAATGCGTGCACGCATTTCTTGTGCCACCAGCAACAAACTCACTGTGGTTGCTGAGGGCACCGGGGGTCAGGCTTTAGTTAGATTGACGTCATCCGTCTTGCAGTTCGCAGAGAGCTATCCTTCCATTTGACGACCGCCACTTTCTAATTGTCGTTCCCATTGACTTCCAGTTTTTACCAGACTTGACTCGCTGTCATCCCACGGTCAAATTTAAACATCATCTTCACACCAGCTATTATTTTATTTCTAGCCAGCGTAGGACTAGCTGTACATGCAGCAGTAACATGGTTGCTGAGGGTATCGGGGAAATTGAAATGGCCAGTGTTAGAAGCATAGGCGTAAGTGTCGGGCGCCGTAGCTCGCCAAAGGCAGGTTTCTCTACTAGTGTTACAATATGACAGTTAGCCTGTGAGCTACACTTGAGCAGTAACTGTATGCCAGCATGTGGCAATATAGTGTACCTCTGTAAGTATGTCACCTGGAGAACTGTCGAGAGATGTATATAAGTTTTATATGGCAGATAAGGGTGTCTAGATGAGTCTCACACACTGTTTATTGATTGTACCCTCCCCCCCCCCCCCACACACACACACAAGTACACACACACTTGTGATCTCTGTTTCCATTCATACACCTGTTCTGATTCTTGGTTTCCCCCTTGACCTTCAGCTAATGAACCTCAAAGTTGAAGAAATTGCTGCTAACAGGTCATTTGTGTTCTTCTGGGTGGGATCAGGAGAGGGTCTGGATCAGGGGAGGGAGGTGGGTAGTCCAACCTTTTCACACAGAGCACTGGGTAGGTAGCCCAAGCTGTTGTACATATACCCACATACAAAGCCACTGCATACTCTGAACCACACGATGCATTGACCATCCAACCCCACCTACATTAGTAGTAGAAGTGTTTAATTTACATTATGTTCAGTTGTGTGAAGTCAGTACCTGATTGTGTAAACTCAAATTGTCTGGACACACAGCAGTGGTGCCACTACAAGTGTGGCAGCTTCTGAGAAGTAGCATGCCTTATCAGCAAAATGTATACCCTCAGAATGTAAAGGACCCCTTCACAATGCTCCTATCCAACCTGTCAGTTTCTGTACTCACACCATTAATGTACACTAGCGAGTACCCGCCACACAGTGACGACGGCCCTCCAACGACAGTGATCCCACGACAGTGCTCCTCCCACAGCACTTCTATGATGATGTTTCCAATGGTGAAACACTGTAGTCGTGGGCCCCAGGTAGACTCTGCCACTCCCAGTAACAGCTGGTGTAATAGCTCTACTCTATTGCTGCCTCACCCTTGCACTTGTCCTTCTCTGGTCAGCATCTTGCTGCTCCTCCCTCCTCCTCCTGCTCCTCTCTGCCTTCCTCTCCCTGTCAGCTTCTTGCTGCTCCTCCCTCCTCCTCCTGCCCCTCTCTGCCTTCCTCTCCCTGTCAGCATCTTGCTGCTCCTCCCTCCTCCTCCTGCCCCTCTGCCTCCCTCTCTCTGTCAGCTTCTTGCTGCTCCTCCCTCTTCCTCCTTCCCCTCTCTGCCTCCCTCTCCCTGTCAGCTTCTTGCTGCGCCTCCCTCCTCCTCCTTCCCCTCTCTGCCTCCCTCTCCCTGTCAGCATCTTGCTGCTCCTCCCTCCTCCTCCTGCTCCTCTCTGCCTCCCTCTCCCTTTCCTTTTGTCTTCTCCTTTTCACATTATAATATGGAAGAGCCCGCCTTCTGCGGGCTTCTACACTACGGCTCTCCTTCATTGCCTCTAGTGTAGCGCATCACAAAGGAGCCCGCCTTCTGCGGGCTTCTACACAACTGGCGCTCCTTCATTGCCTGTAGTGTAGCCCGCGAAAAACATGGCGTCTTATTCCGTAAAGGAGGGAATTCTTGCGGCCCTCTTCTCGGGCTCAGCGACTCCTCTTCAGTCTACCCCCTTATGACACTCTCCATACGTTGCCCCATAATAATCCAGAGTTTCACGTGGATCGCACGCACGCTGTGGGAGAAGTGTTAATCTACTCGGTCAGACGGACAGATGGACGGACGGACGGTCGAACAAGCACATTAATATATAGATACTGGATACCTAACAAATGAAGAGGGCTCTTGCAGTGCCACTGTGAGACTATAATATATGTTGTGACATGTTATACGTTTAGCAATGTGATTATTTAGTCTGTTACATATGGCTGTAGTACAGGATGTGGAGGGTAGGGGTGGAGCCTACCACCATTCCATCATGAATGAGATCAGAACCTTTCCAGTGGGGGCACACAGGCTGAGGGGTGCTGCAATTGCCCTTATTATGTGCTGTCTTACTCAGTGCATCCGGAAGTGGGGATTTAGACGATGTGAAGACATTGTATGGATAAAGAGCAACAAAGCTACCTCAGGCTTCTCGTATGTGGATCAAAAGTCAGTTCTCCAAAACACAAAGGTAAGCAGACTACTCTATTGCTAGTAGCACATATGCTATACAGCCAGCTGTGCTGTGTTGCTAGTCTATGACTAGTGTATAACAAGTATTTCGAGTTAAAAAAACTCGTGGGGCTGCCGCCCCAACTCGAAATACTTGCTCCCTTCGGTCGCTGCTCTGTCACTCATGATTGGTAACACATGACATTGTGTCATACACCTCAGTGACAGTACACATACACCACTAGTCACCAAACATAGCTACATGACACACACACACACATATACACGTGCAACACACACACACACACACACACACACACACACACACACACACACACACACACACGCACGCACACAGACACACACACACACACACACACACACACACACACACACACACACACATCACACACCACACACGCACACACCACACATGCACAGAGAAATCTCCAGCAAAGACGGACACATGACTGCTTACAGCACATGCATTTACCGTGAATATTCACAGAAATATAATGTACCAAGGAAGCCACAGTCGCCAGAGTAGCTAGTGGTCTGTGATGGCAAAAGCTACGTACGTTTGTTACAGCGCAGTACGCGTGGGCCAGGTTCTGAAGAGCATTTAGAAGGGCAACCGTGCGAGCTAAGCTTTTCAACGCTAGAAATGGTTGAAGAATGTTAGCGTCAACATATCACGGCGCTCACCAGTTTCTACGTTACTCCTGTCATGTGTTCCAGGCGGCGGAGTGAAGTCCTCCGAGGCGGGCGCGGCCATTATCGAAGAAGGCGCGGGCGAAGTCGATGACTTGTTGGGCGCTGTCTAGAAGCTGTCTCTTTGTCCGTCGACCAGAAGTGCTGTAGGAGTCTGTTCCAGGATCAGAGGCGGAAGAGAACGTCCAAAGTTCGCTAAGACGTCGTTTCGAAGCCGGTTTTCAAAGTCCCTTGGCCTTGCACACGGTCTACTTCCGGCCGAATAAAATGGCCGACAATATAAATTCCCTATACCCAATATTTCGCCCAATACATTCAATATAAATGCTATTATATATAATAATATATATATATATATATAATATCTATATATCTATATATATAAAGAGGTAATGAGCAGAACGGTTGTCCGCGAAGTGCTCCCGCGAGCGGCCACCAATTGAGACCAAACTTTCCCAGATTATGGACGCCACACCCGGTCTCGATCTAAGGGGGGTGACGTGCGCGAACAAGCTCCTGTCGAGGAGCGCGCGGCGAAAAACCTCTGAACGACCGTCCGTCATCGTGGATTTACGGAGAAAATATACGGTTTTCCGGGCACGCTCCTATGCTGCCAATACAAAAGAGGAGCCCCAACCGTTGTTCGCGAACTCCCCCCGCGAACGTCGACGAAACGTGCCCAAACGTTTCCAGCTGTCGCACGCTGTACCCCATCTCAATATAAAGTGGTAGAGGTGCTGAAATAAGCTGCTGCCAAGGAGCGCGCGGCGAAAGCCCAGAATGAACCGACCGCCGGCCATCTTGGTGGAAGAAAGTATGCCGTATCCTTGGCGTTCGCGCAGGTGCGAGGATTACATCCAAGCTAGCGCGATGCCGAAGCGGAGAAAAAAGAAAGGGGGAGTCGTCTCACACACAGGAACCGTAAGCTTCTTACAACTATCCGTTGTTTGTCTACGGTGATCTTCCATGTAAATTGCATGCACACATTGTAGGTCAGTCACACTGACATCACCAGGCCAGCCTGGACTATCCTTTGCCAGAGCATGCATGACCAGTCAGTGCATTACTAGCTGGGGCCTGAGTAGCAATGGCATTACCAGCCTGTGTCCGACCAGCTGGCATACGCCGAGCACGCGGAGAGACCTGCCCGAAGGGCGGGTCTGTCCGCTAGTCTATATATATATCCGTAACATGAAGCCATATGAAAACGTCAATTTGAAAACAATATAGGGGCTGCCTGCGGCAGCCCCTAAAAATTCCTTTAGAATTAAAAGGGATTTAGGAATGGCCGGCAGAAAAAGCAAGAAACAAGCAACAGTAACTCAACACCATGATGAACCACATTGCCATGAAGTTCGCTCTGCATTCCTAATTTTCGTGTACAGCTACATGGGCCCAAATGTCTAGCTAGCTAGTCCCGTGTAACTACAAGGAAATTAGGAATGCATAGCGAACTTCATGACAATGTGGTTCATCATGGTGTTGAATTACTGTTGCTTGTTTTTATGCTTTTTCTGCTGGCCATTCCTAAATCCTATTTAATTCTAAAGGATTTTATTATACACTAGTTTGTACAGTTTTTGCATATCCAAAGGACTATGGTCACATAAGATAGATATCAGCGCTGACTAGTACCCCTTCCTTAAATTAGCTGAAGATTGTGCAGAGCATCGAGCACAGTTGTGCCACTTTAGATGAAGCGGCTGCCGTGTACCGTACAGTATACCAGCGCAACAAAATGGCGGCATTGGGGTATCTTTAATACACGGGGAGGACAAATTTCCTGCCCGCTCCAGCGCTGTACTTATCGGATTGCCACCGGTGCTCAGATCCTAGTCCTTGACCTAGGTACGTAAGTCCTCACACACCGACTTGGGTCCGTAGGTGCCCTGTGTCGTGTGCTAGGAGCGCGCAAAAATTCAAGAATAATATGAAAAGAACAAATGGGGTACGAGCAGCCTATGACGCCTTTCTCCTACGTGGACTACAGGTTGCCTTTGGGTGCGGTGCCGACTTCAATACCTCCAAAGAGGCCTATCCATGGCCTTTAATTGTTCTTTGCCACCGCTGTTTGGCTAGTTTCGCTGAAGCGCACTAGTACATTAGATAGGAGACGCCATTTTGAACCAGGCACATTCCTAAATAGACGCTACGAGTGTGACGTCTGATAATTACACAAATTGAAATGGAGATCCATTACTCCACAACCTCTGTTTTCTGTTCAATAAACCACAGGAGCACTGTCTGATGGGAATCAAGGGCACAGTGAAGAGGAACCAGGATGGAGACTTTATTCATGCCAATGTGGACCTAGATGTGATAGTCACTGAAGAGCCAGAGTATGGTGACCTCACCAAACCTGCAGAGATGTTCAGGGTAATTGAGCACTTTTGTCTGGGAAGAAGGCGGCTGTACCTCTTTGGAGGCGATGCACAGATCAGGCCAGGCAAGCTAAATGATACAGGGCTAGATTGGTGTGAGGGTTTAGGTAGAATATGATCTTAGCTTACAATTTGTGAAGTGTGTGAGTAATTTGTTAGCTGGGGTACTGTAAATGCAGCTTCATGGTGTGGTAATGCATAGCCTATGTTCATGTGTACTTCACTTACTTAATACATTGTTCCTTTGATAGGGTGGGTGACTGTTGGCCCTGAGTTGACAAGCTCAAACTTCAACCCCAAGGTGTATGCCTCCCTATTTGAGAAAGATGAATCGTTATTATTGCCATTTGATGAGAGGATTGAGGAATTGCGACCAAAATCCCCGCCTCCTAAGTCTGGAGGCAGGGGGCGTGGCCTAGGTGGTCCCAGCATGGCATCAGCCCCTGGAATGCAGTCAAAACCACTTGTGTTCAACAGATAGCGCCTTCATGCCACATGCTTATGTGTGTCTGTGGGACTTGCTGCAGGACAGTGAACTGAGTGAAGTGCATGACTTTTGTACTGTGCTGGAACCCTAACATGCATGAACACTGCAGTTTTATCATGGAGTACAGAATGGTCTTTGGATGTACACTATCAAAAGTTCCATGCACGTGTCGGGAGATTAGTGTATCATGCTTTGTTGTTCATGTGTCGCAGGGTTATGAAGTGGTGTATATGGAATGGGGTGAATCATTTCTGGCTATAGACATCTAACCTATAGAGGACTAGTACTTCAAGTTGTGTCACAATATGCCACTAATTATATACTTAGATAGCCATTGCATGTGCCCAATTTACAGTGCTGAAGCTCAGAGTGGGTCAGTCATCTGGTCCTATGTAGGTCTTAGATGGCAATTTTACCCCCTTTGACTCAGTAAAATGTACCATACCCATAAACTAGTGAGCATGCAACAAAACCCACGTATTCCTGTATGCATGCAGACCTGGGGCCACATGATCATGAGTATAAATGCCCCAGTTATAATACCAGGCCAGCCACACAGTTTGTCACCCCTTTCTTGCGTGGCCACTCTATAATGTGGATTGCATGTGCTATTCACATGCAATGCAGTGCAGATGCATAATTAAATCTATTGCATTGAGTAATCAGCCAATTAAATATATAGGATGTTAGAAGTACCTAGTACACTCTAGCTCATGTACAATCACATGATATTGGGGTCTGCATCTACGTAAAGTTCTAATGTGCATGTATATACAGCTGCAGTATGTGCAACCTACAATGTCATACAGGACTATCCAGTAATAATTCTATCTCATGGTGGTATACTTCACACCAGTACGTATATAGCCAGCAAGACTGCCATCAGAGAAGGGTCACAAGGTGCGGCAGCAGGATGGGAAAGGGGTACATCCTGGGCTGGCACACGGCGCAAGGGAGGGATCCTCTCCTAGGTCAATTTGTGACTCGCCCCACACCATGTTAGCATTAAACTGGTCCTTCAGCTAAATAACAGGAAAGGGGGACAGTACAACAAATGAGACATAATAGAGAAAATTACTTGCACATCTATGAAGGAATAATAATTTAAAGTCTATTAAAGTAACTACTGTAATTGACAATTTACTCTAAGGACAAATTAAAGAAAATTAATTACTAATCACATGCAAACATTCAAATTAAAAAATCGAGTTGAAACTGTATGTAGCGCTGGTATTTCAGAAATTTTTTATTATTTCTAGTGTAACTGGGGGTCTGCTCTAAGGACAAACTGTCAGGTTTGATGGGAAAGAAGATGCAGAACAATGGAGGCAGCTGACAATGAATAATCTATTTCAGATGATTGCTATACTCAATAGCAATGAATTACATTCCACAATTCAGCTAAAGAGACAAAAGGCAAGTGCGACAGGAATAATTGTGTGAAAGCTGTTTTGCTAGTGTACACAACATCCATGCACATCCATAATTAGTATAGTGCATTCTAGCTAAGTCATTCAACCAGGTGATTCACAATTGCATGGCCATACAGTTGATCTTGTACAGACAGTTATATCAGATGTCACACTCATGACGTCCATTTAGCAAGATGCCCAATAAAAATGGCTACTCCTATCAGACAGCACGGTAGTGCTGTCTATGTAGGGATGGCAGTGGTTGTTTGTATGCTGTAGTACAAATGAAAGGTAGTGCTACTACCATATAAGACTACAAAACCGGCGAAAAAGACTACCCATGAAGAAGTGTCAGTCGTACACTATGTGGGATCAATCTTACTTGCCAGTGAAAGTGTGCGCTCTCATAGAAACAGACCTCAACATTTTCTGTGTTTCATCTTCTTATTATGATTCAGAAAATTTGTACAAAAATAGCAAGGATGTAAGGATAGCATAGAGAGTACAGAAACAAGTATAGGCATGATGGAGCATTAACCATGGTCCTACATACAAGAATGCCGCACCTTATAGTCCTACATACTTGAATGTGGGGTCGATAGTGCACTCCATCGTGCATTATCATGGTTTGTACATACAAGGATGGTGCTACATTCTTGCATGTAGGGGCCATTGATAATGCTTCACTGTGTAGCAACATATACTTGTTTCTGTCTTTTTATGTCATCTCTACATCCTTACTATTTTTGTAGAATTTTTATTATTTCTAGTGTAACTGGGGGTCTGCTCTAAGGACAAACTGTCAGGTTTGGTGGGAAAGAAGATGCAGAACAATGGAGGCAGCTGACAATGAATAATCTATTTCAGATGAGCACACCAGAGAGTTGGAGGCTCCATTTGAGTGGGCCATTGTGTAAAACAGTTGAAATACCTTGGTGATGACACTGATGGTGTGTTTGTACTCTGGGTCAGCTGGAGTGAGTGCGTACACCTCACTGGCATCACGATGCAGGTCAAACAGCAAGGGAGGGTCGTGCACAGTCTTTGCACTGCTAAAATGGCAATCACGGTCAGGGTACGCACGTGAAGTTAAAGGAGATCTGCAAGGAGAGCAAATACACCTAATGAACATATAGCATCTTTCATTTAGGTGAAGCAGTATATCGCATATCGCATATTGTATGCTAATATGTCACTTGTGGCAATGAATTAGTACTTCACATGTACTGTGCACATGATGATGCAGAATGTAAAAGTAGTAGTTGGATGTAATACTATAACAGTAACAATGCAACTAACACCTTCCGTTTCGTTGTGAGGTCAATTTATTATGCAAAAGCTGACCCACATTCTGGTGGTGCACATGTAACGCTACTGGAGGAGATTGTTGAAAGCAGTATGAGGAATCCATTTTTTCTAATGAAAGGACAGGCTTTGCATTAGGAAGACTGCTCCAATTTGAAACGTAAATTTTAATTCTGCAGTAACACTTTACTATAGCAAAATCTGAAATATTGTAGAGGAAGTGGTACGTAGCTGCAGTGACTAGTCTCGTGTAGCCAGACCGCCATCTTTGCTCAGACCCCGCCTTCGCAAAAGCGGGGTCTGAGCAAAGATAGCAGTCTGGCTATGCAAGACTATGCAGTGACCTTGTATTCCACTACTACATACATATGGCCACATGTAGGGGAGATACCAATCAAGCACTACTTTGATAACAAGAAACAATTGCTAACACTTACTTGAAAATACTTCTGCTGCACTCACCCTTTAGTAATGAAGTGTGCTTTGTATTGCTGGTAACGCACTGCATTTACTCCTTCCATATTATTAGGGTGTGAAGCATAGTAATGAATTACATTTCTCAAACTCTGCATGTGTAAAGACAAGGAATACAATTTATAACTTTCACCCATGTAATATCTCATGCTACCATGGTCTTGCCAATTTGCACCTACAATTATGCAGATAATTGTAGATATGTACATAGACTGGTCCATTTAGCCCATTCGTAACCAGCACATGAATGTAACTATGAAGTCCAAGATCTGTATAATCTACCATTACTGCCCTCACCTTCTTCCTTTCAAACAAAATGGGCCCCATGTCGTAGCCATCCAGAGCAATGCCTTTCTTGGCTTCAACACCAACCAGTTTCAAAATTGTGGGAAGGAGATCCAGTGTGGAAGCCATCTGGAACAAGAAAGAGGTTGCTATACTCAATGCTACTTAGGTTATGTAATTCACAAAGGTCCAGCTATGTACAACACACCTCAACCGTTTTCCCACGCTTGACCTTTCCTGGCCACCAAGCTATTCCTGGTACTCTAAAACCACCTTCATAGGTGCTCCCCTTCCCACATTTGAGTAGACCTGGAATTCCACCTCGCACCTCTCGTCTCAATGAAGGCCTACAGAATGACAGAACACCCTAGTACAGTTGCATGCTCTGTAGCATTGTAGAACTGTAGCTAACCCATTGTCTGAAGTGAAGAAGACAAAAGTGTTCTTGTGAACTTTAGCTCTTTTCAAGGCTTTTAAGATCTTACCAACTGTACCATCCAACTGGCTCTGTGGAAGGGTACAAATTTCAACAACAAAAGTGATGTGCAAATGCCCATGGATGACATACAGTAGCTGCACAACACAGTACATTTCCACAACCTCCAGTCCTAGAAGTTACCCCATGCGGCAGTCTTACCATAGCATCTCCATATCTTCCCATAATGCTACTATTAGTGAACTTTTCTCCTGCATACTGAGGGTAGTGAGGGTGCTGAGAAGCCATGTACAAGAGAAATGGCTGCTTATTCGCTGAATGGGAGGGAGAAGAGCACCAAAATTAATGCACAATTCCATCTTATCAGTTAACAATGGCAGATAGCCTAACATCTACAGTGCTCAAAGATGGCAATTGCAAGCATTTATTACATAACAATCTCACCTGATGTCCTCTTTATGAAGCTCTTGGCTGCATCGACATATTTGTCATGCAGTGTGATGAGGTTGACAGGTTGTTCAATGATTGTAGTGTTCTCATAAAGTGGACAGGGTGAATTTATTGGGTCTAGTGAAAATTGTACAAATGTAACATGTAATACCAATGATATCATGGTCTGCACAGTAATGCAAACAGGACTATCTATCTTCCAGCTGCAGCAGTTCACCACTTGTATCATATTGTGTATGTGCTGATATATGTCATTATAATTATGTACAGCAAGATGAAATGCTCAAAGAACTCAAGGGAGAAAGACTGACTCAAAGACACACAGACATAGCCACCCTATGTGATACTTCTCCTTAGCAATTTACTTACCACGACTGCATGTATCAAAGCAAGATACATTGGGGTAGAAGCAAGTGTGACAAGGGCAACTGCTGTGGGAGTAAGGTACACCCTGAAAGAAGCAAAGAGTCACATACACAGCACACTGATGAATGCTCAAAACACATGAGGTCACAAAGTGAGTAAATTGGTATTATTATAGGTCTAATGGATTGCACTAGACAATTCTTTGAGTACGCCATTGATTAAAGCTTGCTCCAGCAGTTTGGTTAAATGAGTGTAGTGCTGGGTGTTAAGTTTTTAGAATAAGTTACTTAAAATACTTGCTCTGACAATACCAATCTGAGCTATAGCCTATACAAGAGCATGCTTGGACAATAATGGGAGCTTGCCCTGTAACACATCTATTCACCAGTGCCAGCTTATTAGCTTTCACCTCTCAGTGTCTTATATCAGACAAATTGTTAAAACTCCTTATTAGGAGTTTGGGTGTTCAACAAGGCCATAGCCTGTAAGCTACAGTCAGGCAGCTGGAGCTAGTGAAATGTTTGGTGAAATAAAATAGTTGGGGCTTGTGAATTATGTGAGTTACTGCCATTGATGCAATACGTACTAGTTACTACACGCTCTCAATGGCATATTGTGTTTACTGCACAAGACCTGATCAGGGGGTTCGGTCAAAGTCACATGCATTCGAAAAATGGCCGACGTGGCTGCTCTTAACTGTGTATTTATTTTACCTATAGTAACTAAGAGCAGATAATGATATTGTAGAGGCTCATAGTTGCGTTAATAATACAATGATACGAGATTCTTGAGCAAGACACAACTGATAATGATAAATCAATCAAATGCAGGACGTTTCAACCCGAAGGTCTTTGTCAACTGCGTACAGGACAGATCCTGTACGCAGTTGACAAAGACCTTCGGGTTGAAACGTCCTGCATTTGATTGATTTATCATTATCAGTTGTGTCTTGCTCAACAATCTCGTATCATTGTAAGAGCAGATATATTGCTAGAAACACATTGTATTGCTTGTTTCTTAACTTCTAAGCACACAGTTGGACAAGGACTTTCAGAAAATGGATCATGCCCATGGTGCCTCAGCATTTAGGTTGCTTTTGCAAGCATTTTACAACAACGGTCCATGAGCATTTGCTGATGCAGTTTACGAGACAGATAGAGCTGCGCATGTTTTAATCTGGAGTACTGAGCGCTGCTGGAGAAGTGACTCCTTGGAAGCTAGTAGCGAGTACTCTTTAGCTACTTTGGGACTGCAAGACTGATTAGTTGACTGCTTCTGCAAAGGGAGTGCAATTGGCAGCCACGTACATACAATTGTTTGGGATCTGTACACACGACAGCTAGCAGGAATGCCAGAAATGGCCGAAGTGCTATAGTTGGTACTGGCAATCCCCAAGAAACCTTTCCAAAACTTGTGACACCTAAATCGTGAAATCAGTCCAACAGCTAAGACTAATCCATCATCTGGCCCCTCCGCAACATATGTATGGGTCATGTCAGGGGTGTGAAAGAAGCACAAGGCACTGGCATTGCTTAGGGTAGACACACTCGACCTTGGAGCACAGTGAGCTAATACATGGGGACAAGAAGACAATCAAAGATTACTTTAAGACCGTAGATATCTTTACCATGGACTTGCCAGTTTGAGTAATCGACGCTCCAGTAATCATGCGAGCCACCGGCAAGAATATGGTGCGTGGAATGTGTCCCACAGTCAGGCTGATGTTCTGGACTGCCACCGCGTAAGGATCTTTGCTGCTTCCGCTTTCCCGTTCACGCTGAAGAACTGCTCCTGCCGATGCAGTGGTACCCATGAATGCAACTACTTAGATGGAACAAAGACGTCTGTAAACGGTCAGTAAGGATCCTCAAAGCACCAATAGAAAGAACCAAAGCGTACAGCTAGGCCTGAGCCACTCTAAGTGTTACTATCTTGCACATAAAGGGAGCCATTCGCAAAATTTTCGGAGCTTCGCGAAATTAAAATCTGGAAAATTGTCAGGTAAGGGGCATTCGCAAAAAATACATCCTGCAAAAAAATTGTACGTATACTGTATGCTGTGCTAGCCATAATCAAGGGTCTTGGCCAAAATTTGTATTGTGCCTATTGTATTTGTTGCCATGCTTTTCTTTCAGCTAGTTGGCTGTTGTGAGAATTTGGTGTTGTAAGCAGCTCCAACACACCATAGACACCTTTGGCAATAGTCTTAACAAGCTCAGCTTCAACATCATCACTATTACATACTGAAGCAAATCTTTTGGGCACCCTTCATGTAGCCTACATCGAACTGTAGGTCAAAGCAGATAACTTCCTTCCCTAGCTGCTCTAAAGTATCTTCCTTTAGCAACCTTGAACTGTAGGAAATAAGGCACCCCAAATGTAGTATGAATCGCTTCTGCTCACGCTTGGTGTTGAGCCTGCCTGGGCTGAACACCTTGATCACTACCTGATGGTCTTCTACGTCAATTGTCACAGATGTTAGCCTGGTGATGCCGTTGTCAAGGAATTGGTGACTGTTGGCCAATGGGCAATGATGAAACAGGCACAATTGGTTGAACTGCTGTTGGCTGCTGTTGCCAGGAATTAGCGACTGTTTGTCAATGGACATTGATAGAACAGGAACCAGTGGTCGAACTGCTGCTGGCTGCTGTGGCTGCATTGGCTGAGCAATTGCCTTACAATTGAGTTCACATCTGCCATGCTGATAATCCACAGGTGGAAAATGAAAAGAGCCAATGAGTGTGGGAAAAACAGTGTGCGTGCCATACAAGAATGCATCTCACAGAGACACAAAACCACAACTAATCTGAAGCACATGCACACGTCAAGGTTATGCATCGCAGTTATGGAGTATTTGATTGGTTAGTTTGATTTCCCTTTTTACGTTCATGGGACAAGCAACCTGAAATCGACTGTACAAGCTATAGGGTGAGGAATTAGTATTCGACCAGCATGAGAATTTGGCCACCCCATTCTCAAGACCCAAGTGCATGCATAGCTTTTAACTTGGCAGTCATAAAGGATGGGCAGCTGCTACCTCAGTCACAAATGGAGAGGATTATGGCGGCTACCCTTCTTGTGTGAGGCAGTTAAAGCTGTGGATGCACTTGGGTCTTGAGAATGGGTTGGCCAAATTCTCATGCCAGCTGAATACTAATTCCTCACCCTAATCACTGAGGTAAGAGTCTAGGACTGCATGTGCTCAGAGCTAGCAGTGCCACATGTTTGCTCAGGCATCATCCCTTCCCTTTGTTAGCAATTGAGTGCTTGTCTTCCAATCACTTTGTCTCCACTCGGTTACCACTATAGTCTCTGACAAAACACCTCCACTGGCTGCCACTGCCTCGAGCTCCACCAGGATGCAATGGACCAACATGAGGGACCCAACCTGGATGATTTGTTCCTGGCACAATTGCGTAGACTCCTCAAATCCGCTCTACGGCGATTTGAGGATGAGGACAGCCCGCACGCGTCCAGTGTGGGCACCCGGGTGACGGTGGTTTCACTGTTCAATGGCAACCTTGTGCCTGCAGCAACTTCAGCAGGTAAGCAGGTTCGTAACACTTGCACATAGGTAGCTAGCTAAGTCCGCTCTCTCTAGTACTGGATCCACAGGACGATGGCTACACGTGCCCGTATATGGTGTGTCCGCCCGCTCTGCATGCTTGTAACTTATGATCGCGATTGATGACAGCTGCTGCATATGTACTCCTACCCATTACCACAGCTGGGGTTATCACACCGGCCTGCCCACTTGGGCACAATCCCATTTCCAGCCCAACTCACCTTTGTATCCCTCAGTACCCAGGAGTGACTGCCGTCCCTACCCCCACTCAACCATCCCTTACCTGCTTCAGCTGTTGTCATTGGAGCCTCAGTCGATGAGCACCTAGCCGACTACTGCATCAGTGGCACGCCTGCCATGATTTTGTTCAACACTGGCAAATCCCTATCTATATACCGTTTGGTACAGAGCCTGAAATACCTCTCCGTCATGGAGATGCACTGATTTCTACCCACATCCCTGGTGCTACCATCCCTTTGCCCGGATGACCCAACCCATTCCCACTGCCACCGGTGCAACCCCACGCAGACCAAGTGAAGCAAGAAGACCATGGCTGACATCTTACCGGGCCATTTGCAACCGCTATGCGGCTGCAATATGCAGTACATATCACCCAAGGATGTTACCACAGACAATGGCTTACATCAACACCATCTTGCAGGTCCATTTGCACTTTGTTGGGGAGGAATGGCACATCTACAATCGGACCTTTTGCATCCAGGCATAATTCTGGTCACAGGTTCTCTACTTGCCCCAAGGGCACGGACAATCCGGCCTCACTGGAGCAAGCACCGCCCATCCCAGTACTGCAGTGCCTGTGGAGCCTCCCCATATGCCCGACCCATTTGCATCTCCTGGAATGCCGGAGCTTGCCATTGCCCAGAATCCTGCCACTATCACTGTGTATGCTCTTTATGCACTGCATATGGTCATCATTTGGCTGAGTGTCACTGGGTAGGCCCAACCTCAAGGGATAGCCCCCAGGCCATGAGGACACTCCAGACCATCCAGCAAGGAAATACAGCACATATGAGACCTGTACTGATGGCCACTGCTAACACACATGTATGCCATGACAAGGTGGCAATGCACTAGAGCTGCTCTAATTAGCTCCCTGGTTGGACTCGCTATGGTTCTGTAGTGGGAAGGATGTTTAGACCGTCATATAGGCCCATGCTGACATTAGATAGGTAATAGGAGATAGGTTATAGGAACAGTTAGCAGTAGCAAGGGCTAGGTGGCATAGTTAGGCAGGGAACAGTTTTATCTAGGGGTGCTGTTGAAGTTTCCATACTGAATTCTGCTGTTTCAATTACTGAGCAGCCAATGTGACCTAATGAACCGACTATGTGGATGACTGATAGGGACACCATACTCTTGTATAGGAAATGTGTCCCCTCCTCCAGGACGTAGATCTCTACCACCGCCATTCTCCCTTACTGTACGTAGGCCTGGCATATGCATGTATATGTGGAAGATGTATACTGTCTGGAGAACTCCCTATATCTCTTATCACCCTGGATAGACCTTGGCTCAGCACTGTTGACACCACCCCCTTCCCCCCTGTGGGCCACAGTATGGCAGGGAGCTCTCTTCCACTACCTGGACAGAAGGCTCAGCCACTTTTGGTTTGAGGCCTTCAGAGGGATTCCACCTCGGATGCCACGCTAGCCAGAGACAGCTATGCCCAGCAAAGCACAACATAACATCAATCTATGACTATCCACAGGTGATAGATGCCTACTTGTCGAACAAGTGTCTCCTGGGCAGAATACTGGGTCCCCGTTCACAACCTCAACCACATCAACTGCTTTGGCGTCATTTCCTAATCATGGATTTGTCATTCCCTAGTTGGGCCGGTGTTAATGATGGCATCTCCTGTGACCTCTGCTCCCTCCGCTAACTGTCAATCAATTAAATTGAATCAAAGTATTCAACAGATCCTCAGGGTGGGCTGTGCGGCTCAACCGTCCAAGCTTGACATTAAAGATGCATACTGGATAGTCCCAGTATACACCCAGATGACTGGCCTCTCATGGGTATGCAATGGTGAGGGAACTACTATGTGCATGGACACCCGCCTCCCCTTCAGATTGCGATCTGCTCCCATAATTTTTACGGCACTTGCAGATATTGTGCAATGGTTGATAATAGACAGGGGTGTGGACTTTTGCATTCATTATCTAGATGACTACCTTTTTGTGGAGTCTCCGAGTGTATAAACACAGGCCTTGGTCACCGCAACATGAGTTCTCGCAGACCTGGGGATCCCCATGGACCCAAAAGGCTGAGGGCTCTGCCACCACCTTTACATTCCTGGGCACAGAGCTGGACAGCCACACTATGACTGTTTGACTCCCTGCTAACAAGCTTTAATGCCTGAAGACCATGGTAAGTGGGTGACAAGACAGGAAGTCATGCACCAAGCGGGAACTAGTATCCTTGGTAGGGATGCTCCAACATGCCACAATGATCATCAGCTTTGGCGGGTTCTTTCTCCACCAGATGATCGAACTGGCTCAGATCATCACAGAATACCACCACTTCATTTGCCTTAAACATGTCTTTAGGTCTGATCAGCAATGGTGGCACATGGCTCTGCCACACTGGAATGGACTTGGACTCCTCACTTCAGCCTTCACTGCCAATCCAGCTTTCTCAATCTACTCATATTTGTCAGGGTCATGTGTCTTTGATGAGAGTGCCAACCAGCCCATAAATGGTTTCAGGGCAGCTTGCCAGCTGCCTGGAATGGGATGAACATAACTGCCAAATAGCTGCTCCCGGTAGTTCTGGCAACAGCGATTTGGGACTCACGCTGGTCAAGCCAGGCAGTCAGGTTCTGACAATGCTGCAATAGTGCACGCCATTCTGGCTGGTGAAAGGTCATGCAGCTCCTTAATTAGGGGGCTCCACCCATTTCCTATGGAGCAAGGGTTTATTTCTCGGCAGTTCATATTGCAGGGCTGAAGAATGGTCCATCTGATGCACTGTCCTGTAACCAGGCCTACTTGTTTCTTTCTCAGGTACCTCAGGCATCTCCAGCTCCAGATGTCTTACTGGATAGCATACTGCAGCTCTTCCTGGCATAAACCCCACCCGATTGGCTATCAAAGAGATTGAGGCAACAGTTGACCTCTATCTTGGTTTAGGGGTGGCACATACAGTCAACCCATAAGACATATGATTCTGGCCAACAGCAATACCTAAGGTTCTGCCAGAACACTGGCCTTTTGTAGCCTACCTGGCCGTGAAGGGGCTGAAATGGCAGACCATCAAAACCTATCTCTCAGCAGTGCGGCACCTTCCACTTGCTCCGTGGTCCCCAAGGGAGCCTTCCAGACAGCGCTCACCCAAGTCTCTAGCTCATGCTGTGCAGTATCAAAAAGGCAACTTAAACCCAGCCCAAAAAGGTGTGCCTCCCTATCACCCCAGCTGCAGCCATTCTCCAATGGGTAATTAACCTCCCCCCAGTCGCAGAGGACTCTGGATCTATTATGATTTGGGCAGCAATGCTTCTTCCTGTTTCTTCGGGTTCCTTCAAGCAGGTGAGGTATGCAGTCCTACATCTTCCTCTTATTTATCCATCCTGGCATCTCTGCAATAGCAACATAGCACTTGAAAGCCACACAACCCCTACCAAGCTCTTCATCACTATTATGATCTCTAAGACCGACTTGTTTTGCTATAGCAATATTATCATTTTGGGCAAGACAGGACACCAGCTCTGCCCTATGACGTCAATTCTTCCGTACACTGCATGGTGGGGATCCCAGCCAAGTTCTGTATTCCACTTAAGAGACAGCTCCTTTCTCACAAGGGAGAAACTTGGGAGGGAATTGAGAAGTGTGCGGTATACTTTTAGCCTGCTTTTAGCCTTTGGCTTACAGCTGCAGCATTTGCAGTCTTCTGCCCACTAAGTGCATGATTCAAAATCTTCCAGCAATAAGGAGAACCAGGTCCTTCAGTTCTTTGTGCAATTTGGTCGATGCTTTGTACTGAAGCTCCATTCCAAAGGCATTGGCTGTTCTGTTAACCACACTGAAACCATCACAGACAAAGACATAGGAGGTGTGGCAGTCGGGCATCCTCTATCACAGTACTCCACAAAGCCTACTAAATTGTGTATTCTTTCTTTTTTTTAATTTTAAGCCTACTAAATAGTGTATTCTTTCTAAATGGAAAGAATTTTTGCCTGCATTGAGGGTTGAGCACAGAGACCTTATGTTTTCCCAGCTGAAGCAAGAAGTTGTGAAGCTGAATGGCAAGTCTGTTATTCGCTATACTTACACAGGATACATATCAAAGAACAGGGCAGAAGGCCTTAAGCAAATCAAGCAGGCAAACAAAATTGTGCACCTGTTGACTTTTGTAAGTGCTGAGTTTTGTTTACACATTGCTATATAGCCATATAATATGAGGTATGCATGAGATGCATGGGAATGGAATGTCTACTGCAACACTGCTGTCCCCTTAAAGCCACATATGGAAGTGTTAAGGACACATACCTGGTTACCTGCACACATATGCCTTTGATCTATGACGTTATCATGCGATAAAGCCAAGCTATTTAGTGAGCAAACCTAAGATTTAGCTTTTTGTTCACATGCAAAAGGCTACACATATTTTGAAGAAATTATGGTTGTAAGACAGCAGGACTGTCAGAATAATATAACTACCTTGCATTACGTAGTACATGGCTCTCTTTGATGCACATCTTACCAGATAGTAATCAAATCCCTGGTGAGTTGGAAGATGCTCTCCATCACGACCAACGCCCAAATGCCACTTGCCCATCATGGCAGTCTTGTAGCCTGCTTCCTTAACATACTCTGCTATTGTGGTCTCATTCTTTAGAAGGCCTGAATAAAGAATTTATATTACAAATGGCTACCTTCAATTTTTCTACAAGGTACATCGTATGCATGTAGATAGGGCACACAATACCTCCAATACTAGATGGTTCAAATACTCCAGGATACACACCATATCTCGTATGGTATCTCCCAGTCAAGAGGGCTGCCCTGTACATCAGCAAGAGAAGACGTGGTGGTGGCAAACATTATTAAGCACAGTTCTATTTTTCACAAAAGTATAGAGATCTGTGCTTGTCTTGCACTGACACAGCTGAGCTATTTAGTGAGCAAACCTAAGATTTAGCTTTTTGTTCACATGCAAAAGGCTACACATATTCTGAAGAAATTATGGTTGTAAGACAGCCAAGCTGCATGCGTGATGTGAGGCTACAGTAACAAATACTGCAGGGACAGCAATGCAACAGCAATGCAACAGATTAAAACCAATTAATTGTTAGGCTGAGGCTAGCTAAATGGTTAAAAAGTCAATTTCACAGGTCAAAGTTAGCTATGCCAAAATTACATTATTTACATGTCTGCTACAGCTGGAAGAAGCTTGTCCGGCAAGGTATCATTGTCACAGGGGTAATTAACAGAATTCACAAACCAAGTTAAGTGATTTGATTTTATCAGAAGTTTCAGCAGCTCACTACTGCCTTCATCAGTGGTATGGCTAACAGGGTAAGGGTGTAGTCGTTAGGGGTACCCTGATACCCTGATACCATGTGATAACTGCTACAATTAGCTGTTTGCATATATAGCACTCTTTGATGGAGACTGCATTATAAGCTACTTATAACTACTTGAAAAACTCACCTTGATGGGGCGCAGGATGGGCTAACAGTGTAAAAGTCCGTAAACCTCATTCCCTTTCTTGCCATTGCATCAATGTTTGGAGTGATTGCATAGGGATGTCCGTAGCATCCGAGGTCTCCATACCCAAGCTGCATGCATGATGTGAGGCTAAAGTAACAAATACTGCAGGGACAGCATATGCAACAGATTAAAACCAATTAATTGTTAGGCTGAGGCTAGCTAAATGGTTTGGCACAATGATTGGGATGTTTTGGAATGCTACCTTGTATAGATGGCAGTAAACTCAGAGAATGGCACTGCATGCAGTTTAACCATAGTCACTGGAGAAACAATTGTCTCCTCTGTGTGCTTGCTGTTTCTCAATTGTGCACTGTGTAGCTATAGGTCGCGTACATGGTTCATTGCTCGGTTACAGACCACGTTATGTTGTTAGCTTGTGTGCATTGGTTACAGTGTGGCAGAGGGAGGTAATTTGCTCCCTTTTCACTGCTTTGTGTACTCCCCAAGCCATGCAAAGTTGAAGTTGAATGCAGTATAATGTTCCTTGCTAATTGATTTTTCACTGGTGCCATGTAGCTAACCTTTGACCTGGCGCAAGGTTGTTCAGAGGACAGTTTGTAGCAGTTGAACCACTGCTGAGGATTGGTTGACAGAGATTAATCACTGGAAATTTTACACCAACCAGCCTTCTACACCAATGGTGTCTCAGGAGGCTGGGGGGCATCACGCCCTATTGATGGATGACTAGCGGGGGAAGGCTGTGATCACTGGTTGCCATCAATAGGGTGTGATGCCCCCCAGCCTCCTGAGACACCATTGGTGTAGAAGGCTGGTTGGTGTAAAATTTCCAGTGATTAATCTCTGTCAACCAATCCTCAGCAGTGGTTCAACTGCTACAAACTGTCCTCTGAACAACCTTGCGCCAAGTCACGCTTACGTAAATGACTTGCAGCCTTCCCCCATTAGTATTTGCTCTTGTTGAAACCACAAGTGTTTCACTAGTGGTGGACACAAGAGTAGCTAGTCATCTTACCATCCATCAGTACGCCATACTGATGAGCCCCAACTAGGGCGAAACAGCTGTCTGTGGCTCTACCATCTTTGTAGGATGACTAGCGGGGGAAGGCTGTGATCACTGGTTGCCATCAATAGGGCGTGATGCCCCCCAGCCTCCTGAGACACCATTGGTGTAGAAGGCTGGTTGGTGTAAAATTTCCAGTGATTAATCTCTGTCAACCTTTGACCTGGTTGATATCCGATAGCACGGTAGTGCTGTCTATGTAGGGAGGGCAGTGATTGTATGCTGAAATACAAACGAAAAGCAGCGCTACTCCTGAACAGGACCGAAAGCCAACAAATGAAGCTTCCCATGAGGAAGCGGGGACTGAGCAGTGCACACAGCTAACCTTACTTCCCAGCGAAGGTGCACCTACATCTAGAGAGCACCGTTGACATCTCCACATTTCGTCTTCTTATTCTTCTTATTCTTATTCTCCTGACAGCCGTAGCGCACAAACCAAAGGGTCCATGAAAATACTTTTAGCACCCTATTGCACCACCTTTGGCTGGCTGTATTCCTTTGTAGGATGGAAGGCGGTGCAGTGTAGTGAAGAAGACGGCACTTTTTCTTTTTTGTGCTTGCTGGCAACTAAGCTCTTGTTTCTCCTTTATGTCAACGATCTTCCAGCAGTGGTAGCTGAGTGCACAGTGAGTCTTTATGCTGATGATGTGACCATCTACTATGCTAACAAAGATGAAGAAAGAGTCTCCGAAGCGCTCAATGCCAACCTTCAGCGAGTCGCGACATGGATTGAGGCAAACAGACTGAGAATGAACATCACCAAAACCCAGCTCATGACCCTTGGTTGTAGAGCAGCGGCATCAATGTGTCATTGAATGGTACAGCAATTCCCAAGTCTGACTCGGTCAATTACCTTGGGGTTACCATCGATCAAGACCTAAACTGGAAGCTACATGTGGCCAGCATGCGGAGAAAGGCCTTTGTAATTGGCAACCGGTTGCAACCGGCCTGCATTCTTTGTTTCTCCGGCCGCCTAATCCTTTCAGTTGCGTTGCAATCATTATTTCCACAATGCAGTCAGATGTTCCAAGGTGTATACGGAACATGCTTCGACCGCCACTCGCCCGCGCACCATTTCGGAGGTTCTCCGCAGTCGTGCCATTTGGCAGCCATTTTCACTTATTGTGCGATTGCTTCCGGCCGCCATTTCCGCGTTCGTTTAGGGGTGCAGAGCTAGCTGTCACTTCCAATTCCACTCCACAAGCATCCTGCATTCAAGGATGTAGGTATAGTACAGCTCTTTTGTATGCATATAGGGGCCGCCTATAGTGTGGGTATATATGTAGCTACAACCAATATCTCTCCAGACAATGAGTCAGAGTGGCAGCGAAATATGATTGGAATTGTGGATGTTACTCTGTGACCAAGCCAGTCTTGCCCATCACCTCGAGCAAGTAATGTTTGGGGGGCTACAGCCCCCTAGCTGTTCTGCCACCTAGCCTTATCACAGCTAACTCGGCAACATGATAGCCTATCCAAACAGAAGTAATACATCTTGCACCCACCCACCACAGCTTACCCTAGGTTGCCCACCCAGCCACATCCCACAATGTGCTACACACCCTAGGCCTGCCATGCATTTGGGGCACATTGATTCCTTTGTTGCCACTGTTGTTTGGAAGCCTTTCATGTAGACTAGCTGTTGCCCATCTGAAATTTGCATTCCATAAAAAGTCAAGAAACAAGGGTGTGTAAAAATGTTTCTTCCAAAAACAAGGGCAGATGTAGGGTTGGTGCAGTGTGTCTCTGAAGGGCATGGCAAACCACCAGGCAGAAAAACCGTAGGAACAAGGAGGAGGGCCGGTCCATGTAAAGAGGAGGGCCAGCCTGTCCATGCAAAACCCAGATCATTTACATTCGCTGACTTTGAATACATTTGCACCATCCCTAACTAATACATAATTCAGTTTGTTCGCGATTCGGGCAAAAACTACAGCACAAGACACCGCCAAACTCTCAGGGATTGTAAAGTGTCCTCCATGGGTTGAAATCGCCCATCTTGCAGTTCTTGAAGAGATATCCTTCAATTTCCGGTTTTTCAGTCTAGGCTGACAGCCACCTATATTATACTGTTCCCTTGACTTCTGGTATACGGGCGGTTTGATTTACTGTCGTCCAATGATCGAATTTAAACTCGGTCGTCATTATAGCAGCTATCATCCATTGCTAACAGTGCAGATTCTTCGAATCAGCCTGGGCCTGAATTGCTGTTGAGCGACTCGTCATAGCAGAAGCCCGCTGAAGGCGGGCGCCTGCTAGTTACCTGGTGCAGGACCCCTGGGTAGACCAGCCAGTCAGCTTGGTGGGGCTCCTGTGTAAAGATCTATCAATCAATCAATCTTTCTACCCTACAATTCAGTTCGTTTGCTTGTTTGTTTGTTTGTGGTTCGGGCAAAACTACTGGACAGGGCGCCACCAAACTCTCAGAGATTATAAAGGAGGGCTCCAGAAATGTCCTCCACAGGTTGAAATTGCCCGTCTTGCTGTTCTTGAAGAGATATCCTTCAATTTCGTTCATGGCTGATGGCCATCATTAATTATCACTCCTTCACTTCCTGTTATATCAGGCGCTTTGATTCGCTGTTGTTATAATAGCAGTTACCTTCCGTTGCTACCAGTTCACATACTTCAAAACTGGCTGGGACTGATTTGCTGACGTACGACTCGCCGTAGCAGAAGCCCGCCAAAGGCGGGCGCCCTGCTAGTAAGAATAATAAGAGGAAGAAGACGAAAGGCGAGAAATGCTGAGGGCTTTTCGGCGACCACACAATTTTGCTTGGAAGTAAAGTTAGCCCTGAGTGGTATACAATCAACACTTCATCATGGGTAGCCAGTTTTTAGTCCTAGACGATAATGGCTCTACTTTTCGTTTGTATTACAGCATATAAACAACCACAGCCATCCCTACATAGACAGCACTACCGCGCTGTCTGATAAGAAGACGACGAAACGTGGGAAAACGTGTTCTAAATCCAGTAGACACCTCGGATCTTGGTATCTATAATATAAAAATTCCTTTAGAATTGAAAGGGATTTAGGAATGGTCAGCAAAAAGAGCATAGAAACAAGCAACAGTAACTCAACACCACGATGAACCACATTGCCTTGAAGGTTGCTATGCATTCCTAATTTCCTTGTAGCTAGCTACATGGGACTAGCTAGCTAAACATTTGGGTCCATGTAACTGTACAAGGAAATTAGGAATGCATAGCAAACTTCAAGGCAATGTTGTTCATCATGGTGTTGAGTTACTGTTGCTTGTTTCTATGCTTTTTCTGCTGGCCATTCCTAAATCCCTTTTAATTCTAAAGGAATTTTTATACACTTGTTTGTACAGTTTTTGCATATCCAAAGGACTGTGGCTACATCAAATTGATACCAGCGGTGATTAATACCCCTTCCTTATATTAGCTGAAGATCGTGTAGAGCATCAAACACAGTTATGCCACTTTTATACATGTACCTACCGTTTTATCAGAGCAACAAAATGGCGGCATTGGTGTATCTTTAATACACGGGAAGGACAAATTTCTTGCCCGCTCTAGCGCTGTACTTATTGGATTGCAACCAGCGCTCGGATATTTGTCCTTCACGTCTATAGGTAAGTCCTCGTACACGACTTGGGTCCGTAGGTGCCCTGTGTCGTGCGCTAGCAGCGCACAAATATTTGGTGGGAAGAACAAGAATCTAACTATAATGCACCGAATCTCGAATTTTTATGTTTGTTTGTTACCTCATAAAATCGGCACCTTGCAGGGAATCGGCTCGAGACGCTCAATGGCGGCTGAGGGACTCAGGGGCCAGGTTCTTAGATGAGTGCCATTCACCTTGCTGCCTTGCAACCGAAAAGCGAGATGTCCTTCCGTACTTCGCGGGACGACACGCCATTTTTACAACTATCGACCGGCCCTCCACTACCGCTCATTGGCAGACTTGATGCGAGCCATGCCAGTTAAGGGAGTGGAGGGACGCGAGTTAGAGGGGTGCCAGTCACCTAGCTCCTCTGCAGCCGAGCGTGGGAAGTCCATCCAACATGATGGCATTCATCTTGACAATAATTATAGTGTACTACTGAATTCAAAGCATTGTCAGGCGAGCCTGAGGAAGCGCCACGCAGTGACTGTTCAGTGATGCATGCATTAAACAGTAAGCAGAATAATTCCCTTCTATTGATCTCTTGTGCTGTCTCTCTTGTGCACTCTTGCTTCTACTAAATGGGTCGGCTTGGCGACCTTCCTCTGTTCCTGGTCTTCTTACCTCCTGTGCAGCCGCCCTCGTACAATGTATTCTACTGTGCGCTGATCTGAGGAGAAATTCTCACGGCGTCCATGCTCTAGGCAGCCTGCCTGGCCCTGTCGCGCTCTCTTCGCACTCGACACCGTTCTTCCCTCTGTTCTATCGTTTCTGAGGCACGCCGGACCTGTTCTCTCTCTCTCGCAGGTGGTCTTCTCTGTCGTTGGGCGAGTCTGACAGTCTACGGTCCGTAGAATTGCCCGTGGTGCGATCCACAGCTGTAGCATGCTAGTCTCGTACCCAGACCGCTTTCTCCCCTCCATTTTTATATTATGACGTAATCGGTCGGGGATAAAGGGTCTGGCCAAGAGTAGATAAGAGATGAGAGTATGCAGCCGCGTACGCCTGCGTGTATAACAGCATTTTTCTAAAATGACGTAGCAACATGTCACACGTAGGCATGGTAACGATACTTTATATTCTGATGTAATGGATGAATACTATTAACTCCACCCCCCTCCAGTCTGTACGTATTCGGCATCAATTGCGCAGCTCTCGGTTTGTTAGTCGGGAGTTTCAACCATGTCCAGGACAAGCTGGTTGACGCTGGTCTCTTCACTGGATATATCGAGCCTAGAACTTAATGCGTAGCCACCGTGAAACTCGGAGGACAGCGCTGTGGAGCTGTGGATGGCAGCGCTGTAACCCAAATCCACGCTTGCTGTCCTGGTCCTTCCTTGCGGGCACTGCAGAGGTGTCCTGGACATTGTTGCAACTCCCGACTAACAAACCGAAGGGCTCGCAATCGTTGCCGAGTACATACAGACTGGCAGATCGAGTTAATAGTATTCATCAATTACATCAGCTTACCTTAAATACCTGTATATGGCAGTGCGCATGTGTGCCTATATGCTTGTTTACTTGTGATATACTTGTTTAATTATTAATTATAGGATAAAAATCCATTACATCAGAATATTAAGTAGCGTTACTATGCCCACGTGTGACGTGTTGTTGCGTCACTTTAGAAAAATGCTGTTACGGTGATACGCGGTTGCACACTCATCTCTTATCTACTCTTGGTCTGGCACATTTCCTATATGGAAGTTCTTCCACCCACGCAACCACAGAAATGCAATTAATCAAACATTCGTGCGAGGTAGTAAGCGTCAGGGGAGCAGAAATGCGAAAGAAACCGTTGCCTTCTCACGTAGGAGCACTTGCTATGTTTCCAAGGAGAGTTCCCTGGCAAAGGAAAGGCAGAATCCAGCGTTTGAAGCAGCCTGAGATTGCAGAAGTCGTCCATGGCATCAGAAAGAGTTCGATGCTTCTCTTATTGCAGCCGAAAGCGGAGAATAAGCTTGTCAGAGGACCTATAAGTAATACAACATGGGCCACCCATGGCTAAACAGCGAAGACAACCTGCGAAGATGGCCGTGTTATTGAAGTTCCTGACTAAATCGTATTTTCCTTACCAGATCGCCGAAATCGCCGACACTGGCTTGGAATTAAAGTTAACATAGCTTGTCTGTGAGGTTCTTCACGAATCACCGCCCGCAATGCTGTAGGTTTTCGGTTTTCCGCCGTTCTGACAGTCCAGCGAGCTTTACGTTGGCATTAACATTCCTCACTGTGTCCGTACATTCCAGGTCATTAACGAATTCTCACATAGGTTATGTGCCAGACCCCTTCCCGTCCGCGTATGACGTCACGATTAAATGGCTGGCGGACGGGGTACGAGGCTAGTAGCATGCCGTGTCTAATACGTAGGGGTGTATTGTCTCTCTATCCATTGTGTGGGCCCCCAGTGCAGGTATAATGATATGCATGATAGTGCGACCACAACGCTTATGAGATGCAAAATGGCTGGTATAAATGTTTCTGAGATGCGAGTTGCAGGCCACTGGCCAAAATGTTATGTAGACCCCGACTAAAATATTACGCGAAAATTTCTCTCCGTGGCCCAAACGAACCTACGTACCAGACAGACAGAGCCACCATACTACTAGTAAGGGAAGGGGCTCGCCCCAATAAAGAGGTTCTTTAAAAGACACAGTTGCACAGTTACACAGTTGCATACAATACTTGCAAATCAACTGTTTTGAGGCCTGAACTGTTTCTGTATGAATATTAAATTTTCCATTTACAATACTAATGCTCCTCCAGACAGACAATATACACAGCTATTATACACCATATCATTGCACAGCCTCAACCTCAGTACATACGTGAATCACCACCATGCACATGCATGCCTTTAGCCAGTGTGTTGAACATGATAGCATTTAATTACATACACTAAATGGCAGGCATAGCATTGTCCTATACTAAGTGCATAGATAATCGAGGGAATCTATGCTATGCGCACTGGCATGTGCTCCACTTGCTGGCACTCCTTGCTATATAACGGTACAATCTGGTTAATGCTTCCCCTGCATACTCACATGCCATGCACACATGACGTTGCAGATACCAGCATACTGCCCAGCTGACATAAACACACCGTCACACAACATGCTGGGGTCGGCAGACAGGCGCCGGCGTGCCGGCGTCGACGCACCGCAGCAGAAAAGCCCGCCAAAGGCGGGCTTTCGTGCTAGTAATATGAAAAGAACAAATGGGGTACGAGCAGCCTATGACGCTTTTCTCTTACGTGAACTCCAGGTTGCCTTTGGGTGCGCGCTGCCGACGTCAATACATCAAAAGAAGCCTATTCATGGCCTTTATGTGTTCTTAGCCACTGCCGTTTGGCTAGTTTCGCTGAAGCGGCCCAATACATTAAGATAGGAGACGCCATTTCGAACCGGTCACATTCCTAAATAGACTATATACACGAGTGTGAAGTCTGATTCAGTTTCGTTTGTTTGTTCGCTTTTGGCGCAAAAACTACAGAACAGAACGCCACCAAAGTCTCAGGGATTATAAAGTGGGGCTCCAGAAGTGTCCTCCACGGGTTGAAATCGCCCGCCTTGCAGTTCCTGGAGAGCCATCCTTTAATTTTCGTTTTTTTCATACAAGGCTGACAGCCACCTTACTATATCGCTCCCTTGACTTCTGGTTAACGGGCGGTTTGATTTACTGTCGTCCAACGATGGAATTTAAACTCGGCCGTCGTTATAGCAGCTACCCACCGTTGCTAACAGCGCAGATTCTTCGAAACAACCTGGGCCCGAGTCGCTGTCGTGCGACTCGCCGAAGCAGAAGCCCGCCGAAGGCGTGCGCCCTGCTAGTAACCTATATACAAACAACCACCGCCATCCCTACATAGATGCACTGATAATTCAACATCTTTCAGGCCATGCAAAAACAAAAGAGACCACAGCAGTAGCAAGCACAGCTATAATCATTTCTCACATCGTCGGCAAGGATAATCACAATATTCGGCTTTGGGTTGCTCGCACACAATAACAGGCCTTGCAGGAAAAAGCAGAAGAAAACCAGCACGAAAGAATTAGGCATCTTCGGTCTGATGAAATGCAACTCCTTCTTTGTCCTCAGTTGAACACCACCTCTTTGTAGTCTGGCTAGCCAGAGCGACAGTAACAAACGCCAGTGGCATGGAAGATGAGAGAGACCAGTTGCATATAAGGAATGCAGTACGTCATAATTGCATATGACGTCATCACTGGTGGTAGTTTTATACATTGAAAAGATTGGAAGGTTTTGCACCGGCAGTCTCGAGGGCTTCGTGCCGAATGTTCCCAATTAGATATCTAGTGAGTGAGTGGAGATGTTATCAAAAATGTTGCCTTGCATTCAAAAGGATCTGCTGGACCATCGGGAGTGGATGCTGTAGCCTGGCGAAGAATGTGCTCTTCCTACAAGGAAGCTTCATCGAACCTTTGTGAAGCCTTGGCAAGAGTTGCCCGTAAGATCTGCACAACTATGGTACCACCAGATGGACTGGGCAGACTAGTCCCACTGAATAAGAACCATGGGGTTCGCCCTATTGGGGTTGGAGAGGTAGCCAGGCGAATCATCTGCAAAGCCATAATGATTGTTGTAAAGAAGGATGTTATGGTATCAGCAGGGCCACTGCAAATGTGCTCTGGCATACCTAGCGGTTGTGAGGCGGCTGTTCATGCCCTGACAGAACTGTTCAAAGAGCCGGAGAGCCAAGGAGTGCTACTTGTAGATGCTGAGAACGCTTTCAACTCCTTGAATAGGAAAGTAGCATTTCACAACAACTCCTATGTTTGTCCTGCACTTGCTATTGTCTTAAACAACTGTTACCAGATGCCAAGTTGCCTGATTGTGCCAGGGGGAGGGGAACTACTCTCTAAAGAGGGTACCACACAAGGCGACCCACTTGGTATGGCCATGTTTGCCCTCTCGCTTGTCCCTCTCATGCTCAAGTTGAATGAGATCTGTGAATCACTTGCTCAGGTCTGGTTTGCGGACAATGCCTCTGGGGCAGGATCTTTCAAAGGACTGAGGCAGTGGTGGGATGCGCTATCCACCTTGGGTCCATCTTTTGGATACCATCCAAAAGCATCTAAAACCTGCCTTGTCATACACCCGGATGATGAGGAGGCAGCCCAAGCAGTGTTTGGGGCAGCTGGCATCTATTACCACCGAAGGAAAGAGGCATTTGGGGGGTGCACTTGGATCAGTCCCCTTCATAGAAGAATATGTGAAGCACAAGGTGGATGAATGGAGAATGGAGGTGGAGAAGCTTGCTGAAGTTGCAGGTAGTCAGCCACAGGCTGCTTATATGCAGCGTTTGTGCATGGCACAAAGAACAAATGGAACTACGTGTGTAGAACAGTAGCTAACTGTGGCCATCTCCTGCAACCTGTGGAAGATGCAATACAACAGAAGCTCATCCCTACCATCACTGGAAGACCCCCATGCTCACGGGAGGAATGGGCACTATTGACTCTCCCAACAAAGCTGGGGGGGGGTTAGGTTTGACAGATCCTACTTCCATAGCTGACCACGAACACAATGCTTCTAGAGAAATCACAGCATCCATGGTTCAATCCATCATCAGCCAAGAAACAGTATTCAGTCAGGATCCTACTACAGCAAGCACCTCCATCAATGACATCAAGAGAAGGAAGAAAGAGCAACAGGAGAGCAACTTTGCAAGGATCTATGATGCCCTGGAGCCACCAAGTAGGAGGCTATTGGACTGTGCATGTGAGCCGGGCGCCTCTACATAACTGTCTGCTATACCTGTGGAGGAGCATGGCTTCTGTCTCAGCAAGAGCTCATTTAGAGATGCGCTCAGTCTACGGTATGGCTGGCAGCTGCCAGGCATGAGCACAAACTGTGCCTGCGGCAAGCCATTCTCGGTGGACCACGCAATGATCTGCCACAAAGGTGGGCTGCCCACCCTGCGGCACAATGAAGTGCATGACCTGACTGCTGCCCTACTTGCAGAGACGTGTAAAGGTGTGTCTGTAGAACCTCCACTGCAAGCCCTTGATGATGAGGAATTCAACTTACGCTCAAGCAATTGTGATGATGAGGCATGACTTGACATCAAAGTGAGTGCCTTTTGGTCAAAAGGAAGGGATGCCTCTTTTGATGTAAGTTTTTTTTACCCAATTGCCCAATCCTATTGCCAGAAAGAGCTCAAGGCAATCTACAAGCAGCATGAGGATGAGAAGAAGAGAAGCTATAGTGAGAGACTGCGCGAAGTTGAGAGAGCGTCATTTACGCCTCTAGTTTTTTCGTCAATGGGAGGAATGGCAAGAGAATGCACTATCTTCTTCAAGAGGCATTTCACACTAATGCATTACGAAGCCCAAGTGATGGGCTAACTATGACTAACTATTAACTATCATACCAACTATGACATTTGGTTGGTCTCTGTTGTGTTTGTTGTTTATTATTCAAGCCAATTAGATGTCTGGCTGGATGGTACGCACGAATACGCACCTGACGGATGAGAGACTCATTAAGGCTATGGTATGAGTGGTATGCTAATTGGAGGTGTTGATTGCACACATTAGGGCGGACGGAGGTCATCAAACTTCGGACGGCGGCTCGTACATCGCGTAGTTTTAAGATCTAATCACTTTCATCTGATGCCCTGTTGGGCACACTACAGCCTTAGTCGCAGCAGACGATTCGAGTGAAATCGTTTCACAGCCACTGAATATCAATGCCTAGAACAGGAAGCGCTGGGGGTAATCAATAATCGGACATGTGGTAGGCCTAATACAGAAAAAATGGCGATGTAGTGAGAAGGGCGGTGCGGGCATGCTGCAATAGGATAGAAGAGTCTAGAAGCAAGACGGACACTTGTAAGTTATTTCGTGGGCATTTTTGTGTGATACCCCAGCACACAGACAGTGATACCACCGCGCACAATGATCGCAGCCGATCCACTTGGCCTAGGGTGTCCACACTCCCCAGTCTGGCAAACGGACTCAACTCTGGTTGGTGGCTGACTCATATGGGCTTTCACTTGTTTGGCCCCTACAGACTCCAACCATAGCTCGTACTGCGGGTCAGGGAGGTCGTAGCCTTCCTCAAGCCTACGTTGGTACAAACTGATGTCTTCAGGTGTAAAGTGTGGTGTGTAAGTATGGTAGTCCTTGGCAACCGCGCGGTTAAGTGAAGTTCCTCGCTGGTAGATCTCGTTTAGGGCAGTTTTGCTAGGGGTACGAAAACGCGAAGTATAGACGCCCGTACTAATGCGCGAAGCGGCTCGATCGACCGAAGTACGGCCGAGAACGAAGACGGCGAAGAGTGAACTTAGTTAGAGGGAGTGAGGAGAACGACCTTGAAGGTCTTGAAGACCGTCGGTCAGCGAGGAGAAGTAGCATCAGACTAGTCAGTGCATCAAACCGTGCAGCGCGAAGGAGAATCGTTCATCAGGGTATTATACTGAGCGTGTAGAATAATGCCTGGAGATGCCTGCACGGTGTGCGAGGGGGAAAGAGATGAGGAACACAGAGAGTATTAATTAAAACTGGCCAAACTGAGCATACCACATAGACATAATAGTGGACAAAATGTTGTAGTTCCTACAAGCAAGGGACAGTAGGTGAGCTGTGCCTTCTGCGTCTTCTGTGTGTGATTTGACTTCAGGCAACAATGGCTGTTGAAGGCTGTTTCATGCTGGACATCTCAGAAGCCAATGTGTCACATCTTCCACTTCATTTCTGGTACCCTCCTTGCACAGCCTATCCTCTCTCTTCACTCCCTGCCACCTGCCTGTCTCCACCTGAAAAGCCGCCGTGCCTCCCCTTAGCTTTAGCAAAACCCTCCTCTCCCTCTTTGCCTTCACATCTGCACAAGAAGATTCCTCACCACACTCGACAATCCTCCTCAACGTCGACAACTATGGTTTCATCTCTAAATCCTTGCTCAATTCTACCCTCACTCTCCACCACGCAACACTCTCCAGCATTCCCTTCAACTCCGCCTCTGACATGTTCTGTACCTGCTCAGCACCCACCTCCTGCCAACCAAATTCCCTACAACAACTCAGCATCTTCTGCATCCAACTGCCCTTGCCATTTTTACTGCCTCCACTGCCACTCTCCTCAGTATTCTCCCCTCATACACTTTGCTTGCCAGCACTTTGAACCAAAAAAAGGGTGCATCGCATTCTTGCCAACAACACCATTGGCAGATCTCCCATTTCTAATAACAGTGACACTCTAGGGTGCAGGGTTCCAACACCAAAGAACATCCGACATGCCTTCAGTTATACCTGGTCCACAGCTTCTAGATTCTGAGACCACCCCCAAATCTCAGCTCCATACACTGTACAGCATGGAGGACTCTACCAGCGAACTCATCAACTTCTTGAATGTCCTAGTGCCTATATCTCCAACTTCTACTCTGCACGGCTGAAACCAAGCCCCCAAGGCCTTCTTCCCTGCAACTACTTTGTCTTGTACCATCTCCCTAAAGCCCAAGTGCTCATCTACCACGCACCCCAAGTACTTGTAGCAGCTCACCATTGGAATCTCCTCACCATCGATCATGTATCTTAGCTCATTTTTCATCACTTTCTTCTTTCTGATGTGCATGATACCACACTTGGCAACATTAATCCTGATCCTCCAATCCTCACACCACTGCACAAGTACATTACGTAATTCCACTTGCTGATAACTTACCAATGGGCTTCTTTGTGGTTCAATACTTCATTTGCTGCACAAGACAGCAACATGGACACCACGACCACACAGATTGGAGGTGTCAGCTGAGACACAAGGACTGCCCACGGTATGCATATGGCCCTACATGTAGGAATAAGAGGTGTAATGTATGCATGCATGCTACAATGAGTATAGCCAATCATGCAACTGCATGAATGTGGCATATTATGTACTGCATTGGGCCAACTATATGGCTAGCAATAGTTCGAATTCACTGTGTATCTGAGGGGCACAGTTGAGGCACCAATCGAATGCTGCACAACATGTGGTGACTGATTGGGGTCCCGCTGTAGGAGCAATGACCAAGAGAAAGTGCACTTCATACTACCTTTAGCTGAAGGTATGGAGCAAGTGCAGAAGAGCTGCAAGGAATATGGGCATCACTGGACCAGAACAAATTGTGCAGTGCGGCAACTTCTCACATCTCGCACCTTCTAGAAAAAGCTCAGCTTGGTGGATTTCAACAGCAGCCATATGTTGTCACAAATCGTTTTATAGGAATTGTGGCTAGGTATCAGCCCAATTTATTGATTAGATTCCAATCAGATTTCATAGAAGCCAGGCCCAAATAAAAGCTGAAGTTCAATAGAAGCCGGGTCACACAACTCTGGAAAGAAAATAGAAGCTGCAACTGTGTGGGTATCCTGTACCTTTGCAGAAGGTGCACAAAGATGATACTTGACAGAGTGGCTGACACTTCAAGTACACGGGGTCGCACAAGGAACGATGTGATGAATCAGGAAAGGGAAAAGGGCTAGCAGGCAGGGACCACACTCCAAAGGGAAGTGGCATGTCGGCTGGGTGTGTGGCAGGCCAGGCAGGCTATGTTCAGGGCTACAGGCATGAAGGCACATATGACAAGAAAGTCAAGCAGTGACAGTGGTCATTGCCACAGCCAAGTCCTTGTCTTGGGGGCTGATGGAGCCCAGTGAAACTTTTACCAGAATTTTTAGCTTGTAGAGCGCACACATCAAGGATATAATTACCAGTTTGTCTTTTCCTCCTTGCTAATTATGGCATTCCTGTATTTTCAACTGTTCATTTCAGTTCTATGTCACAGTGCACAGAGGGCATGAGTATAAAGTCATTGAAAAGCAGTAAGTACCACATTGCACATGTACTTATTTCACTATACTTGGACAACAACACTCCATGGCCACACACAGCTGGGTGCACCTCAAGACCGCCCTCGTGTGTGAATGTAAGAAAAGAAAGCACGCTGGCATATGCACAAAGTGCTCACTCTAGGAAACAAATGCCGTGAATAATGTTAGCTGTGTAAACAGAAGCACTACCGGGGGGGGAGGGGGCGCTGGCGGCACTCCAGGACCACACATAGCTGGGTGCACTTCAAGACCACCCCTGTGTGTCAGTGTAAGAAAGAGGGCACACTGGCACATGCATAAATTATGCACTCTAGGAAATAATTGCCAGTGTTAGCTGTGTAAACAAAAGCACATACAAGCACAGGCAGAGGTCTTGCAGCTCTGTGCCTTCTAGGAACAGGACAATAAAGATCTAGCTGTTATAGCTTTTTGAGATTTTTGAGGTCGTATGCCAGTTCCAGTTTCGTCGTGCGTGGAATGTGCCATGTTCCCTTGCAAGTAGATCTGCGTCATCGCTGCACTGTGCGCCTATATATTGTTGGGATGGCACACTGACGACTTCATGTAGTGTCCTAGCTTGTGTGTTGGTGTATACATAATGTGTGCATGTGTGTATACTCATGAATGTTTGGTTGCTCTTTGTTCATTTCATGTGTCATGTTACCCTGAACTATGTGTTAATTGCCAGCACATTCGTGTCTGCACTTCGTGTTTAGTGGTGCTCTGCACTACATGTACAGTGTGTGGGAAATTAGTGTCACATAGCCAGATTTGGCTGCATTGCTGCAATGCGGACATAATGATCATTTATCTTACTACTACAGGGCATAGGCACCAGTTAACATGACTATAATGTTATTGGGAATGTTGTTTATGCCTATTCAGATGTAGCTTGTAGTTGAGGAATGCTCTATAGATTGTTCCTGAATGGTAGGAGTCAAATGGCCTGACCGTCATTGCAGAGACCAGAAGGGAACTGCAGCGTATGCTAGATGTATTGGACAGAGACTGCACTTGACGGGGAATGGAGATCAGTGGAGACAAGACCAATGTGCTCAACTTTGGAGAACTGACAGGGGACCATCTAGCATTGCACCAACTGCGTTAGTTACCAGAGTTGTAAAAGATCTTGTTAACTTGCAATAACAGCTTACTTAACATGGTTTAACAGAGTTGTAAGTTAACAGACTTACTCAACACTGTTAAGGCAAGTAATGAATGTATAATCATATTCATAATTATATCAATATTGATATTCATGGTGCCATATACAAACTGTACAAATGTACTGTAGGTTTCAGGCTAGGAATATAGTTAATGTTTTGGAAATCACTTCAGCCTGGAGCAAGATGAAGGATTGCCCATTGCTCCTATCTTGGCTTGCATGCTGCACGATGAATGAACACTTCTCTTTGCACATACTCCCAGGCAATAGCTACCTTCCAACCATTCCCCAAAGTAAGTGGGCTGTATCTGCTGTATGTGTCATGCCTCTTCACTATCAGTTTCCTATAAACAAAAAGCCCTTCATTCTGTTCTCATGCCTGCCTCCTCATGCTATGTACTGTGTATACTATACTAGGGCATACTTTAGAAATGCTAGAAGCTGGCGAACGCCTGTACACAGTGCAGAGAGAATTAAGTTAAGAAACTGACACTTAGTAGATGCTGTGCAAGTTACAATGCACTTTTAAATAGCCTTGTACTTTTATATTGGTGAAGAGCCTAGTGGGTACATGTGTATATAGCTATGTAGTCTAGCTAGCTTGGAAGCATGCCTGGCAAGTTACCACATATATAGAGTCTGTGTGCCTACTCGCTGTGGCTTGCGGTGATGAAAGCCCTTTTGACCTTTAGCATAGTGATCCAGTGCAGTAGTGAGAGCTATAAAGCAGCCAAATGGCCAACTAACGTGCAATTGCCAATTGTTGTGCGAACCTGCATGCCTCTTGTCCCCCTGGGCTCATTTTGGCCTCAGTATTGTGCAAGCATTGCCCAAGCAGCACAGATATACATACATCATCGTACTGCATGTAAGGACCTGCACATGCAGTGCAACTATGGCTGAATATATACCTGAGAAGCAATATAGCTACCTTACAACCATTCCAAAGTAAGTGGGCTTCATCCGCTGTCATGCCTTTTCACTATCAGCTTACTGTACACAAAATGCCCTCCATTCTGTTCTCATGCATGTAAATGGCTTGCATGCCTCACGTACGTGCACCATAGCTAGAGCAGTACTAACAACATGCAAATGTACATATTATATATTATTACACCTCACATGCAGTATATTCTCATTCTACTACATGCACACAAATATACGTACAGCAGTATAGTAGCTTAATTCATGAGCTTTCATGTGTGTATAGTGACTGCTGCATTCTAGCTTTGCATTCTAGTACTAATTCTTCAACTCATTCTGTAGCCTGCAGACGTCAGCAATGTACATGATTTGAGTATGCATGCACACGCATACACAGAAGCACACATGTACACCTTCCTGAAGTCTATACATGCATGCATGGTGTACATATATGTAGGCAGCTGAATGTCCACTGTTCGATTGATGGCTGGGAGTATGTGCAATAAGAAGTGTTTATTCATTGTGCAGCATGCAAGCCAAGATAGGAGCAATGGGCAATCCTTCATCTTGCTCCAGGCTGAAGTGATTTCCAAAACATTAACTATATTCCTAGCCTGAAACCTACAGTACATTTGTACAGTTTGTATATGGCACCATGAATATCAATATTGATATAATTATGAATATGATTATACATTCATTACTTGCGTTAACAGTGTTGAGTAAGTCTGTTAACTTACAACTCTGTTAAACCATGTTAAGTAAGCTGTTATTGCAAGTTGACAAGATCTTTTACAACTCTGGTAACTAACGCAGTTGGTGCAGTGTATAGCCATCACACTGAAAGGCTATGCACTTGAGGAAGTAGACTCCTTCTCCTACCTTGGAAGTGAGGTGGAACAGACTGCCAGGGTGGAGAGAGATATTGGAATCTGAAGAAGGCAGCAACTGTTTACCGAATTTGGAGATGGATATGTTCAAGAGTCGAAACCTCAGTAATACAACCAAAGTGCATGTGTTTCGATCAATGGTCATGTCAGTCCTCCTCTACGGTGCAGAGACCTGGCCAATAACCCAGCACAACATCAATTAGAAGACTGAAAACCTTCCAGATGAAATGCCTCCGGGACATCATAGTAGTGACCCTGTGGGACAAGCAATGTAATGCATGCTGACATATTGGAGGAGACTGGGGAGCTACCAGTATAGAAGAACAGTTAAGGCTGAAGAGGCTCCAGTGGTTCGGACACCTACAGAGAATGCCAGACCATCGGCCGCAGAAACAGCTCCTAAGATACAAACCAAGAGGAAAGAAGAGGAGGCCAGGAGGGACATCTTTGCAATGGGTAGATCTGATCAGCAGAGATCTGATCAGAATTGCAGACTGGCAAGAAATGGTGATGGAAAGAAGTGAATGGAGAGCTGCAATACACCAACCCAAGTCGGCAGCCATATCCCAATCTGTGACAGAGTAGAGCAAATGGATCCTGCCCGGCGTCCATGATGGACAAGGAGTAAGAAGTGTGTGAGTGTGAGTGTGAGTGTGCATGTTTGTGCTTGTGCTGCTGAGTGTATTTGTATGTTCGTGCAATTGTATGTGTACATGTGTATAATGCCACCTTAGCACTATAACACATTCTCTTCTGCTTTCTACTGCCCCCTGAAGAGGCCTGAACATTTCTTTAGCAGCACAAGACTGATGGAGAGTTTGAATGAAAGTCATGCAAGTAAATATTGCAATCCCCAGCTATATTATACATACAATATGCATGTTATTCTGTGTAAATACAACATTACATGTACTTTGTTAGTGACATTGTATATTGTATTGTATTGTATTGTATTTTTTTAGGAATCAACAACAGAGCTCAATTAGCTATTAGCTATGAATGAATATATACACATAAGAAATAAACAATTTTATAGAGGTCAGCTTAATATACATATGAAGTAACAGTAATTATGTAAATTGATAATTGAATGAATAATAAAATTGAATATAAAATATAATGATCAATTAATTATAAGTTACAGGGATTAAAATAATTGAGATAATGCATTAAATAATACTATAGACTACATCTAGGAATCTACTGACCCTACTAAGCAAGTCAAAGGCAGGGGAACTCTTCACAGGGCTCCTGCTCAGTCGTGCCCCGTATAGCCAAGGCGTTCCTTCGCTGGACTGTTACTGACAGCATGTACCAGTGAGCCAAGGGCTCCCTTGTGGCTCCTCAGACCCTACCTGCCAGATCCCTGAGGAAAGTGTGTGAGTCCAGACCGATCACACCTAGAGTCTCTACTGCCACATGTGCAAAGAAGTAGCTGGAGCCGAGGTTCGCATACTTTAGCTTCTTGCGCCTTTTAGCTTCTGCTGCCACTGCCCCAGCTTCTCTAGTGGAGATCTGTTGGTAGGAGTGGGCCAGGGTATCTGGGCAGGTTGCATCCCAGACTAGTGCTTCCCCCCTTTCCAAGGCACAACCGAGGCACCATCTGGGTGCTTCCCATCTGGCCGATAAAGGCCAGTGGGCTCCAGGTGAGATGGAATTTGCGCCGCATCCAGGGACCTCTTAATCACATCATTGACACCTGCATGACGAGGGTGCCAGCCCTTGCTGAATTGGCAGCTCAATCCATGTGTGCCCAGCTCATCAACTAGGGATCCACAATGCACACAGAGCTTACTAATATAAATAATAATACATAAGGCACACATGCGCACTGCCTTGGACAATTAAAAGCAATGATAACCATGATAAACAGGTAATACAGAGTACAATACAGAGTACAACTCAGTATCATGTTTGGATCATATGTCACACAAAATTGTCAAATTGTTAATAATTGTGAATTGTGAATTAAAATGTATTGTATTGTATTGTATTGTATTGTATTGTATTGTATTGTATTGTATTGTATTGTATTGTATTGTATTGTATAAAATAAGTCACTGACCATTGCTAATCATTGAATGCAGCAAAAATGAGGTACCATGCGCACAACATACATGGATATTGCATGCAATATGCATGATGGCTATGCATGTTTCGTGCATGGAATGTGCATGATCCACACATGGAAATGCGTGTTCCATGCATAGACTTTGCATAGAATGTGCAGGGATCACGCATGGAGTATGCATGAATACATGCATGAAACATGCATGGAACACGTATGTATTGTGAATAGACATGCATTTCCACACCTAGAAAACCATGCATGGACCTGTTTCATGCATGGAAATTGCATCAAGTGATTGAAAGTGTATAAGGGACGAGTTTCCAGCCCACCTCAACTCTAGCTCTACCCCCACACACCATGAACCCAGCCCATCTGAACCCACTATCCCCATGCAAGAGATGGTACCCAACCCACCTGCATGAACCCTCTGTCCCCAAGCAAGAGATGGTACCCAACCCACCTGCATGAACCCTCTGTCCCCAAGCAAGAGATTGTGCCTATAGCCCACTTGAACCATCTTCCCCATAACTGCTCCTCCATCTTTCCCACAGCAGACACCTACTCCTCCCAGGCCAAAGAAGAGGTCCAATCTTGCCAGTTTTCAGATGCTGGCACCACAGAAGAAGAAACGTTTGAGAAGAGGAAGGTCCAAATCAGCTAGGAGCCTGAACCTGACAGAAGATGACCGACCTTATGGCTGTGCAGCTTGGTGAAAAGCTAACAGACGAGCATATTTTGGCTGCACAGACAATGATTCAGGAGGAATTCCGAGATCTGGATGGATGCCAGAATTGCCTCCTGAGCCAAGGAGAGCAATTTCTTGCGATGGTCAATGAAGTAATGCAGATCCATCACATCAAAAACCACTGGGTTACCTCCTCCAGCATTGGTGGGGCATCACAATTTATGACAGCTCCTACAGTGGCAAGCTGTCTTCTGACATCACACACCAGTTGGCTTGGTGTACAGGCTAATGGCCACTCAAGAAAGAGCAGAGCACATAGAGCCACAGCTGTTGACACTGAATGTTCCAAACATTCCACAGCAGGGAGGAAACACAAATTGTGACATTTATGCAATTGCTTGCGTCTACCATTCAGCCAGGAAAGAGGACATTACACAGATCATCTTCAGACAGGATGTGATGATTGAGATGCCACCTTGTCAAATGCTTCTGCCAAGGGAAGCTGTCCCCATTTCCAAGAGATAACTACAGACCAAAGTTTTCACATCCCAGAAAGTCAAAGGCAATCAAGTTGTACTGCGACTGTCTCATGCCAGAGACGTGGGGTGACATGGTGCAATGCAATTTGTGTGAACGCTGGGCTCACTTGAAGTGTGCTTGTCTGTTAAAAAATGCCAAGCTTAGATGAACTCTGGTTTTCTAACAAGTGTATATGATTACTTATAGCCATGTAAACTATTGGCATCCTTTTGAACTCACGACTTGCTGTTGTGCTATCTATCAGTTATCATAGTTGGCCAACATACATAAGAATCCCATGAATGCATTGCCACACTTGTTTTTACTGACAAGCTATGTGGAGACATTCAGGTTGCAGTTGGCGGGGCCTCACAGAGACTGGTGGTCCATTGGCTCTGATGTGGTGCGTGATCGCGTGGGCAACAGGCTGTCCAGGGGTGGGGGGGGGCAAAATATAGGGGAACTCCTCAAATAGTGCTGCATGTGTAGGCATCCTGAGGGTCAGACCAGTGAATGGCAGGGCTGGGGATGATTCCTGAGTGCTGATCCTAGAGACCTGGAGTTGTGTGGTGATGTCCACCTCTGCTCCTGTGTCCACACGAAATTGTAGGCCACTCGTGCAGTCAGTTACAAAAAAGAGGGGACTAGGTTAGGCTGGGCCAGTGGCGTTGGTCACCATCCACAACTGGCCAGGGTGTTTCCTGACCAGGAACAACGAGGGATACACTTTTGGGCACGGTCACCGAACTTATGGTGATACCAACACAGGCAGGCATTGGCTGGGGATGAGGGGTGGGGGCTGGTTGCCCGTGAACAAGGGCAGGAAAAGAAGTGGAAGGAGCCTCAGTTGCTGCCAGACTCAGATTGTGGCTGTGAGACTAGCAGGGTAGCGATGAGATTGCATAGTTGCCCTACTTCTTCCCGTAGCTGTTCCACTTTCAAGGTGAGTGGAGCGACACTGACAGTTGAAATGGAGGGTGAAGAAACCTCCATGACTTTGTCTGCCAGCCGGGCTAGGGCTTCCAAAGTTATCTCCCCTGATGAGGCCAAGACCATGCACATAGCTTGGTAGGTGCTGTAGAAAGAGCTCTCACAGGAAGGAGTTCTTGGGGTTGCGTGAGGAGTTGCTGCATCCTGCGAAGCAGCTGGGACGGCTTCCAGTCGCCGAGTTCTTCCATAGTGAAGAGTTGTTGGAGGCGCCGTTGCTCCAAGGTGGCTGTACGCTGAATCAGCTGGGTCTTCAGAGTGGAATACGTGCCCCTCTCTGGTGGTGCGAGTGAGGAGATCTCAGACCTCTGTGGCGAATTCTAGTGCGAGGGAGGCGACTACGTGGTCGAGCCTGGTCCACTCGTTAGTACTGTTACGTGTGGTAAACTGGGCTTCCACCTGGGCAAACCAGACTTGGGGGTTCGCTGGCTAGAAGGGTGGGATCTTGATGGCTACGGTGCATAGAGACAGCGGGTGCTGCGGGTAGTTGTTTGACTGCTGCTGTTTGCTCTTTGTCCATGTCAGGGTCATCAATGTAATGGTACGTGCCTCAGACACTTGGATCGAATTGCAAACCAGCAAACACGTGCGTATGTACCATGCATACAAAAAGCAACCAACACAAAGGGTGTGGCAGTTTCTGAGAAGTAGCATGCCTTATCAGCAAAATGTATACCCTCAGAATGTAAAGGACCCCTTCACGATGCTCCTATCCAACCTGTCGGTTTCTGTACACACACCATTAATGCACATACTGGATACCTAACAAATGAAGAGGGCTCTTGCAGTGCCACTGTGAGACTATATAGGTTGTGACATGTTATACATTCAGCAATGTGATTCTTTAATTAGTCTGTTACATATGGCTGCAGTACAGGATGTGGAGGGTAGGGGTGGAGCCTAGCACCATTCCATCATGAACGAGTTCAGAACCTTTCCAGTGGGTGCACACAGGCTGAGGGGTGCTGTAGTTGCCCTATTATGTGTCGTCTTACTCAGTGCATCTGGAAGTGCATGGGGATTTAGACAATGTGGAGAAATTGTATGGATAAAGAGCAACAAAGCTACATACGTCAGGCTTACGTAAGTGGATCAAAAGTCCTCCAAAACACAAAGGTAAGCAAACCACTATATATACAGCCAGCTGTGCTGTGTTTCTAGTCAATGATAATTACACAATTGAAATGGAGGTCCATTACTCCACAGCCTCCATTTTCTGTACATCAAAGCACAGGAGCACTGTCTGATGGGAATCATGGGTACAGTGAATAGGAACCAGGATGGAGACTTTATTCATGCTAAATTAACCTAGATGTGATAGTCACTGAAGAGCCATAGTCACCAAACCAGCAGAGATGTTCCAGGGTAATTGAGCACTTTTGTCTGGGAAGAAGGCGGCTGTACCTCTTTGGAGGGGATGCACAGATCAGGCCAGGCCAGCCAAATGATACAAGCTAGATTGGTGTGAGGGTTTGAAGTAGAATATGAATCTGTGATGAAGTTCTGTTTATGATGCTGTAGGACTTACCCTGCTGTATTTGGTGCTAGCTAGATTATGTGTATGTCTGTTATGATCTGTATAAGTCTTACCTTGTTTGTGTCTTGTGTTAATTGGTGGTGTATTATGGGATGCATGCCTTGTACCTGCCTGTCTGATTCATGCAGAATGTCATAATGTCTCTTTCCCCTTAAAATGTCAGTCAGGGTAAGGCTGCCAATACACAGGGTTCTCACGACAACCTGTCTGCATTCCCATTGTCACACCCTTTCTGGTGCCGCATCGTCATTCGGTAGGGCTGCATGACTAAAGCCCACCATGTGATGTGCCCATTGGCATTCTTCATTTTCTGGAGCCATGCGAGGAGCTTGTGATCAGTCTGGACCATGACAAGTTGGCCTTCAAAGTACACATTGAAGTAGGTCAGTGCCCACACCATGGCCAAACATTCTTCCTTGATGACTGAATAGCTTCCTGCTGGTGAACGCTACTGGGCGCTATTCACCTTTCCATCTTCCTGACTCAGCACAGTGCCAAGGCCATACTCAGATACATCTGTCTGCAGAATGAATGGCACTCCAGGATTAGCTACCTACAACACTGGCTGACTAATCAAGACTCCTTTGAGTTGGATACAGGTTGACCCTTCTTTGTCAACTGAGTGAGGGGGGCTGCCACTGTCCCAAACCCAGGAACAAAACATTGATAATACCCTGCGAGCCAAGAAAAGGGCGAACATACTTTTGGTCTTTGGCTCAGGGTAGTCCTGAACTGATTTTACTATCTCTGGATCCAGTCGCACCTTCCCACCACTGATGACATGACCCAGGTATAACATGTGTGGTCTTGTCCAAAATGGCACTTTTTCAGCTTCACTGTCAGGCCAGCCTGTTGGAGTAGATCAAGCACCTCCTGAAGGTGTTGAAGGTAGTTCATGGTTCTTTGGAATGTCGTGGCGGCATTGTTCAAACCAAATGGCATTCAAATTCATGTAAACCAAAGGGGGTTGTAAAAGCTGTCTTCTCCCATGACACAGGAATCAGAGGGATTTGCCCTTGGCAAGGTCTAAGGCTACATGATCAAGGCGGTCACCATACCCTTAAATACCTCCTCCACTCAGCATTGGATAAGCATCAAACTTGGTCACCCGGTTCACCTTGCAATAATCCATGCAAAATCACACTTCCCCATCCCTCTTAGGAACCAAAAGAATCGGTGAGACCCAGGGACTGGTTGAAGGTCAAATAATGTTCTCGGCCAGCCCTGCTAACCCTTCTGGCTGCCAGTGTTGGCACAGGAGTCCCTCCTGTTGGCAGAAATAAACTCGTTCTCATTCTGTTGGTCCTTCGACAACCAGGCCACAGGCTGCTCTAGGGTGGGGTCACTCTGCTGCCAAGCTCTTAACTCCACTGCAGTGGCTGGCAGCCCTTGTTCACCCTCTTCCTCTACTTTGTCCTTTAATTGCACTTGTCACCTCCCTCCCTGGCTCTATGGCCATAGAGCCAGGGAGGGAGGTGGAAACTGGGAACCAGAATTCCGGTTCCCAGTTTCCACGTAAAAACTAAGTTGCCAACTCGAAACAGCCGTGTATGGGGGTCTGTGTCTCAATGACCTCTGTGGGAATCTCAGGTGCCAATTTCTCACCATCAAGTGTTGGCCCTAGGCTGAATGACTCATCACTGGGCATATCCCCTCTCAGTCCTTGGCTGCCCTCAGCATTGACAGCATCTTGCTTTACCCTTCTCTTGGCTGACCGGGTAACCGCCATCAAATCTCTCATGGGGCTTCCCATACCAACTGGGTTGTACAAATCCTGCCCCAGTGGTACATGCAGCCACCAGTAGTTCTGGTGCTACTCCTGCCAGAACTGTTGTCTGTGGGTCTCAGCATTCACTTGATATTGCCTCAAGATCACATATTTTGACTGCTTGGCAATCGTCAGCACTCTCTGTACCAAGGCTTCACACAGGCTGCCATAGCCATACCAACTAGCAAACCCATGAGCTGAATCACCCACACGTCGTTCGGACAGCCACACTGCTTGGAAGTATGTTTAAAGATCTCAAGAAAGTGTTGAATATCGTCATCGACACTTAACTTCTGCAAGGTAGGCTTAGGTAAACTCACCTTGGCTGCATCTTTGCCTGCGCCTGCCTCCTTCCTAGCCAGGATTTCCTTCATCTGGTCAAGATGTTTAGCCATCTCTGCCCGCTGCTGTTTGATGATTTCAATCAGGATCTGCCTCTGGGACTCCTGCTGGTCTTTCATCAGCTACTGCTGGTCCGCAAAATCTCTAGTAGTATCGTCGCTGACACACTGCCATCCTCCTCTTCGCCTGCTGCAATTGCATGTGGTCAGCTCCTTCTCTTCCCCCTCTGACATCTTCTTAGTCTTAAATTACAGACATACACAGGAAAAGGGGCAAACATCAAAAGGTAATACAAGGCTTGCAATCCCATAATACACCACCAACTAATACACCGCCAACTAATACAAGATGCAAATAAGGTAAGACACAGTTCATGACAGACATATACATAAGCTAGCTAGCACCAAATACAACAAGCTTAAGGTACAGTATGTCCTACAACATCATAAACACAACTTCGTCACAGAGTCACAGTAGAATATGATCATGAATCACAATGAAGTCAGTAGCTATGAGTTACTATGCGTGGGTACATACACTAGCTCTTCACCAGTAATGTATGTATACCACAACTGATGTGTTGATTGTATGCATGCATAGTATGTATTGAATTGCAGCTCTTAGCTTACAATTTGTGAAGTGTGTGAGTAATTTGTTAGTTGGGGTACTGTAAATGCAGCTTCATGGTGTGGTAATGCATAGCCTATGTTCATGTGTACTTTACTTAAAACATTGTTCCTTTGATAGGGTGGGTGACTATTGGCCCTGAATTGACAAGCTCAAACTTCAACCCCAAGGTGTATGCCTCCCTATTTGAGAAAGATGAATCGTTATTATTGCCATTTGATGAGAGGATTGAGGAATTGCGACCAAAATCCCCGCCTCCTAAGTCTGGAGGCAGGGGACGTGGCCTAGGTGGTCCCAGCATGGCATCAGCCCCTGGAATGCAGTCAAAACCACTTGTGTTCAACAGATAGCGTCTTCATGCCACATGCTTATGTGTGTCTGTGGGACTTGCTGCAGGACAGTGAACTGGGTGAAGTGCATCACTTTTGTACTGTGCTGGAACCCTAACATGCATGAACACTGCAGTTTTATCATGGAGTACAGAATGGTCTTTGGATGTACACTATCAAACGTTCTATGCATGTGTTGGGAGATTAGTGTACCATGCTTTGTTGTTCATGTGTCGCAGGGATATAAACTGGTGTATGTGGAATGGGGTGAATCATTTCTGGCTATAGACATAACCTATAGAGGACTAGTACTTCAAGTTGTGTCACAATATGCCACTAATTATATACTTAGATAGCCATTGCATGTGCCCAATTTACAGTGCTGAAGCTCGGAGTGGGTCTGTCATCTGGTCCTATGTAGGTCTTAGATGGCAATTTTACCCCCTTTGACTCAGTAAAATGTACCATACCCATAAACTAGTGAGCATGCAACAAAACCCACGTATTCCTGTATGCATGCAGACCTGGGGCCACATGATCATGAGTATAAATGCCCCAGTTATAATACCAGGCCAGCCACACAGTTTGTCACCCCTTTCTTGTGTGGCCACTCTATAATGTGGATTGCATGTGCTATTCACATGCAATGTAGTGCAGATGCATAATTAAATCTATTGCATTGAGTAATCAGCCAATTAAATAGGATGTTAGAAGTACCTAGTACACTCTAGCTCATGTACAATCACATGATATTGGGGTCTGCATCTAAAGTTCTAATGTGCATGTATATACAGCTGCAGTATGTGCAACCTACAATGTCATACAGGACTATCCAGTAATAATTCTATCTCATGGTGGTATACTTCACACCAGTACGTATATAGCCAGCAAGACTGCCATCAGAAAAGGGTCACAAGGTGTGGCAGCAAGATGGGAAAGGGGTACATCCTGGGCTGGCGCACGGCGCAAGGGAGGGATCCTCTCCTAGGTCAATTTGTGACTCGCCCCACACCATGTTAGCATTAAACTGGTCCTTCAGCTAAAGAGACAAAAGGCAAGTGAGACAGGAAAATTAAATTGTGTGAGAGTCTGTTTTGTTAGTGTACACAACATCCATGCACATACATGATTAGTATAATAAATTCTAACCAAGTCATTCAACCAGGTGATTCACAATTGCATGGCCATACAGTTGATCTTGTACAGACAGTTATATCAGATGTCACACTCGTGACGTCCATTTAGCAAGATGCCCAATAAAAATGGCTACTCCTATCAGACAGCACGGTAGTGCTGTCTATGTAGGGATGGCAGTGGTTGTTAGTATGCTGTAGTACAAACGAAAGGTAGTGCTACTACCATATAAGACTACAAAACCGACGAAAAAGACTACCCATGAAGAAGTGTCAGTCATACACTATGCGGGACCAATCTTACTTGCCAGTGAAAGTGTGCGCTCTCATGGAAACAGACCTCAACATTTTCTGTGTTTCATCTTCTTATTATTATGATTCAGAAAATTTGTACAGAAATAGCAAGGATGTAAGGATAGCATAGAGAGTACAGAAACAAGTAAAGGCATGATGGAGCATTAACCATGGTCCTACATACAAGAATGTCGCACCTTATAGTCCTACATACTTGAATGTGGGGTCGATAGTGCGCTCCATCGTGCATTATCAATGGTTCGTACATACAAGGATGGTGCTACATTCTTGCATGTAGGGGCCATTGATAATGCTTCACTGTGTAGCAACATATACTTGTTTCTGTCCTTTTATGTCATCTCTACATCCTTACTATTTTGTTGAATTTTTTATTATTTCTAGTTTAACTGGGGGTCTGCTCTAAGGACAAACTGTTAGGTTTGGTGGGAAAGAAGATGCAGAACAATGGAGGCAGCTGACAATGAATAATCTATTTCAGATGAGCACACCAGAGAGTTGGAGGCTCCATTTGAGTGCGCCATTATGTAAAACAGTTGTAATACCTTGGTGATGACACTGATGGTGTGTTTGTACTCTGGGTCAGCTGGAGTGAGTGCGTACACCTCACTGACATCACGATGCAGGTCAAACAGCAAGGGAGGGTCGTGCACAGTCTTTGCACTGCTAAAATGGCAATCACGGTCAGGGTACGCATTTGAAGTTAAAGGAGATCTGCAAGGAGAGCAAGTACACCTAATGAACATATAGCACCTTTCATTTAGGTGAAGCAGTATATCGCATATCGCATATTGTATGCTAATATGCCACTTGTGGCAATGAATTAGTACTTCACATGTACTGTGCACATGATGATGCAGAATCAGAAAGGGTTGGTTCTCCAATACCAGCTTCACAACAGGGTTGAAAACCTTTCTGATGCCTGAGCCAGCTGAGAAGCCCTCACTTCATGATGCAGAATGTAAAAGTAGTAGTTGGATGTAATACTGTAACAGTAATAATGCAACTAACACCTTCTGTTTCTTTGTGAGGTCAATTTATTATGCAAGAGCTGACCCACATTCTGGTGGTGCACATGTAACGCTACTGGAGGAGATTGCTGAAAGCAGTATGAGGAATCCATTTTTTCTAATGAAAGGACAGGCTTTGCATTAGGAAGACTGCTCCAATTTGAAACGTAAATTTTAATTCTGCAGTAACACTTTACTATAGCAAAATCTGAAATATTGTAGAGGAAGTGGTACGTAGCTGCAGTGACTAGTCTCGTGTAGCCAGATCGCCATCTTTGCTCAGACCCCGCCTTCGCAAAAGCGGGTCTGAGCAAAGATGGCGGTCTGGCTACGCGAGACTATGCAGTGACCTTGTGTTCCACTACTACATACATATGGCCACATGTAGGGGAGATACCAATCAAGCACTACTTTGCTAACAAGAAACAATTGCTAATACTTACTTGAAAATACTTCTGCTGCACTCACCCTTTAGTAATGAAGTGTGCTTTGTATTGCTGGTAACGCACTGCATTTACTCCTTCCATCTTATTAGGGTGTGAAGCATAGTAATGAATTACATTCCTCAAACTCTGCATGTGTAAAGACAAGGAATACAATTTATAACTTTCACCCATGTAATATCACATGCTACCATGGTCTCACCAATTTGCACCTACAATTATGCAGATAATTGTAGATATGTACATAGACTGGTCCATTTAGCCCATTCATAATCAGCACATGAATGTACCTACAAAGTCCAAGATCTGTATAATCTACCATTACTGCTCTCACCTTCTTCCCTTCGAACAAAATGGGTCCCATGTCGTAGCCATCCAGAGCAATGCCTTTCTTGGCTTCAACACCAACCAGTTTCAAAATTGTGGGAAGGAGATCCAGTGTGGAAGCCATCTGGAACAAGAAAGAGGTTGCTATACTCAATGCTACTTAAGTTATGTATTCACAAAGGTCCAGCTATGTACAACACACCTCAACCGTTTTCCCAGGCTTGATCTTTCCTGGCCACCAAGCTATTCCTGGTACTCTAAAACCACCTTCATAGGTGCTCCCCTTCCCACATTTGAGTAGACCTGGAATTCCACCTCGCACCTCTCGTCTCATTGAAGGCCTACAGAATGACAGAACACCCTAGTACAATTGCATGCTCTGTAGCATTGTAGAACTGTAGCTAACCCATTGTCTGAAGCGAAGAAGACAAAAGTGTTCTTGTGAACTTTAGCTCTTTTCAAGGCTTTTAAGATCTTACCAACTGTACCATCCAACTGGCTCTGTGGAAGGGTACAAATTTCAACAACAAAAGTGATGTGCAAATGCCCATGGATGACATACAGTAGCTGCACAACACAGTACATTTCCACAACCTCCAGTCCTAGAAGTTACCCCATGCAGCAGTCTTACCATAGCATCTCCATATCTTCCCATAATGCTACTATTAGTGAACCTTTCTCCTGCATACTGAGGGTAGTGAGGGTGCTGAGAAGCCATGTACAAGAGAAATGGCTGCTTATTCGCTAAATGGGTGGGAGAAGAGCACCAAAATTAATGCACATTTTCATCTTATCAGTTAACAATGGCAGATAGCCTAACATCTACAGTGCTCAAAGATGGCAATTGCAAACATTTGTTACATAACAATCTCACCTGATGTCCTCTTTATGAAGCTCTTGGCTGCATCGACATATTTGTCATGCAGTGTGATGAGGTTGACAGGTTGTTCAATGATTGTAGTGTTCTCGTAAAGTGGACAGGGTGAATTTATTGGGTCTAGTGAAAATTGTACAAATGTAACATGTAATACCAATGATATCATGGTCTGCACAGTAATGCAAACAGGACTATCTATCTTCCAGCTGCAGCAGTTCACCACTTGTATCATATTGTGTATGTGCTGATATACGTCATTATAATTATGTACAGCAAGATGAAATGCTCAAAGAACTCAAGGGAGAAAGACTGACTCAAAGACACACAGACATAGCCACCCCATGTGATACTTCTCCTTAGCAATTTACTTACCACGACTGCATGTATCAAAGCAAGATACATTGGGGTAGAAGCAAGTGTGACAAGGGCAACTGCTGTGGGAGTAAGGTACACCCTGAAAGAAGCAAAGAGTCACATACACAGCACACTGATGAATGCAAAGCAGGTGAGGTCACAAAGTGAGTAAACTGGTATTATTATAGGTCTAATGGATTGTACTAGCCAATTCTTTGAGTACGCCATTGATTAAAGCTTACTCCTGCCTTCTTCAGCAGTTTGGTTAAATGAGTGCTGGGTGTTAAGTTTTTAGAATAAGTTACTCAAAATACTTGCTCTGACAATACCAATCTGAGCTATAGCCTATACAAGAGCATGCTTGGACAATAATGGGAGCTTGCCCTGTAACACATCTATTCACCAGTGCCAGCTTATTAGCTTTCACCTCTCAGTGTCTTACATCAGACAAATTGTTAAAACTCCTTATTAGGAGTTTGGGTGTTCAACAAGCATAGCCTGTAAGCTACAGTCAGGCAGCTGGAGCTAGTGAAATGTTTGGTGAAATAAAATAGTTGGAGCCTGTGAATTATGTGAGTTACTGCCATTGATGCAATATGTACTAGTTACTACACGCTCTCAATGGCATATTGTGTTTACTGCACAAGACCTGATCAGGGGGGTTCGGTCAAAGTCACATGCATTCGAAAAATGGCCGACGCGGCTGCTCTTAACTGTGTATTTTACCTATACTAACTAAGAGCAGATATATTGCTAGAAACACATTGTATTGCTTGTTTCTTAACTTCTAAGCACACAGTTGGACAAGGACTTTCAGAAAATGGATCATGCCCCATGGTGCCTCAGCATTTAGGTTGCTTTTGCAAGCATTTACGACAACAGTTCATGAGCATTTGCTGATGCAGTTTACGAGACGGATAGAGCTGCGCATGTCCTAATCTGGAGTACTGAGCACTGCTGGGGAAGTGACTCCTTGGAAGCTAGTAGCAAGTACTCTTTAGCTACTTTAGGACTGCAAGACTGATAAGTTGACTGCTTCTGCAAAGGGAGTGCAATTGGCAGCCACGTACATACAATTGTTTGGGATCCATACACACGACAGCTAGCAGGGATGCCAGAAATGGCCGAAGTGCTATAGCTAGTACTGGCAATCCTCAAGAAACCTATCCAAAACTTGTGACACCTAAATCGTGAAATCAGTCCAACAGCTAAGCCTAATCCATCATCTGGCCCCTCTGCAACATACGTATGGGTCATGTCAGGGGCGTGAAAGAAGCACAAGGCACTGGCATTGCTCAGGGTAGACACACTCGACCTTGGAGCATAGTGAGCTAATACATGGGGACACGATTGGAATGTCAGGAATGGTATTAAGGTTGGCTCGGTATTGCACAATCCCAGGACCTTGTCCAACCCCCCGGAGACCTGATAGTCTTGTTCCAAGACCACTTCTGGCCACCATTTTTGTTAAAGGCACGGAAGATGGTCTGTGAGCTATCTGCAGAATTCTTGGCGGAATCTGTGGATCTATGGACACCAATCAGATTGCAGATAGGTCACATGCGTGTCACATGTGAATAGACAGGAGGTGTAATAAGTCTACAGTCTACAGCTTGTCCCATGAATGTAGAATGGGAAATCAAGCCGACCAATCAAAACTGCCTACATCATCGGGTATGACAATTTTGATTGGTCAGTTTGGTTTTCTGTTTTATGTATGTTCATGGGACAAGCAACCTGAAATCGACTATAACTGAGGTATAACCATTGTAGCTAACTGTGCAGCGATGATGTTCCTTTACTCAGAGTCTCAGAAGGATCAGTAGGCAGAAAATTGCTGTTCCTCTATGTCACCTTAAAATGACGTCTTGCACATAGCAACATCTCCTGAAAGACCCAGTAACCCCAGTGAGTTAAACTTGGTTGCGGTGGTTTCTAACATACAAAGAAATACAGACAGTTTAAAATGGTGGAACAGTTTGATAAAAAGTTTTCTTCCACTCATTATGGTTTGTGCGCTACTGCTGTCAGAGAAGAAGATGAAGAAGAAGAAAAATGCAAAATACGGAAAATGTTGAGGTCATTTTCTGTGGGAGCACACACATTCTCTTGGAAGTAAGGTTAGTCCTGCGTAGTGTACAACTGACACTTCCTCATGGGTAACCGTTATTGACGGTTTTCAACCCTATATATATACCCTATGGTAGTAGTGCTACTTTTGCTTGTATTACAGCATACAAACAACCACCATTACTTTGCACCATTACCTCCCCAGACAATTCCATGTGGAGGACTACCGTATACATATAAATTTTTGCAGAACGTTATTTTCGCGAATTTCACGAATCTGTGGAGGTTCGTGAAAATTAAAATTGTGAAGATTCTTACAATTTCCCAGGGAAATATGCACGTAGGGAAGGCCATAAACAGGTATATAAGTGTGTAGTAAACAAACGTTTCTTTTGTGCAAAATGCCCAAGAAGACGATCAAAGATTACTTTAAGACCGTAGATGTCTTTACCATGGACTTGCCAGTTTGAGTAATCGATGCTCCAGTAATCGTGCGAGCCACCAGCAGGAATATATTGCGTGGAATGTGTCCCACAGTCAGGCTGACGTTCTGGACTGCCACCGCGTAAGGATCTTTGCTGCTTCCGCTTTCCCGTTCACGCTGAAGAACTGCTCCTGCCGATGCAGTGATACCCGCGAATGCAACTACTTAGATGGAACAAAGACATCTGTAAATGGTCAGAAAAGATCCTCAAAGCACCAATAGAAAGAACCAAAGCGTACAGCTAGGCCTGAGCCACTCTAAGTGTTACTATCTTGCACATAAAGGGAGCCATTCGCAAAATTTTCGGAGCTTCGCGAAATTAAAATCTGGAAAATTGTCAGGTAAGGGGCATTCGCAAAAAATACATCCTGCAAAAAAATTGTACGTATACTGTATGCTGTGCTAGCCATAATCAAGGGTCTTGGCCAAAATTTGTATTGTGCCTATTGTATTTGTTGCCATGCTTTTCTTTCAGCTAGTTGGCTGTTGTGAGAATTTGGTGTTGTAAGCAGCTCCAACACACCATAGACACCTTTGGCAATAGTCTTAACAAGCTCAGCTCCAACATCATCACTGTTACATACTGAAGCAAATCTTTTGGGCACCTTCATGTAGCCTACGTCGAACTGTAGGTCAAAGCAGATAACTTCCTTCCCTAGCTGCTCTAAAGTATCTTCCTTTAGCAACCTTGAACTGTAGGAAATAAGGCACCCCAAATGTAGTATGAATCGCTTCTGCTCACACTTGGCGTTGAGCCTGCCTGGGCTGAACACCTTGATCACTATCTGATGGTCTTCTATGGTAATTGTCACAGATGTTAGCCTGCAGATGCCGTTGTCAAGGAATTGGTGACTGTTGGCCAATGGGCAATGATGAAACAGGCACAATTGGTTGAACTGCTGTTGGCTGCTGTTGCCAGGAATTAGCGACTGTTTGTCAATGGACATTGATAGAACAGGAACCAGTGGTCGAACTGCTGCTGGCTGCTGTGGCTGCATTGGCTGAGCAATTGCCTTACAATTGAGTTCACATCTGCCATGCTGATAATCCACAGGTGGAAAATGAAAAGAGCCAATGAGTGTGGGAAAAACAGTGTGCGTGCCATACAAGAATGCATCTCACAGAGACACAAAACCACAACTAATCTGAAGCACATGCACACGTCAAGGTTATGCATCGCAGTTATGGAGTATTTGATTGGTTAGTTTGATTTCCCTTTTTACGTTCATGGGACAAGCAACCTGAAATCGACTGTACATGCTATAGGGTGAGGAATTAGTATTCGACCAGCATGAGAATTTGGCCACCCCATTCTCAAGACCCAAGTGCATGCATAGCTTTTAACTTGGCAGTCAAGAAGGATGGGCAGCTGCTACCTCAGTCACAAATGGAGAGGATTATGGCGGCTACCCTTCTTGTGTGAGGCAGTTAAAGCTGTGGATGCACTTGGGTCTTGAGAATGGGGTGGCCAAATTTCTCATGCCAGCTGAATACTAATTCCTCACCCTAATCACTGAGGTAAGAGTCTAGGACTGCATGTGCTCAGAGCTAGCAGTGCCACATGTTTGCTCAGGCATCATCCCTTCCCTTTGTTAGCAATTGAGTGCTTGTCTTCCAATCACTTTGTCTCCACTCGGTTACCACTATAGTCTCTGACAAAACACCTCCACTGGCTGCCACTGCCTCGAGCTCCACCAGGATGCAATAGACCAACATGAGGGACCCAACCTGGATGATTTGTTCCCGGCACAATTGCATAGACTTCTCAAATCCGCTCTACGGCGGTTCGAGGATGAGGACAGCCCTCACACGCAGACCAAATGAAGCAAGAAGACCATGGCTGACATCTTATTGGGCCATTTGCAACTGCTATGCAGCTGCAATATGCAGTACATATCACCCAAGGATGTTACCGCAGACAATAGCTTACATCAACACCATCCTGCAGGTCCATTTGCACTTTGTTGGGGAGGGATGGCACATCTACAATCGGACCTTTTGCATCCAGGCATAATTCTGGCCACAGGTTCTCTACTTGCCCCAAGGGCACGGACAATCCGGCCTCACTGGAGCAAGCACCGCCCATCCCAGTACTGCAGTGCCTGTGGGGCCTCCCCATATGCCCGACCCATTTGCATCTCCTGGAATGCCGGAGCTTGCCATTGCCCAGAATCCTGCCACTATCACCGTATATGCTCTTTATGCACTGCATATAGTCATCATTTGGCTGAGTGTCACTGGGTAGGCCCAACCCCAAGGGATAGCCCCCAGGCCATGAGGACACTCCAGACCATCCAGCAAGGAAATACAGCACATATGAGACCTGTACTGATGGCCACTGCTAACACACATGTATGCCATGACAAGGTGGCAATGCACTAGAGCTGCTCTAATTAGCTCCCTGGTTGGACTCGCTATGGTTCTGTAGTGGGAAGGATGTTTAGACCATCATATAGGCCCATGCTGACATTAGATAGGTAATAGGAGATAGGTTATAGGAACAGTTAGCAATAGCGAGGGCATAGTTAGGCAGGGAAAAGTTTTATCTAGGGGTGCTGTTGAAGTTTCCATACTGAATTCTGCTGTTTCAATTACTGAGCAGCCAACGTGACCTAATGAACCGACTATGTGGATGACTGATAGGGACACTATACTCTTGTACAGGAAATGTGTCCCCTCCTCCAGGACGTAGATCTCTACCACCGCCATTCTCCCTTACTGTACGTAGGCCTGGCATATGCATGTACGTATATGTGGAAGATGTATACTGCCTGAAGAACTCCCTATATCTCTTATCACCCTGGATAGACCTTGGCTCAGCACTGTTGACACCACCCCCTTCCCCCCTGTGGGCCACAGTATGGCAGGGAGCTCTCTGCCACTACCTGGACAGAAGGCTCAGCCACTTTTGGTTTGAGGCCTTCAAGAGGGATTCCACCTCGGATGCCACGCTAGCCAGAGACAGCTATGCCCAGCAAAGCACAACATAACATCAATCTATGACTATCCACAGGTGATAGATGCCTACTTGTCGAACAAGTGTCTCCTGGAGAATACTGGGTCCCAGTTCACAACCTCAACCACATCAACTGCTTTGGCGTCATTTCCTAATCATGGATTTGTCATTCCCTAGTGGGGCCGGTGTTAATGATGGCATCTCCTGTGACCTCTGCTCCCTCCGCTAACGTCAATCAATTAAATTGAATCAAAGTATTTAACAGATCCTCAGGGTGGGCTGTGTGGCTCAACCGTCCAAGCTTGACATTAAAGATGCATACTGGATAGTCCCGGTATACACCCAGATGACTGGCCTCTCATGGGTATGCAATGGTGAGGGAACTACTATGTGCATGGACACCCGGCTCCTCTTCAGATTGCGATCTGCTCCCAAACTTTTTACGGCACTTGCAGATATTGTGCAATGGTTGATAATAGACAGGGGTGTGGACTTTTGCATTCATTATCTAGATGACTACCTTTTTGTGGAGTCTCCGAGTGCATAAACACAGGCCTTGGTCACCGCAACATGAGTTCTCACAGACCTGGGGATCCCCATGGACCCAAAAGGTTGAGGGCTCTGCCACCACCTTCACATTCCTGGGCACAGAGCTGGACAGCCACACTATGACTGTTTGACTCCCTGCTAACAAGCTTTAATGCCTGAAGACCATGGTAAGTGGGTGGCAAGACAGGAAGTCATGCACTAAGCGGGAACTAGTATCCTTGGTAGGGATGCTCCAACATGCCACAATGATCATCAGCTTTGGCGGGTTCTTTCTCCACCAGATGATCGAACTGGCTCAGATCATCACAGAATACCACCACTTCATTTGCCTTAAACATGTCTTTAGGTCTGATCAGCAATGGTGGCACATGGCTCTGCCACACTGGAATGGACTTGGACTCCTCACTTCAGCCTTCACTGCCAATCCAGCTTTCTCAATCTACTCATATTTGTCAGGGTCATGTGTCTTTGGTGAGGATGCCAACCAGCCCATAAATGGTTTCAGGGCAGCTTGCCAGCTGCCTGGAGTGGGGTGAACATAACTGCCAAATAGCTGCTCCCGGTAGTTCTGGCAACAGCGATTTGGGACTCACGCTGGTCAAGCCAGGCAGTCAGGTTCTGACAATGCTGCAATAGTGCACGCCATTCTGGCTGGTGAAAGGTCATGCAGCTCCTTAATTAGGGGGCTCCACCTATTTCCTATGGAGCAAGGGTTTATTTCTTGGCAGTTCATATTGCAGGGCTGAAGAATGGCCCATCTGATGCACTGTCTTGTAACCAGGCCTACTTGTTTCTTTCTCAGGTACCTCAGGCATCTCCAGCTCCAGATGTCTTACTGGAGAGTATACTGCAGCTCTTCCTGGCATAAACCCCACCAGATTGGCTATCAAAAAGCTTGAGGCAACAGTTGACCTCTATCTTGGTTTAGGGGTGGCACATACAGTCAACCCATAAGACATATGATTCTGGCCAACAGCAATACCTAAGGTTCTGCCAGAACACTGGCTATTTGTAGCCTACCTGGCCGTGAAGGGGCTGAAAAGGCAGACCATCAAAACCTATCTCTCAGCAGTGCGGCACCTTCCACTTGCTCCGTGGCCCCCAAGGGAGCCTTCCAGACAGCGCTCACCCAAGTCTCTAGCTCATGCTGTGCGGTATCAAAAAGGCAACTTAAACCCAGCCCAAAAAGGTGCGCTCCCTATCACCCCAGCTGCAGCCATTCTCCAATGGGTAATTAACCTCCCCCCAGTCGCAGATGACTCTGGATCTATTATGATTTGGGCAGCAATGCTTCTTCCTGTTTCTTCGGGTTCCTTCAAGCAGGTGAGGTATGCAGTCCTACATCTTACTCTTATTTATCCATCCTGGCATCTCTGCAATAGCGACATAGCACTTGAAAGCCACGCAACCCCTACCAAGCTCTTCATCACTATTATGATCTCTAAGACCGACTAGTTTTGCTATAGCAATATTATCATTTTGGGCAAGACAGGACACTGGCTCTGCCCTATGACGTCAATTCTTCCATACACTGCATGGTGGGGATCCCAGCCAAGCTCTATATTCCACTTAAGAGACAGCTCCTTTCTCACAAGGGAGAAACTTGTGAGGGAATTGAGAAGCCTGTTGATGGCAACCAGCATTGATCCAGCACCATACTCTGGACATAGCTTCCATATTGGGGCAGCTACCACCACGGCACAGGCGGGGCTGGATGCAGCCTGAATACAAACCCTGGGTCTCTGGAATAGCTCAGCTTATCAGCTGTACATCTGCATTCCTCGTGACTCCTTAGCTACTGTTACATCCTTGCTTGCCATGATACCCTAAGCATACACGTATATGATCATTGTAAGCAGGTTGTGTTATGGGCTCAACTGACCGCAGCTCCATCTTACCCCATGTAATGGTTTGTATGTAACGGTTTTAACCCCAAATGTGTGAGGTAACAGGAAATGTAGGAGAGGATATGGCTTGGGTGAAGTAGACTTCTATGGCCATTACGGGTCATGCACAGAAACCTGATATGTTCTGCCACATCAAGCCAATTATGAATAACGTAATTAGTTAATCACTAGGTGCAAAAATGATTTGTTAATTTAGAGTAATCCTCTGGATGCGGAAAACTGAATAGCTAATTAAGGCAATAGCTACAGGCCTGCCCTCATCCTGGTTCTGTACCACATTCTGAACACTAACTGGGGAGACCCAGTGAGCTACATGAATTGGGCTGATAGCCTGTGGGACAGGTAAGCTGACTAGCTGATCAAATATAAGGTGCATATAGCACTATAACAATGTCAAAGGGGGGAGATGCCGCATTACTTGGGCGTATCCTGGGATATGTTAAAGTGGTGGCCGGAAGGGTCTGAGAATGAGACTATAGACTCGAGGGCACGTGTAGTAAAAGACACGGTGGTTAACTACAAAATTATTCACCCTACAAGTGTGCGGTATACTTTGAAACCATTAGCCTGCTTTTAGCCTTTGGCTTACAGTTGCAGCATTTGCAGTCTTCTGCCCACTAAGTGCATGATTCAAAATCTTCCAGCAATAAGGAGAACCAGGTCCTTCAGTTCTTTGTGCAAGTTGGTCGATGCTTTGTACTGAAGCTCCATTCCAAAGGGATTGGCTGTTCTGTTAACCACACTGAAACCATCACAGACAAAGACATAGAAGGTGTGGCAGTCGGGCGTCCTCCATCACAGTACTCCACAAAGCCTACTAAATAGTGTATTCTTTCTAAATGGAAAGAACTTTTGCCTGCATTGAGGTGTTGAGCACAGAGACCTTATGTTTTCCCAGCTGAAGCAATAAGTTGTGAAGCTGAATGGCAAGTCTGTTGTTCGCTATACTTACACAGAATACATATCAAAGGACAGGGCAGGAGGCCTTAAGCAAATCAAGCAGGCAAACAAAATTGTACACCAGTTGACTTTTGTAAGTGCTGAGTTTTGTTTACACATTGCTATATAGCCATATAATATGAGGTATGCATGAGATGCATGGGAATGGAATGTCTACTGCAACACTGCTGTCCCCTTAAAGCCACATATGGAAGTGTTAGGGACACATACCTGGTTACCTGCACACATATGCCTTTGATCTATGACATTATCAGCGAGCAAACCTAAGATTTAGCTTTTTGTTCACATGCAAAAGGCTACACATATTTTGAAGAAATTATGGTTGTAAGACAGCAGGACTGTCAGAATAATATAACTACCTTGCATTACGTACGTAGTACATGGCTCTCTTTGATGCACATCTTACCAGATAGTAATCAAATCCCTGGTGAGTTGGAAGATGCTCTCCATCACGACCAACGCCCAAATGCCACTTGCCCATCATGGCAGTCTTGTAGCCTGCTTCCTTAACATACTCTGCTATTGTGGTCTCATTCTTTAGAAGGCCTGAATAAAGAATTTATAGTACAAATGGCTACCTTCAATTTTCTACAAGGTACATCGTATGCATGTAGATAGGGCACACAATACCTCCAATACTAGATGGTTCAAATACTCCAGGGTACACACCATATCTCATATGGTATCTCCCAGTCAAGAGGGCTGCCCTGTACATCAGCAAGAGAAGACGTGGTGGTGGCAAACATTATTAAGCACAGTTCTATTTTTCACAAAGGTATAGAGATCTGTGCTTGTCTTGCACTGACACAGCTGAGCTATTTAGTGAGCAAACCTAAGATTTAGCTTTTTGTTCACATGCAAAAGGCTACACATATTCTGAAGAAATTATGGTTGTAAGACAGCCAAGCTGCATGCGTGATGTGAGGCTACAGTAACAAATACTGCAGGGACAGCAATGCAACAGCAATGCAACAGATTAAAACCAATTAATTGTTAGGCTGAGGCTAGTTAAATGATTAAAAAGTCAATTTCACAGGTCAAAGTTAGCTGTGCCAAAATTACATTATTTACATGTCTGCTACAGCTGGAAGAAGCTTGTCCGGCAAGGTATCATCGTCACAGGGGTAATTAACGGAATTCACAAACCAAGTTAAGTGATTTGATTTTATCAGAAGTTTCAGCAGCTCACTACTGCCTTCATCAGTGGTATGGCTAACAGGGTAAGGGTGTAGTCATTAGGGGTACCCTGATACCCTGATACCATGTGATAACTGCTACAATTAGCTGTTTGCATATATAGCACTCTTTGATGGAGACTGTGTTATAAGCTACTTATAACTACTTGAAAAACTCACCTTGATGGGGCGCAGGATGGGCTAACAGTATAAAAGTCCGTAAACCTTAGTCCCTTTCTTGCCATTGCATCAATGTTTGGAGTGATTGCATAGGGATGTCCATAGCATCCGAGGTCTCCATACCCAAGCTGCATGCATGATATAAGGCTAAAGTAACAAATACTGCAGGGACAGCATATGCAACAGATTAAAAACAATTAATTGTTAGGCTGAGGCTAGCTAAATGGTTTGGCACAATGATTGGGATATTTTGGAATGCTACCTTGTATAGATGGCAGTAAACTCAGAGAATGCAGTTTAACCATAGTCACTGGAGAAACAACTGTTTCCTGCGTGTGCTTGCTGTTTCTCGATTGTGCACTGTGTAGGTCGCGTACATGGTTCATTGCTTGGTTACAGACCGCGTTATGTTGTTAGCTTGTGTGCATTGGTTGCAGTGTGGCGGAGGGAGGTAATTTGCTCCCTTTTCACTGCTTTGTGTACTCCCCAAGCCATGCAAAGTTGAAGTTGAATGCAGTATAATGTTCCTTGCCAATTGATTTTTCACTGGTGACATGTAGTAACCTTTGACCTGGTTGATACCAGATAGCACGGTAGTGCTGTCTATGTAGGGAGGACAGTGGTTGTTTGTATGCTGTAATACAAACGAAAAGCAGCGCTACTCCTGAGGAAGCGGGGACTGAGCAGTGCACACAGCTAACCTTACTTCCCAGTGAAGGTGCACCTACATGTAGAGAGCACCCTTGACATTTTCCACATTTCGTCTTCTTATTCTTCTTATTCTTATTCTCCTGACAGCTGTAGCGCACAAACCAAAGGGTCCATGAAAATACTTCTAGACCCACCCTATTGCACCACCTTTGCCTGGCTGTATTCCTTTGTAGGGTAGAAGGCGGTGCAGCGTAGTGCAGAAGATGGCACTTTTCCTTTTTTGTGCTTGCTAGCGACTAAGCTATTGTTTCTCCTTTATGTCAACGATCTTCCGGCAGTGGTAGCTGAGTGCACAGTGAGTCTTTATGCTGATGATGTGACCATCTACTATGCTAACAAAGATGAAGAAAGAGTCTCCGAAGTGCTCAATGCCAACCTTCAGCGAGTCACGACATGGATTGAGGCAAACAGACTGAGAATGAACATCACCAAAACCCAGCTCATGACCCTTGGTGGAAGATTGTAGAGCAGCGGCATCAATGTGTCATTGAATGGTACAGCAATTCCCAAGTCTGACTCGGTCAATTACTTTGGGGTTACCATCAATCAAGACCTAAACTGGAAGCTACATGTGGCCAGCATCCGCAGAAAGGCCTTTGCTGCACTGGCCAGCATCTGCAAAGCCAGCAGCTACCTTCCATGGAAGACAAGGAAAATGTTGTACTTATCATTAGTTCTCCCCTACCTCGACTACTGCTCCACTGTGTGGCACTCCTCCTGTAGTCAGGCACTTTCCAACAGCGTTGAACAGGTGCAGAACTATGCCATGAGAGTAATTCTCCACCAGCCCCCACGGACACCCAGTGTTCCTCTTAGACAACAGCTCGGCTGGACCACTCTTTGGCAATGACAGCACAGGCACATGTTGTGTCAGGTGCACAAATGTGTACTCCAGACTGCCCCCCCCCCCCCCCCCATACCTTGCAAGCAAATTTACAAAGAATTCATCATTTTACTCATCAACACGTGGAGCTAACAAGCTCCATCTTCCCTTCCCCGTACTAACAAGTTTAAGATGTCATTTGAATTCCAGGGGGCCCTGCATTACAAACAGTTATCGGAGACTATCTGTTCCAAATCATCTCTTTCTTCATTTAGACATGCTCTTAGACATTTGAACTGACATCGCTTCATTTTCTTTTTTACTATTCCATTTATTGACAATATGCATGTCGCATGTTCTATTTATCTTATGCTTTCTTTGTGATGTAGCTGTGTGCCAGGGCCTGCATGAAAATCCACTCCTGTGGATGCAGCTCCCTGTTGACAAATAATGATTAATCAATCAATCAATCAAAAGCTGGTCTTTTAAAGCTTAGAGGTTCACTGTTGCAGTTTTTTTAAAATTTTCATATTGATAGTGTTTTGTGAAACATCTTCAATGATACCTATTTCAGTGTCCTTTGCCTCACGATGGGAGAGTTACAAGGGTGCAAAGTTGCAAAAAGACCAGTTATGCGTGGGTGTTTCTGGTTTTCCGGCCTAACAATGCTAAAATGTTGTGACATCACAGTAGGCTCTGGAATGTTTGCGCAAGTATGGAGGAGAGTAGGCAAGGCAACGGACTGAACAAGAAATCGTTGTCTCCTGCGAGTCTTTCTCTCACGATGAAGGCGTAACTTCTTGAGATAATGATGGAAATACCCCTGCTGATTCTGAAATAGATCTGGGCATGTGGGTTGCATAGCTGTATGGCACGACATCTATTTTGCAACACGACCAGTAATAGAGTGACGCCCATCCTCAGCCCTACAAACGCTGATTTGCACCATTCTTGGACTGTTACAAGGGCATGCAAAACAGAGATGGTACACCAGCCTAGAGCTGATTTGTCACCTCCTACAAGGCGTAACAGCTGAAAATACGAAGTGGGCCAAAAACATATTTCGGAGCACTCATTCAGACATGTACTCAGATCACTGGCTCGCACATCATGAGACATAAGCATCTCTCCACTCCTACTTGCTAGGTAGTAGGGCACATGCAAGCTCTGGTCACAGCAAAAGGTTCAGAGGGAAACTCTATGTCTCTACTGAGCACGGCTGCACAGAACACCAGGCGGTGGGGGCATCGAAATGGCCCTGGGACATTTTTTCATTATCCTATAGTTTACTACTCACCCTTTCGTCCTTCGTAGCAATTTTTGTGTTCACAATTGGCTTTCTAAGTGCTAGGAAAGACTTTCCTGTAAGTTAGAGTGGCATTCGGATTCTGACGGATGTATCAGAGTGAGCAAAGTGCTTGTTGCTAGAATATTTAGACCAAAAAGCAGTGAAATGGCAGGTAGGGCATCAGTCGCAATCCAAAAGGTGTTCTATCTAGAGTCTTACCAAGCACAGAAAGATACAATGGATCCTGCCAACAGCTGCTGGCCACCGCTTCTTCAGACTATTGCGCTTTGTGAAATGAAGCAGCGACTGTTGCCTCCACCATAGATCTATGCCTCCACTGGCTCTACTACATCCTCCAGCAACGCATTTGTAATACATCAGGGCGAGTTCATCAGCAAGAGGGACGCGAAAGCCAGTCAGTGATTGTCTTCCCACATGGCATGTGACCCGTTCAAGCATAGACACAAGTGTACATCAAGCCTACTGTGACGTCACAGCAATATGGCGGAATTCTTCAGCCGATTTTCCAGAAGTGAGCCATTATCCCTCTACCAGGGAATTTCAAAGCGCTCTGACAGCAATTTTCGGTGGTTCTAGACAATAATCTATCATATAAAGGCAACTTGTATAACCATGACAGTGGACCTTTAACAGGGTTTGAGTGGCACTGTCCATTGTAAGACTATTGAATAGTATTAAACTCAAATTCTGTATATTAGCTAAAAAGAATATAGAAGTTGCTTCTCATGCAGACTGTCTTGACAAGTGGGGGTGTTCTTTCGAGCCCCCCAACCCCCCCAATCCCCTGCCTATGGGCTTTCATGGCAAAGGAGATATGTAATCTTCTGGTCCTTTGGTTCATACACTACTGCTGTCAGAGAAGACTAATCTATAATAATCTTACTATAATGCACTGGATCTGGGTTTGTGTGTTTGTTTGTTTCCTCATAAAATTGGTGCCTTGCAGGGAATCGGCTCAAGACGCTCCATGCCAGTTGAGGGACTGGGTGAGCATGTTCATGGAGGGGTGCTGTTCACCTAGCTGCCTTGTGGCCGAAGAGTGCAATTCCTTTGTCCATTCTCCACACGCCATTTTTAAAATTATCGACCCTTCTACTACTATTGGCAGACTTGATACGTGTCATGCCAGTTAAGGGAGTGGGGGACATGAGCTTAGAGGTGTGCCATTGCCCTGCAGCCGAAGAAAGCGCTTCCTTTTTTCTGTGGGCTGAGACGCCAATTGTAATTATCGGTCTGTAGGACTTCGGATTATGGGAGATCTTATACGTTGTCAGCAACCGTTTGAATTAAACTCTGCCGTTGTTATTGCAGCCAGCCTCCATTGCTACCTGTGCAGATAGTTCAAAACTGGCAAGGGGCCAACTCACTGGCTTGCGATAGGCTGGGAACCCACCTGAAGGGCAGGCATTCAGCTAATATATAGGGTAAAGCAGGAAAACGAAACACAATTCATTATTTCCACTCTAGCACCATACCGTATACAAGCTAAGGAGCCCAGGGGTTTAAGTTTCTATTCAATACTAGAGGCAGTATTACTCTATCAATCTACAAGAAAATCATACTTATCCGTTCGCTGCAATGAGCAACAGGCTGCAGATCCTCTACCCGATATTAGTTCCGGTCAGAATGGGGGTTGGGGTAAAAGGGAACACCAAGGAACAGGTGAATTTTTAAGTTTGAGATTGTTTCTGAGCTATAGGCGCTCTATTGTTGAATCACTTACGTTCTCAGTTTGTTCAGTGGAAATCAGCGAGTTGTGAGTGCATGAATTACAGTGCAAGTATGAATTGTGTACGTACAAATTTCGCATGAATTACTGACCTTGGGTTTCTGGCATGGCTTCAAAGCTAGTAGCTACATCCAAGCGGTACCAAGCATCAAATCCAACACAGGATACCCAGTTGGTGCCATCATGTAAGTTGCTGCCAGCATCAAATGCATCGTCAATGCTCAGAATCAGAACCTAAAAATGATTAAGTGTCTTTACAGGGTGCAAAGGCTTCACGAGTCTGCAAATCGGTGAGTAACATTTTATTAGTGACTCATCTTTGTGAAGATGACTGAAACATTCGTTAATTGTTGCAATGAAATTTTAGCATGCACTACAAGTTACTCAATAATAATTGTTGTGCTGTATTTCTGCATAATTATTGTGCTGTATTTCTGCATTCATATTTCTTCTGAAGGCATCATCTGCTGTCAAAAGAAAAATGGCAGCTCCAAGCTGTGCTGGGTGAAAAGTGTCCTGATTGACAGCCTGCCAGCGTCATGGAGCCAATTAAGAATATGCAGGGTGATCCTAATTTAGGGAATAACAATGATTGTTACAGATTTGGAACTTGGAATGTGAGATCACTGACAGGGAAAGAGGTGGAGCAGGTTGAAGAAATGAAGAAGTACAGATTGGATATGTTGGGAGTAAGTGAAGGGAAGATGAGAGGAAATGGAATGAAAACAGTAGATGGTGTGACTTGTGTGCACTCTGGTGTGCAGCAGGAAAGAGCTAAGGCTGGTGTAGCTATTTACATGGTGGAAGAATTGGCAGTGTGCATTAAGGAGTGGAAATGTATTAGTGAGAGAATGGTGCTAGTGAGGCTGAAGATAAGGGAGGAATGAGCGTGCTTCGTCCAAGTGTATGCCCCAACAGAAAATTGTTTGGTCGAGGAGAAAGAAGAGTTTTTTTACTACCCTGCAGGAGACGGTGTCACTACAACGAAAAGACAGAGTAATAATACTGGGAGATTTCAATGCTAGAGTAGGGAACAAAAGAGGTGAATGGAGAGAGGTGGTTGAAGGGTGTGGTGAAGAGACATGCAATGATAATGGAAGGCGGTTACTAGAGTTCTGTGCTACAAATGGGCTGAATATATCAAATACATGGTACCAACATAAAGAAATACACCAATTCATGTGGGAGTGCAGAGGTAGAGGGTTGAAATCAATTCTTGACTATTTCCTATTAAGAAGAGAAGATAGGAGAAGGGTTAAGGATACCAAGATTGTGAGAGGGGCGGAAATTGGTAGTGATCATTATTTATGGGATGGAATTGGATGAGGCATTGACACAGTGGGAAATGAAAATGAATTGGGAGAAGACATAAGTAATGAAGGTGGGGATTGAGAGAGGACATTGCTGTAAGTCGGGGACAGGAAGTTGGAGTCAGTGGATGTAGTGGAGTATTTGGGAGTGATGATAAGTGGAGATGGAAAGATGGAAGAGGAAATCAGGAGTAGGATTGGGAAGGCGGCAAGAGTGATAGGGGTGTTGGATGAACCAGTATGAAAGAGGAAGGAGTTGAGTAGGAGGACAAAGTTGAGAGTATATATTGCGATTGTAGTACCCACACTGATGTATGGAAGTGAAACGTGGGTACTAAACAAACAACAAGAGTCGGCAGTCCAGGCAACAGAAATGCGTGTGTTAAGGCAAATTGTGGAGAAGAGAAGGGTTGACAGGGTGAGAAATGTGGAGATTAGGGAGGAGTTACAACAAGAAGGGGTGCTAGAGAAAGTGAAAAACAGCCAAAGGAGATGGAGAGAAGCATTGGAAGAGATGGGTTCAGACAGGCTAGTAAAGAGAGTATACCAAGCTGAAATGGAAGGAAGAAGGCCAAGGAAAAGATGGAATGATAATTTTAGGCAATGACATGCTAATGATATTATAGGTATGAAACTATTATGTAAGAACAACCTCCTGCATAGGAGATACTGTTCAGTGACTGATTGATTGATTGATTGATTGTATTTCTGCAATGGTGTGCAGTTAGCCCAAACATTTTATATGGTCACATTCGCTAAATGCTAGACCTACGCATCCTGAAATATCAAGTTGCTTGCTTTATTCCTCGCTTTATGAGAGTCGATCGAAAGCCAGTGTTTTAACCCACGTTCCGTTTCACCCTGCCTCTATATATTCATTTGCCGTTGCTAGGTGGTTGCTATGTTTATTGAGTCACTAGAAAAGTGCTACTTGCAGTGAGAGGTGACAATTTGTTATCAGACAGCGATTATATCTTATTGGAGAGCAAGAATATCTAATCGGGTTCACAAAAATATCTAATCGGGTTCAGTGTGATTCAATCAATAGCAACAACACTTCACATGCAAGTGCTTGCATTAAGATGAAACACAAGAACAGTTCAATGAAGCATACAGCAACTCTACACTACCCAACCATTAATATGGTTGGGTTTTGAATATCTATGGTGCCACTGTAGTTTCAGTCATGGAAAAGGGTGCAAAAAGCTTCATTCTATTGGAAGAACTGCGCAAGCTGATTACTGCCGTTCTACTGTACTGCAGCTGTCGAAATTTGTGCGTCGATGGTGGCCAAATCTTCCACACAGGAGGACCGGTCACGGTGGAAAGACATCTCAAGTAGCTAGCCAGCTACCAAACACACATAGAGACTCAGATCACGGTCAATTCCGCCGCAGCTGATCACCGATTGGATCATGTATAGTATACGAACATGGCGATTTTCCGTCATTAACACCTTCCACTGACGCACGATTCACCAGCCAAGTCTTGTAGGTGCCTCCGATCACGTTGTAGGAACAGGGCAAAAGGTCTTCGTAGAGGAAGAGATTTCCGGAGGTGTAGCGTACAGACGTTTCTGCCTGACTCGCTTTGCTCCTCACTAGCTAGCTATCCTAAAGAATGAAAGTGCATTGGATTTGCACGCGCTCCCTAATGCTTTCCATATTTGGCAAGAAACCAATTAACATTCGCCCACGCTTCCCTTTGTTCGGCAAATAAATCACTTATAACACCTCCTTTTCGGGATGTCGCTGATTTATAATCACTCCCCCCTCGGGCCTCATGCTTATAAAAATCAGCGACACCCCTCAAGGAAGTGTTATAACTAATACCAAATTCAGTTTGTTCGCGATTCGGCAAAAAATACAGCACAAGACACCACCAAACTCTCAGAGATTGTAAAGTGTCCTCCACTGGGGGTTGAAATCGCCCATCTTGCAGTTCTTGAAGAGATATCCTTCAATTTCCGGTTTTTCAGTCAAGGCTGACAGCCACCTTTATTATATTGTTCCCTTGACTTCTGGTTAACGGGCGGTTTGATTTACTGTCGTCCAATGATCAAATTCAAACTCGGCCGTCATTATAGCAGCTATCATCCATTGCTAACAGTGCAGATTCTTCAAATCAGCCTGGGCCTGAATTGCTGTTGAGCGACTCGTCATAGCAGAAGCCTGCCAAAGGCGGGCGCCTGCTAGTTACCTGGTGCAGGACCCCTGGGTAGACCAGCCAGTCAGGTTGGTGGGGCTCCTGTGTAAAGATCTATCAATCAATCAATCTTTCTACCCTACAATTCAGTTCATTTGCTTGTTTGTTCGTTTGTGGTTCGGGCAAAAACTACTGGACAGGGCACCACCAAACTCTCAGAGATTATAAAGGAGGGCTCCAGAAATGTCCTCCACAGGTTGAAATTGCCCGTCTTGCTGTTCTTGAAGAGATATCCTTCAATTTCGTTCATGGCTGACGGCCATCATTAATTATCACTCCTTCACTTCCTGTTATCAGGCACTTTGATTCACTGTTGTTATAATAGCAGTTACCTTCTGTTGCTACCAGTTCACATACTTCAAAACTGGCTGGGACCGACTCGCTGGCATACGACTCGCCGTAGCAGAAGCCCGCCAAAGGCGGGCGCCCTGCTAGTAAGAATAATAAGAGGAAGAAGACGAAAGGCGAGAAATGCTGAGGGCTTTTTCGGTGACAGCGCAATTTTGCTTGGAAGTAAAGTTAGCCCTCAGTGGTATACAATCGACACTTCGTCATGGGTAGCCTCTTTTGCCGGTTTTTAGTCCTACACGGTAATGGCTCTACTTTTCGTTTGTATTACAGCATATAAACAACCACAGCCATCCCTACATAGACAGCACTACCGCGCTGTCTGATAAGAAGACGACAAAACGTGGGAAAACGTGTTCTAAATCTAGTAGACACCTCGGATCTTGGTATCTATATATGTAAAAATTCCTTTAGAATTGAAAGGAATTTAGGAATGGTCAGCAAAAAGAGCATAGAAACAAGCAACAGTAACTCAACACCATGATGAACCACATTGCCTTGAAGGTTGCTATGCATTCCTAATTTCCTAGTAGCTAGCTACATGGGACTAGCTAGCTAAACATTTGGGTCCATGTAACTGTACAAGGAAATTAGGAATGCATAGCAAACTTCAAGGCAATGTGGTTCATCATGGTGTTGAGTTACTGTTGCTTGTTTCTATGCTTTTTCTGCTGGCCATTCCTAAATCCCTTTAATTCTAAAGGAATTTTTATACACTTGTTTGTACAGTTTTTGCATATCTAAAGGACTGTGGCTACATCAAATTGATACCAGCGCTGACTAATACCCCTTCCTTAAATTAGCTGAAGATCGTGTAGAGCATCGAGCACAGTTACGCCACTTTTATACATGTACCTACCGTTTTATCAGAGCAACAAAATGGCGGCATTGGCCTATCTTTAATACACGGGAAGGACAAATTTCTTGCCCGCTCTAGCGCTGTACTTATTGGATTGCAATCAGCGCTCGGATATTTGCCCTTCACGTCTATAGGTAAGTTCTCGTACACGACTTGGGTACGTAGGTGCCCTGTGTCGTGCGCTAGCAGCGCGCAAATATTCGGTGGGAAGAACAAGAATCTAAATACACCGAATCTCGGATTTTTATGTTTGTTTGTTACAGCCGATTTCAGAATGGTTGTCCAAAAGGTAAATGGCAAATGGCGTGACATCATAGCAAATGGCAGTACTGTACAATAGGAGTGACGTGTTGGCAAGCAGTTAAACTAATAGTGACGTCACGCCATTTGATCGTTCTGCCATTTGCCATTTTGGCCAACCGTTCTGAAATCGACTGTACCTCATAAAATCGGCGCCTTGCAGGGAATCGGCTCGAGACGCTCAATGGCGGCTGAGGGACTCGGCGGCCAGGTTCTTAGATGAGTGCCATTCACCTTGCTGCCTTGCAACCGAAAAGCGAGATGTCCTTCTTCCGTACTCCGCGGGCCGACACGCCATTTTTACAACTATCGACCGGCCCTCCACTACCGCTCATTGGCAGACTTGATGCGAGCCATGCCAGTTAAGGGAGTGGAGGGACGCGAGTTAGAGGGGTGCCGGTCACCTAGCTCCTCTGCAGCCGAAGAGCGCGCTTCCTTATTTTTCGACTTACCTCTCTTACACCCCTTGACAACGTACAGTGTTTTATTCCGCCACAAGTATGTGACGCCACTTCCTGTTGGCGTCGGTTTAGCCATCTATGGTTTAGCCAAGCGTGGGAAGTCCATCCAATATAATGGCATGCATTAGTCAGGCGTCGCGTGACCCCTCCTCGCGGAAGGGTCACGCGACGCCTGACTACTGTTTTGAGGCCTGAACTTCTGTATGAATACTAAATTTTCCATTTACAATACTAATGCTCCTTCAGACAGACAATCTACACAGCTATACACCATATCATTGCACAGCCTCAACCTCAGTAGATACATGAATCACCACCATGCACATGCATGCCTTTAGCCAGTGTGTTGAACATGATAGCATTTAATTACATACACTAAATGGCAGGCATAGCATTGTCCTATACTATGTGCATAGATAATCGAGGAAATCTATGCTATGTGCACTGGCATGTGCTCCACTTGCTGGCACTCCATGCTATATAATGGTACAATCTGCTTAATGCTTCCCCTGCATACTCACATGCCATGCACACATGACGTTGCAGATACCAGCATACTGCCCAGCTGACATAAACACTCCGTCACACAACATGCTGGGGTCGGCAGACAGGCGCCGGCGTGCCGTCGACGCACCGCAGCAGAAAAGCCCGCCAAAGGCGGGCTTTCGTGCCAGTAATATGAAAAGAACAAATGGGGTACGAGCAGCCTATGACGCTTTTCTCTTACGTGAACTCCAGGTTGCCTTTGGGTGCGCGCTGCCGACGTCAATACATCAAAAGAAGCCTATTCATGGCCTTTATGTGTTCTTAGCCACTGCCGTTTGACTAGTTTCGCTGAAGCCATATACATTAAGATAGGAGAAACCATTTCGAACCGGGCACATTCCTAAATAGACTTTATACACGAGTGTGACGTCTGATTCAGTTTCGTTTGTTTGTTTGTTTGTTGGCTTCTGGCGCAAAAACTACGGAACAGAACGCCACCAAACTCTCAGGGATTATAAAGTGGGGCTCCAGAAGTGTCCTCCACGGGTTGAAATCGACCGTCTTGCAGTTCCTGGAGAGATATCCTTTAATTTTCGGTTTTTTCATACAAGGCTGACAGCCACCTTACTATATCGCTCCATTGACTTCTGGTTAACGGGCGGTTTGATTTACTGTCGTCCAACGATGGAATTTAAACTCGGCCGTCGTTATAGCAGCTACCCTCCGTTGCTAACAGCGCAGATTCTTCGAAACAGCCTGGGCCCGACTCGCTGTCGTGCGACTCGCCGAAGCAGAAGCCCGCCGAAGGCGTGCGCCCTGCTAGTAACCTATATACAAACAACCACCGCCATCCCTACATAGATGCACTGATAATTCAACATCTTTCAGGCCATGCAAAAACAAAAGAGACCACAGCAGTAGCAAGCACAGCTATAATCATTTCTCACATCGTCGGCAAGGATAATCACAATATTCGGCTTTGGGTTGCTCGCACACAATAACAGGCCTTGCAGGAAAAAGCAGAAGAAAACCAGCACGAAAGAATTAGGCATCTTCACCTCTTTGGTGAATAGTCTGGCTAGCCAGGCGCCAGTAACAAACGCCAGTGGCGTGGAAGATGAGAGAGACCAGTTGCGTATATATAAGGAATGCAGTACGTCATAATTGCATATGACGTCATCACTGGTGGTAGTTTTATACATTGAAAAGATTGGGGGGGGGGAGGTGTTGCACCGGCATTCTCGAGAGCTTCGTGCCGAATGTTCCCAATTAGATGTCTCGGCTGGATAGTACGAATACGCACCTGACGGTCGTTGATTGAGGTTGATATGGCCTAAGGTCGCCGAGTTGAGAGATCATTAAGGCTATGGTATGAGTGGTATGCTAATTGGAGGTGTTGCACACATTAGGGCGTGGCATCACTTTTGGGACGCCATCAATAATCGGACTTTCGTTCTCGGCCAAAACGCTTTTACCGCATTTGATTATTGGTACATATGTTGAGCAGTGATGTGCAAGGTTGTGTAAAACGCTAGAGCTGGAAAGGCCATTCCAGGCAGAAGTTCTTGCGCCAAAATACTACGGCGCCGTAGTAACATGAACACGGACGGAGGTCATCAAACTTCGGACGGCGGTTCGTACATCGCGTACTTTAAAGATCTAATCACTTTCATCTGATGCCCTGTTGGGCACACTACAGCCTTAGTCGCAGCAGACGATTCGAGCGGAATCGTTTCACAGCCACTGAATATCAATGCCTAGAACAGGAAGCGCTGGGGGTAATCAATAATCGGACATGTGGTAGGCCTAATACAGAAAAAATGGCGATGTAGTGAGAAGGGCGGTGCGGACATGCTGCAAAATGATAGAAGAGTCTAGAAGCAAGACGGACACTTGTAAGTTATTTTGTGGGAATTTCTGTGTGATACCCCAGCACACAGACAGCGATAGGGTAAAGCGGGGGAATTCGGGATATAATTTCATCGTGGTAACTAAGATATTACATTTTACGAAAACCACAAAGCGTACCAGAACGAATTTCTCTAAGAAGTCGGAGAAGACATGGCTCTTTCATACTGTACACAAATCATCTCAAACCGGCTATGACAGGAAATGCACGGTAGCCTGAATCATTTTCTTAGAAATTTTACAGCAAAATGGCCGACGGGGTAATTTGAAATGCCATGTGTTGGGAACGCCCGAAGTGAAATTGAACAGCTACAGTGCATTGAAATGGCAGTCAAAGGTGTGTGAATGCTGTTTCTAGACATTGTAGAACTATTGGACAATGTCACACCTTCGAATTGGAGGATTTCCTTCAAAGGAATGAAATATTTGTGATACTGTGCGTTTCGCTTGGCACACGTCTTCCAGCGTGCATCATCGACAGACCTCTGGCATCCATACCCTTGTACTCCATCTCCTAAGCTCAGCTTTGTACTTCGTGATAGTTTGAAAGTCATTCCTTGGCCGAATTACCTGCATTTGACGAATAATGTCGATGGACCCCGTAATTCTTCGCAACGCTGCTCGGCAGTTTGAGCACTTTAGTCGATCTTCTTTGCACCAAGCCTCCCTCACTGTGTATGCTACCTCAGGATATCAACTAAGCTCTGATTTTGGCAAAGGTGAGTTTTCAGCGTATAATTTAAGCTGTAAATTACCATAAACTTTCTGATAACCCTGTGATACCAATGTCTTCTAGCAAAGATTTTGAATGCAGGGAACCGTCGTATACTGGGCTTGGTTGTGATGGATTATCAGGCGGTTTGTGCCATTCTTTGTTGAATGCGAGCTGACTTTCCAAATTACCCCATATTTCAAATTACCCCGCTTTACCCTACCACCGCGCACAATAATCGCAGCCGATCCACTTCCTGGCCTAGGGTGTCCACACTCCCCAGTCTGGCAAACGGACTCAGCTCTGGTTGGTGGCTGACTGATATGAGCTTTCACTTGTTTGGCCCCTACAGACTCCAACCATAGCTCGTACTGCGAGTCAGGGAGGTCGTAGCCTTCCTCAAGCCTACGTTGGTACAAACTGATGTCTTCAGGTGTGAAGTGTGGTGTGTAAGTATGGTAGTCCTTGGCAACCGCTCGGTTAAGTGAAGTTCCTCGCTGGCAGATCTCGTTTAGGGCAGTTTTGCTAGGGGTACGAAAACCGCAAAGTATAGACGCCCGTACTAATGCACGAAGCGGCTCGATTGACCGAAGTACGGCCGAGAACGAAGAGGGCGAAGAGTGAAATTGGTTAGAGGGAGTGAGGAGAACGACCTTGAAGGTCTTGAAGACCGTCGGTCAGCAAGGAGAAGTAGCATCAGACGAGTCAGTGCATCAAACCGTGCAGCGCGAAGGAGAATCGTTCGTCAGGGTATTATACTGAGCGTGTAAAACAATGCCTGGAGATACCTGCACGGTGTGCGAGGGGGAAAGAGATGAGAACACAGAGAGTATTAATTAAAACTTGCTAAACTGAGCATACCACATAGACATAATAGTGAACAAAATGTTGTAGTTCCTACAAGCAAGGGACAGTAGGTGAGCTGTGCCTTCTGCGTCTTCTGTGTGTGATTTGACTTCAGGCAACAATGGCTGTTGAAGGCTGTTTCATGCTGGACATCTCAGAAGCCAATGTGTCACATCTTCCACTTCATTTCTGGTATCCTCCTTGCACAGCCTATCCTCTCTCTTCACTCCCTGCCACCTGCCTGTCTCCATCTGAAAAGCCGCTGTGCCTCCCCTTAGCTTTAGCAAAACCCTCCTCTCTCTCTTTACCTTCACATCTGCACAAGAAGACTCCTCACCACACTCGACATTCCTCCTCAGCGTCAACAACTTCGGTTTCATCTCTAAATCCTTGCTCCATTCTGCCCTCACTCTCTGCCATGCAACACTCTCCAGCATTCCCTTCAACTCTGCCTCTGACATCTTCTGTACCTGCTCAGCACCCACCTCCTGCCAACCAAATTCCCTACAACAACTCAGCATCTTCTGCATCCAACTGCTGTTGCCATTTTTTACTGCCTCCACTGCCACTCTCCTCAGTATTCTCCCCTCATACACTTTGCTTGCCAGCACTTTGAACCAAAAAAGGGTGCATCGCATTCTTGCCAACCACACCATTGACAGATCTCCCATTTCTAATAACAGTGACACTCTAGGGTGCAGGGTTCTAACACCAAAGAACATCGGACATGCCTTCAGTTATACCTGGTCCACAGCTTCTAGATTCTGAGAGCACCCCCAAATCTCAGCTCCATACACTGTACAGCATGGAGGACTCCACCAGCAAACTCATCATGTTCTTGAACATCCCAGTGCCTATACCTCCAACCTCTACTCTGCACCGCTGAAACCAAGCCCCCAAGGCTTTCTTCCCTGCCACTACTTTGTCTTGTACCATCTCCTTAAGCGCCCAAGTGCTCATCTACCACGCACCCCAAGTACTTGTAGCAGCTCACCATTGGAATCTCCTCACCATCGATCATGTATCTTAGCTCATTTCTCATCACTTTCTTCTTTCTGATGTGCATGATACCACACTTGGCAACATTAATCCTGATCCTCCAATCCTCACACCACTGCACAAGTACATTACATAATTCCACTTGCTGATAACTTACCAATGGGCTTCTTTGTGGTTCAATACTTCATTTGCTGCACAAGACAGCAACATGGACACCACAACCACACAGATTGGAGGTGTCGGCTGAGACACAAGGACTGCCCACGGTATGCATATGGCCCTACATGTAGGAATAAGAGGTGTAATGTATGCATGCATGCTACAATGAGTATAGCCAATCATGCAACTGCATGAATGTGGCATATTATGTACTGCATTGGGCCAACTATATAGCTAGCAATAGTTCGAATTCACTGTGTATCTGAGGGGCACAGTTGAGGCACCAATCGAATGCAGCACAACATGTGGTGACTGATTGGGGTCCCACTGTAGGAGCAATGACCAAGAGAAAGTGCACTTCATACTACCTTTAGCTGAAGGTATGGAGCAAGTGCAGAAGAGCTGCAAGGGAGATGGGCATCACTGGAGCAGAACAAATTGTGCAGTGCGACAACTTCTCACAACTCGCACCTTCTAGAAAAAGCTCAGCTTGGTGGATTTCAACAGCAGCCATATGTTGTCACAAATCTTTTTATAGGAATTGTGGCTAGGTATCAGCCCAATTTATTGATCAGATTCCAATCAGATTTCATAGAAGCCAGGCCCAAATAAAAGCTGAAATTCAATAGAAGCCAGGTCACACAACTCTGGAAAGAAAATAGAGGCTGTAACTGTGTGGGTATCCTGTACCTTTGCAGAAGGTGCACAAAGATGATGTACTTGACAGATTGGCTGACACTTCAAGTACACGGGGTCACACAAGGAACGATGTGATGAATCAGGAAAAGGAAAAGGGCTAGCAGGCAGGGACCACACTCCAAAGGGAAGTGGTATGTCGGCTGGGTGCGTGGTAGGCCAGGCGGGCTATGTTCAGGGCTACAGGCATGAAGGCACATATGACAAGAAAGTCAAGCAGTGACAGTGGTCGTTGCCGCAGCCAAGTCCTTGTCTTGGGGGCTGATGCAGCCCAGTGAAACTTTTACCAGAATTTTTAGCTTGTAGAGCACACACATCATGGATATAATTACCAGTTTGTTATTTCCTCCTTGCTAATTATGGCATTCCTGTATTTTCGACTGTTCATTTCAGTTCTATGTCACAGTGCACAGAGGGCATGAGTATAAAGTCATTGAAAAGCAGTAAGTACCACATTGCACATGTACTTATTTCACTATACTTGGACAACAACACTCCATGGCCACACACAGCTGGGTGCACCTCAAGACCGCCCCCATGTGTGAATGTAAGAAAAGAAAGCACGCTGGCATATGCACAAAGTGTTCACTCTAGGAAGCAAATGCTGTGAATAATGTTAGCTGTGTAAACAAAAGCAATGCTGTGAATAATGTTAGCTGTGTAAACAAAAGCAATACCGGGGAAGGGGGGGGGGGCGCCGCAGCACTCCAGGACCACACACAGCTGGGTGCACCTCTAGACCACCCCTGTGTGTGAGTGTAAGAATGAGGGCACACTGGCACATGCATAAATTACACACTCTAGGAAATGAGTGCCAGTGTTAGCTGTGTAAACAAAAGCACATACAAGCACAGGCAGAGGTCTTGCAGCTCTGTGCCTTCTAGGAACAGGAAATAAAGATCTAGCTGTTATAGCTTTTTGAGATTTTTGAGGTCGTATGCCAGTTCCAGTTCCGTCGTGCATGGAATGTGCCATGTTCCCTTGCAAGTGGATCTGCGTCGTCGCTGCACTGTGCGCCTATGTATTGTTGGGATGACACACTGGCGACTTCATGTAGTGTCCTAGCTTGTGTGTTCGTGTATACATAATGTGTGCATGTGTGTATGCTCATGAATGTTTGGTTGCTCTTTGTTCATTTCATGTGTCTTGTTACCCTGGACTATGTGTTAATTGCCAGCACATTCGTGTCTGCACTTCGTGTTTAGTGGTGCTCTGCACTACATGTACAGTGTGTGGGAAATTAGTGTCATGTAGCCAGATTTGGCTACATTGCTGCAATGCGGACATAATGATCATTTATCTTACTACTACAGGGCATAGGCACCAGTTAACATGACTATAATGTTATTGGGAACGTTGTTTATGCCTATTCAGATGTAGCTTGTAGTTGAGGAATGCTCTATAGATTGTTCCTGAATGGTAGGAGTCAAATGGCCTGACCGTCATTGCAGAGACCGGAAGGGAACTGTAGCGTATGCTAGATGTATTGGACAGAGCCTGCACTTGACGGGGGATGAAGATCAGTGGAGACAAGACCAATGTGCTCAACATTGGAGAACTGACAGGGGACCATCTAGCATTGCACCAACTGCGTTAGTTACCAGAGTTGTAAAAGATCTTGTTAACTTGCAATAACAGCTTACTTAACATGGTTTAACAGAGTTGTAAGTTAACAGACTTACTCAACACTGTTAACGCAAGTAATGAATGCATAATCATATTCATAATATCAATATTGATATTCATGGTGCCATATACAAACTGTACAAATGTACTGTAGGTTTCAGGCTAAGAATTATATAATGTTTTGGAAATCACTTCAGCCTGAAGCAAGTTGAAGGATTGCCCATTGCTCCTATCTTGGCTTGCATGCTGCATGATGAATAAACACTTCTTATTGCACATACTCCCAGCCATCAATCGAACAGTGGACATTCAGCTGCCTATATGTACACCATGCATGCATGTATAGACTTCAGGAAGGTGTACATGTGTGCTTCTGTGTATGCGTGTGCATGCCTACTCAAATCATGTACATTGCTGACGTCTGCAGGCTACAGAATGAGTTGAGGAATTAGTACTAGAATGCAAAACTAGAATGCAGCAGTCACTACACGCGTGAAATTAAAGCTCATGAATTAAGCTACTATATATACTGCAATACGTATATTTGTGTGCATGTAGTAGAATGAGAATATACTGCATGTGAGGTGTAATAATATATAATATGTACATTTGTATGTTCTTAGTACTGCTCTAGCTATGGTGCATGTACGTGAGGCATGCAAGCCTTTTACAGGCATGTACCCATGCGTAGTAACTCGTAGCTACTGTGATTCTGTGACGAAGTTGTGTTTATGATGTTGTAGGACCTACCTTAAGCTTGTTGTATTTGGTGCTAGCTAGCTTATGTATATGTCTGTCATGATCTGTGTCTTACCTTATTTGCATCTTGTATTAGTTGGTGGTGCATTATGGGATTGCAAGCCTTGTATTACCTTTTGATGTTTGCCCCTTTTCCAGTGTATGTCTGTAATTTAAGACTAAGAAGATGTCAGAGTGGGGAGAGAAGGAGCTGACCACATGCAATTGCAGCAGGCGAAGAGGCAGATGGCAGTGTGTCAGCAACGATACTACTAGAGATTTTGCGGGACCAGCAGCAGCTGATGAAAGACCAGCAGGAGTCCCAGAGGCAGATCCTGATTGAAATCATCAAACAGCAGCGGGCAGAGATAGCTAAACATCTTGACCAGATGAAGGAAATCCTGGCTAGAAAGGAGGCAGGCGCAGGCAAAGATGCAACCAAGGTGAGTTTACCTAAGCCTACCTTACAGAAGTTAAGTGTTGATGACGATATTCAACACTTTCTTGAGATCTTTAAACATACTTCCAAGCAGTGTGGCTGTCCGAACGACGTGTGGGTGATTCAGCTCGTGGGTTTGCTAGCTGGTATGGCTATGGCAGCCTGTGTGAAGCCTTGGTACAGAGAGTGCTGACGATTGCCAAGCAGTCAAAATAAGTGATCTTGAGGCAATATCAAGTGAACGCTGAGACCCACAGACAACAGTTCTGGCAGGAGTAGCACCAGAACTACTGGTGGCTGCATGTACCACTGGGGCAGGATTTGTACAACCCAGTTGGTATGGGAAGCCCCATGAGAGATTTGATGGTGGTTACCCGGTCAGCCAAGAGAAGGGTAAAGCAAGATGCTGTCAATGCTGAGGGCAGCCAAGGACTGAGAGGGGATATGCCCAGTGATGAGTCATTCAGCCTAGGGCCAACACTTGATGGTGAGAAATTGGCACCTGAGATTCCCACAGAGGTCATTGAGACACAGACCCCCATAGAGCCAGGGAGGGAGGTGACAAGTGCAATTAAAGGACAAAGTAGAGGAAGAGGGTGAACAAGGGCTGCCAGCCACTGCAGTGGAGTTAAGAGCTTGGCAGTAGAGTGACCCCACCCTAGAGCAGCCTGTGGCCTGGTTGTCGAAGGACCAGCAGAATAAGAACAAGTTTATTTCTACCAACAGGAGGGACTCCTGTACCAACACTGGCAGCCAGAAGGGTCAGCAGGGCTGGCCAAGCCCTGTGAGCAACTGGTACTACCCAAACAGTGCCGGTCGGTAGTGTTACATCTGGCCCATGATGTGCCGATGGCCTGACACCTTGGAATCACCAAATCCCAAGGATTGAATCCTCAAATGCTACTACTGGCCAGGGAACTTCACGGAAGTAGCCAGATACTGCAAGTGCTGTGCGATTTGTCAGTGGAGCCAGCCTCGATGACCAGCCCATGCAGAGATGGTGCCAATGCCCTTGGTGCCACTACTCTTTCAGAGAGTTGCATTGGGCACCGTGGGTCCCTTAACGCATACGAAGAGAGTCAACCAGTTCATACTTGCTCTCTGTGACTATGCAACTCGGTACCCTGAGGCAATGCGATTCCAAGTGTGGAAACCTTATGTGTTGCCAAAGAGCTGACGTCCACTTTTAAAGGCTAGGGATCCCTGAGCAGGTACTGACAGATCAAGGTACTAACTTCATGTCAGCCACCCTTCAGAAAGTATACAGTTTACTGCAAGTAGAGAGAACCTGCATTTCCCCCTACCACTCCCAGACGGATAGGTTGGTGAAGCGGTTTAATGCTATGCTCAAGCTGATGCTGAAGAAGTTCGTGAACAAGAAGGGAAAAGCTTGGGATGAGTACTTACCATACCAGTTGTTCGCCTACCGGGAAGCCCCCAAGAGTCAACAGGCTTCTCCCCATTTGAACTGTTGTTTGGACGGAGGGTACGTGGACCTCTTGACGTTCTCAAGAAAGCATGGACAGCCCAGACAGGTAGAAGACCCCCACAGGGATGCACATGCTAGAGATGTGGAAGTGGCTCCAGGACATGGCTGACGTGGTAAAAGAAGCTGCTGAGAAAGCCTCAAAGCCACCAGAAAGGTCACTACGATCAACATGCCAAGAGGAGAGTCTTGTACGTCTCCGGCTGACAACGCACTAGTCCTGTTGCCCAGTACAGCCAACAAGCTCAAATTGGAGTGGGCTAGACCTTTTCGAGTGCTGAGGCAACTGAATGTGGACTACAAGGAGGAAACCCCAGGGAGACGTAGAGAGAAGAAGATACTCACATTAACCTCTTGAGGAAGTGGAATGGTCCCCAATTTGTCCTGTTGGCCACAGTAGGGGGGGAGATAGGGCAGCCTCAGGAAGCCATTGGCTTAGGTGAGCCACCTGGGGAAGGTGAGGACCAGGAAGAGCCACTTCAGGAAGCCAATAATCTGTATCCCTCTATTGAGTCCAAGCCCAAGGGGATGGATCTCCTCCCAGAGCTCAGCCCCATACGTGATGCATCCAAGAGGGTGGAGCTCCACTCGTTGATATCACAGTTTCCATCAGTCTTCAATGCCAAGCCAAGACGTACAACGGTGATACAGCATGAACTAAATGTGGGAGATGCTACATCGATCCACCAGAGGCCTTATTGAGTTCTTTATTCCCGAATGTCTGTGGTGAAGGCGGAACTGGACAAGATGCTGGCTAAGAACATTATTCGACCTTCAACTAGTCCCTGGGTCTAACCGACTCTTTTGGTCCCTAAGAGGGATGGGGAAGTGTGATTTTGCATGGATTACCGCAAGGTGAACCAGGTGACCAAGTTTGATGCTTATCCAATGCTGAGGGTGGAGGAGGTATTTAAGGGTATGGTGACCGCCTTGGTCATGTCAGCCTTAAGACCTAGCCAAGGAGTATTGGCAAATCCCTCTGATTCCTGTGTCATGGGAGAAGACAGCTTTTACAACCCCCTTTGGTTTATATGAATTTGAATGCCATTTGGTTTGCACAATGCTGCCACAACATTCCAAAGAACCATGAACTACCTTCAACACCTTCAGGAGGTGTTTTATCTACTCCAACAGGCCGGCCTGCCAGTGAAGCTGAAAAAGTGCCATTTTGGACAAGACCATGCACACATGTTATACCTGGGTCATGTCATCGGTGGTGGGAAGGTGCGACTGGATCCAGAGTTAGTCCAATCAGTTCAGAACTGCCCTGAACCAAAGACCAAAAGTATGTTCACCCTTTTCTTGGCTTGCAGGATATTATCGACGTTTTGTTTCAAGGTTTGTGACAGTGGCAGCCCCCTCACTCAGTTGACAAAGAAGGGTCAACCTGTATCCAACTCAAAGGAGTCTTGATTAGTCAGCCAGTGTTGCAGGTAGCTGATTCTGGAAAGCCATTCATTCTGCAGACAGATGTATCTGAGTATGGCCTTGGCACTGTGCTGAGTCAGAAAGATGGAAAGGTGAATAGCGCCTAGTAGCATTCGCCAGCAGGAAGCTATTCAGTCATCAAGGAAGAATGTTTGGCCATGGTGTGGGCACTGACCTACTTCAACGTGTACTTTGAAGGCCAACTTGTCATGGTCCAGACTGATCACAAGCTCCTCGCATGGCTCCAGAAATGAAGAATGCCAATGGGCACATCACATGGTGGGCCTTAGTCATGCAGCCCTACTGAATGACGATGCGACACCAGAAAGGGTGTGACAATGGGAATGCAGACAGGTTGTCGTGAGAACCCTGTGTATTGGCAGCCTGACCTTGACTGACATTTTAAGGGGAAAGAGAAATTATGACATTCTGCATGAATCAGACAGGTAGGTAGGCCGCTATCATGGGGGGTTTCAATCTCAGGAGCGAGGACGACATTTCTTTCACCATAGAGATCAAATCAGATCATTCACTACTGCACTTACAAAAATGACTAAATTACAGGCATGCACTGGAAAAAGGGTAAAACATTGAAAGGTACAAGGCATGCAATCCCATAATACACCACCAATTAACACAAGACGCAAACAAGGTAAGACTTACACAGATCATGACAGACATACGCATAATCTAGCTAGCACCCAATACAGCAGGGTAAGTCCTACAACATCATAAACAGAACTTCATCACAGATTCATATTCTACTTCAAACCCTCACACCAATCTAGCCCTGTATCATTTAGCTTGCCTGGCCTGATCTGTGCATCCCCTCCAAAAAGGTACAGCCGCCTTCTTCCCAGACAAAAGTGCTCAATTACCCTGAACATCTCTGCTGGTTTGGTGACTAAGGCTCTTCAGTGACTATCACATCTAGGTTGACTTAGCATGAATAAAGTCTCCATCCTGGTTCCTATTCACTGTACCCATGATTCCCATCAGACAGTGCTCCTGTGCTTTGATGAACAGAAAATGGAGGCTGTGGAGTAATGGACCTCCATTTCACTTGTGTAATTATCATAGACTAGAAACACAGCACAGCTGGCTGTATATATAGAGTGGTTTGCTTACCTTTGTGTTTTGGAGGACTTTTGATCCACTTACGTAAGCCTGACGTACGTAGCTTTGTTGCTCTTTATCCATACAATTTCTCCACATTGTCTAAATCCCCATGCACTTCCAGATGCACTGAGTAAGACAACACATAATAGGGCAACTACAGCACCCTTCAGCCTGTGTGCACCCACTGGAAAGGTTCTGAACTCGTTCATGATGGAATGGTGCTAGGCTCCACCCCTACCCTCCACATCCTGTACTGCAGCCATAAGTAACCTATATAGTCTCACAGTGGCACTGCAAGAGCCCTCTTCATTTGTTAGGTATCCAGTATGTGCATTAATGGTGTGTGTACAGAAACCGATAGGTTGGATAGGAGAATCATGAAGGGGTCCTTTACATTCTGAGGGTATACATTTTTGCTGACAAGGCATGCTACTTCTCAGAAACTGCCACACCCTTTGTGTTGGTTGTTTTTTGTATGCCTGGTACATACGCACGTGTTTGCTGGTTTGCAATTCGATCCAAGTGTCTGAGGCATGTACCATTACATTGGTGACCCTGACATGGACGAAGAGCAAGCAGCAGCAGTCAAACAACTGCCCGCAGCACCCGCTGTCTCTATGCACCGTAGCCATCAAGATCCCACCCTTCTAGCCAGCGAACCCCCAAGTCTGGTTTGCCCAGGTGGAAGCCCAGTTTACCACACGTAACAGTACTAACGAGTGGACCAGGTTCGACCACGTAGTTGCCTCCCTCCCACTGGAATTCGCCACAGAGGTCCGATATCTCCTCACTCGCACCACCAGAGAGGGGCACGTATTCCACTCTGAAGACCCAGCTGATTCAGCGTACAGCCACCTTGGAGCAACGGCGCCTCCAACAACTCTTCACCACGGAAGAACTCGGCGACTGGAAGCCTACCCCAACTGCTTCGCAGGATGCAGCAACTCCTCACGCAACCCCAAGAACTCCTTCCTGTGGGAGCTCTTTCTACAGCACCTACCAAGCTATGTGCATGGTCTTGGCCTCATCAGGGGAGATGACTTTGAAAGCCCTAGCCCAGCTGGCAGACAAGGTCATGGAGGTTTCTTCACCCTCCATTTCAACTGTCAGTGTCGTTCCACTCACCTTGAAAGTAGAACAGCTACGTACGAGAAGAAGTAGGGCAACTACACAATCTCATCGCTACCCTGCTAGTCTCACAGCCACAATCTGAGTCTGGCAGCAACTGAGACTCCTTCCACTTCCTTTCCTGCCCTCGTTCACGGGCAACCAGCCCCCACCCCTCATCCCCAGCCAATGCCTGCCTGTGTTGGTATCACCACAAGTTCGGTGACCGTGCCCAAAAGTGTATCCCTCGTTGTCCTGGTCAGGAAACACCCTGGCCAGTCGTGGATGGTGACCAACGCCACTGGCCCAGCCTAACCTAGTCCCCTCGTTTTTGTAACTGACTGCACGAGTGGCCTGCAACTTCTTGTGGACACAGGAGCAGAGGTGGATATCACCACACAACTCCAGGTCTCTAGGATCAGCACTCAGGAATCATCCAGCTCCGCCATTCACTGGTCTGACCCTCAGGATGCCTACACATGCAGCACTATTTGAGGAGTTCCCCTATATTTTGCACCCCCCACCCCTGGACAGCCTGTTGCCCACACGATCATGCACCACATCAGAGCCAATGGACCACCAGTCTCTGTGAGGCCCCGCCAACTGCAACCTGAATGTCTCCACATAGCTTGTCAGTAAAAACAAGTGTGGCAATGCATTCAAGGGATTCTTATGTATGTTGGCCAACTATGATAACTGATAGATAGCACAACAGCAAGTCGTGAGTTCAAAAGGATGCCAATAGTTTACATGGCTATAAGTAATCATATACACTCGTTACAAAACCAGGGTTCATCTAAGTTTTACATTTTTTTCCAGAAAGCACACTTCAAGTGAGCCCAGCGTTCACACAAATTGCATTGCACCATATGTCACCCTACGTCTCTGGCATGAGACAGTCGCAGTACAACGTGATTGCCTTTGACTTTCTGGGATGTGAAAACTTTGGTCTGTAGTTATCTCTTGGAAATGGGGACAGCTTCCCTTGGCAGAAGCATTTGACAAGGTGGCATCTCAATCATCACATCCTGTCTGAAGATGATCTGTGTAATGTCCTCTTTCCTGGCTGAATGGTAGACATAAGCAATTGCATAAATGTCACAATTTGTGTTTCCTCCCTGCTGTGGAATGTTTGGAACATTCACTGTCAACAGCTGTGGCTCTATGTGCTCTGCTCTTTCTTGAGTAGCCATTAGCCTGTACACCAAGCCAACTGGTGTGTGTAATGTCAGAAGACAGCTTGCCACTGTAGGAGCTGTCATAAATTGTGATGCCCCACCAATGCTGGAGGAGGTAACCCAGTGGTTTTGATGTGATGGATCTGCACTACTTCATTGACCATCGCAAGAAATTGCTCTCCTTGGCTCAGGAGGCAATTCTGGCATCCACCCAAATCCTGGAATTCCTCCTGAATCATTGTCTGTGCAGCCAAAATATGCTTGTCAGTTAGCTTTTCACCAAGCTGCACAGCCATAAGGTCGGTCATCTTCTGTCAGGTTCAGGCTCCTAGCTGATTTGGACCTTCCTCTTCTCAAACGTTTCTTCTTCTGTGGTGGCAGCATCTGAAAACTGGCAAGATTGGACCTCTTCTTTGGCCTGGGAGGAGTAGGTGTCTGCTGTGGGAAAAATGGAGGAGCGGTTATGGGGAAGACGGTTCAGGGGTTGCTTGGGGACAGAGGGTTCATGCAGGTGGGTTGGGTACCATCTCTTGCTTGGGGACAGAGGGTTCATGCAGGTGGGTTGGGTACCATCTCTTGCATGGGGATAGTGGGTTCAGATGGGCTGGGTACCATCTCTTGTGTGGGGTAGAGCTAGAGTTGAGGTGGGCTGGAAACTCGTCCCTTATACACTTTCAATCACTTGATGCAATTTCCATGCATGAAACCTGTAACATGCATGCAACATGCAAGAATTTGGGATGCTTTTCAGGTAACTTTCATGCAGGTTCCATGCATGAAACAGGTCCATGCATGGTTTTCTAGGTGTGGAAATGCATGCCTGTTCACAATACATACGTGTTCCATGCAAGTTTCATGCATGTATTCATGCATACTCTATGCATGATCCCTGCACATTCTATCCAAAGTCTATGCATGAAACACGCATTTCCATGTGCGGATCATGCACATTCCATGCACGAAACATGCATAGCCATCATGCATATTGCATGCAACATCCATGCATGTTGTGCGCATGGTACCTCGGCGCCCCTATATTGTTTTCACTTTTAGGTATTCGTATGGCTTCATGTTCGTATGTATATATATATATGGTTTGGGTGGCAGAGTGTGGGAGGAGATGCAGTTGCGGACCTTACTGATTCAGAGATTGGAGCTATGTTGTCTAGTGCTGCATGGAGGGAGGTGAAGAGTATGCTGATGAAGGAAGTGGAGGAGAGACCAAAGCTGAGGATGATGAAAGAAATTGTAAACCTTGAATGTGAGTCGAGCTGTGCAGTGGTGAAAAGGAAGAAAGAGAGGTCAATGTTGGTGAAGTTGAGAGGGGGAACAGCACCATTTCAGATAGAGGTTGGAAGGTGGCAAGGAGTGGACAGAAAGGAGAGAGTATGCAAGGACTGCCAGTGTCAAGAGGTGGAAGACGTCTGTCACTGGCTGATACGGTGGCCTGCCTGGGACCACCTCAGGCAGCCTTTGATGACAGAAGTCAACCGTTGTGACAGATTTAAGGAGCAGAGTCATAGTGAACAGACTGCCATTATACTGTCTTTATCATGCACTAATCCTAGTATTCTAAAACACCTTAGCTCTATGTGGCATGCCCGTTTCGGTGTGTAAGTGCTTACTAAGTAACATGCTTTTTGATCCACATCCCTAGCTCTGTTAAACTAGTCTTTATGCTTGTGTTCTTATGTTAGTGCTACATTGGACCTTTTGTGTCCTAGCACCATTTGGTGCGGTGCACTCTAATAATGATTGAATTGAATTGAATTATTATATATATTTCTGTCATTGCAAATGGCGGCGCTCATGTCGCTCTTTACAAAGCTTTTAATCGTCTCTAATGGCGTTTCGCCGTGTTAGAATCGAACGAAATGTGGTCATCAACATGTGTTAATAGAGTGATACTAATAAAAAGCCTAAGGAACGTTTATTCTGCGAGATACAGCTTTAATTATCACTGACGGACATTGTAAAATGGCTGCGCGCTCGACGCTCTCTGTTTGCTAGGCTCAAAATCATCTTTCTTTATATTTTGCCGTGTATCCAAAGAACGCAAAGTGTTTCTAGAGCATTTTTAAGTAATAGTATTGTAGTAGGAAGCTTAGGTAGGAGAAGGAGTCTACTTCCTCAAGTGCATAGCCGTTCAGTGTGATGGCTATCACTGCACCAACTGCATTAGTTACCAGAGTTATAAAAGATCTTGTTAACTTGCAATAACAGCTTACTTAACATGGTTTAACAGAGTTGTAAGTTAACAGACTTACTCAACTCTGTTAATGCAAGTAATGAATGTATAATCATATTCATAATTATATCAATATTGATATTCATGGTGCCATATACAAACTGTACAAATGTACTGTAGGTTTCAGACTAGGAATATAATTAATGTTTTGGAAATCACTTCAGCCTGGAACAAGATGAAGGATTGCCCATTGCTCCTATCTTGGCTTGCATGCTGCAAGATGAATAAACACTTCTCTTTGCACATACTCCCAGGCATTAGCTACCTTCCAACCATTCCCCAAAGTAAGTGGGCTGTATCTGCTGTCTGTGTCATGCCTCTTCACTATCAGTTTCCTATAAACAAAAAGCCCTTCATTCTGTTCTCATGCCTGCCTCCTCATGCTATGTACTGTGTATACTATACTAGGGCATACTTTAGAAATGCTAGAAGCTGGCGAACGCCTGTACACAGTGCAGAGAGAATTAAGTTAAGAAACTGACACTTAGTAGATGCTGTGCAAGTTACAATGCACTTTTAAATAGCCTTGTACTTTTATATTGGTGAACAGCCTAGTGGGTACATATGTATATAGCTATGTAGTCTAGCTAGCTTGGAAGCATGCCTGGCAAGTTACCACATATATAGCGTCTGTGTGCCTACTCGCTGTGGCTTGCGGTGATGAAAGCTCTTTTGACCCTTAGCATAGTGATCCAGTGCAGTAGTGAGAGCTATAAAGCAGCCAAACGGCCAAATAACGTGCAATTGTCAATTGTTGTGTGACCCTGCATGCCTCTTGTCCCCCTGGGCTCATTTTGGCCTCAGTATTGTGCAAGCATTGCCCAAGCAGCACAGATATACATACATCATCATACTGCATGTAAGGACCTGCACATGCAGTGCAACTATGGCTGAATATATACCTGAGAAGCAATATAGCTACCTTGCAACCATTCCAAAGTAAGTGGGCTCCATCCGCTGTCATGCCTTTTCACTATCAGCTTACTGTACACAAAATGCCCTCCATTCTGTTCTCACTAGCTCTTCACCAGTAATGTATGTATACCACAACTGATGTGTTGATTGTATGTATGCATAGTACGTATTGAATTGCAGCTCTTAGCTTACAATTTGTGAAGTGTGTGAGTAATTTGTTAGTTGGGGTACTGTAAATGTGGCTTCATGGTGTGGTAATGCATAGCCTATGTTCATGTGTACTTTACTTAATACATTGTTCCTTTGATAGGGTGGGTGACTATTGGTCCTGAGTGGACAAGCTCAAACTTCAACCCCAAGGTGTATGCCTCCCTATTTGAGAAAGATGAATCGTTATTATTGCCATTTGATGAAAGGATTGAAGAATTGTGGCCAAAATCCCCGCCTCCTAAGTCTGGAGGCAGGGGGCGTGGCCTAGGTGGTCCCAGCATGGCATCAGCCCCTGGAATGCAGTCAAAACCACTTGTGTTCAACAGATAGCGCCTTCATGCCACATGCTTATGTGTGTCTGTGGGACTTGCCGCAGGACAGTGAACTGAGTGAAGTGCATGACTTTTGTACTGTGCTGGAACCCCAACATGCATGAACACTGCAGTTTTATCATGGAGTACAGAATGGTCTTTGGATGTACACTATCAAAAGTTCCATGCATGTGTTATGAGATTAGTGTACCATACCCATAAGCTAATGAGCGTGCAACAAAACCCATGTACTCATGTATGCGTACAGACTTGGGTCCACATGCATTTGATTGGTTATTATTACTAGGCTGGCTGCCCAGTTTGTCCCCCTTTCTTGCATGGCCACTCTATAATGTGGATTGTGCTATTCACATGCACTGCAGATGCATAAATCCATTGCATTGAGTAATCAGCTAAATAACATGTTAGAAGTACCCTAGTACAGTCACATGATATTGGGATCATGTAATGCTCTAGTGTGCATGTATATGTTACGCGCATACCTCCAACCTGTGCAAACCTCCAACTATATACAGTATGTGCAGCCTACATTGAATGTTATATATACAGAACTATCCAGTAGTATATCTTGCAGTGGTATACTTCACACCAGTACGTATATAGCCAGCAAGACTGCTATCAGAGAAGGGTCACAAGGTGTGGCAGCAGGATGGGAAAGGGGTACATCCCGGGCTGGCACACGGCACAAGGGAGGGATCCTCTCCTAGGTCAATTTGTGACTTGCCCCACACCATGTTAGCATTAAACTGGTCCTTCAGCTAAAGAGACAAAAGGCAAGTGAGACAGGAAAATTAAATTGTGTGAAAGTCTGTTTTGCTAGTGTACACAACATCCATGCACATCCATAATTAGTATAATACTATCTAGCCAAGTCATTCAACCAGGTGATTCACAATTGCATGGCCATACAGTTGATCTTGTACAGACAGTGCTATCAGATGTCACACTCATGACGTCCATTTAGGAATACTAATGACTACGCCTATCTTACTGTACCAGCGTATAAAAGTTCTTTAGAAAAGGGATTAAGGAATGGCCAGCAGAAAAGCATTAGAAACAAGAAGCAAACAACAGTAACTCAACACCATGATAAACCACATTTTCATGACGTTCACTCTGCATTCCTAATTATTTCCTTGTATACTATGTAGCTATACGTATACATGGACCCAAATATTAGCTAGTAATCTAGTCCCATGTAGTTAGTACAAGGAGATGCAGAACAATGGAGACAGCTGACAATGAATAATCTATTTCAGATGAGCACACCAGAGAGTTGGAGGCTCCATTTGAGTGCGCCATTATGTAAAACAGTTGAAATACCTCGGTGATGATACTGATGGTGTGGTTGTACTCTGGGTCAGCTGGAGTGAGTGTGTACACCTCACTGGCATCACAATACAGGTCAAACAGCAAGGGAGGGTCTTGCACAGTCTTTGCACTGCTAATATGGCAGTCGAGGTCAGGGTACGCATCTGACGTTAAAGGAGATCTGCAAGGAGAGCAAGTACACCTAATGAACATACCTTTACAGTACCTTTCATATAGTCAAAGCAGTATATTGTCAAACATGTTAATATGTCAATTGTGGCAATGAATTAATGCTTCACCTGTACTGTGCACATGATGCAGAATGTAAAAGTACTATTTGGATATATTATGGAAACAATGCAACTAACACCTTCCTTTTCTTTGTGAGGTCAATTTGTCATGCAAGAGCTGTCCCACATTCTGGTGGTGCACATGTAACCCTACTGGAGGAGATTGCTGAAAGCAATATGAGGAATCCATTTTTCTCCAGTGAAAGGATAGGCAGTTTGCATAAGGAAGACTACTCCAATATGAAACAAATTTTCTGCAGTAACACCTTACTAAAGATCTGAAATAATGTAGAGAAGTGGTATCTGCAGTGACCTTGTGAATCACTTCTACATACATAATTGTGTCCACATGTAGGGGAATTAAGATACCAATAAAGCACTGCTTTGATAAAAAGAATAATTGCTATTAATACTTCTACTGCACTCACCCTTTAGTAATGAAATGTGCTTTGTATTGCTGGTAACGCACTGCATTTACTCCTTCCATCTTATCAGGGAAAACAGTATAGTAATGGATATCATTCCTCAAACTCTGCATGTGCAAAGACAAGGAATGCAGCGTAACCTTCACCCCGTAATATCTCATGCTACCATGGTCTCACCAATTTACACCTATATACAACGTACATGGACTGGTCCATTTAGTCCGTTCATATTCATCACATGTACATACGTAGCTACAAAGTCCAAGATCTGTATAAATTTCATAATCTATCATTACTGTTCTCACCTTCTTCCCTTCGAACAAAATGGGTCCCATGTCGTAGCCATCCAGAGCAATGCCTTTCTTGGCTTCAACACCAACCAGTTTCAAAATTGTGGGAAGGAGATCCAGTGTGGAAGCCATCTGGAACAAGAAAGAGGTTGCTATACTCAATGCTACTTAAGTTATGTAATTCACAAAGGTCCAGCTATGTACAACACACCTCAACCGTTTTCCCACGCTTGATCTTTCCTGGCCACCAAGCTATTCCTGGTACTCTAAAACCACCTTCATAGGTGCTCCCCTTCCCACATTTGAGTAGACCTGGAATTCCACCTCGCACCTCTCGTCTCAATGAAGGCCTACAGAATGACAGAACACCCTAGTACAGTTGCATGCTCTGTAGCACTGTAGAACTGTAGCTAACCCATTGTCTGAAGTGAAGAAGACAAAAGTGTTCTTGTGAACTTTAGCTCTTTTCAAGGCTTTTAAGATCATGCCAACTGTACGATCCAACTGGCTCTGTGGAAGGGTACATTTGAAACAAAAGTGGTGCAAATGCCAACGGATGACATACAGTAGCTGCACAACACAGTACATTTCCACAACCTCCAGTCCTAGAAGTTACCCCATGCGGCAGTCTTACCATAGCATCTCCATATCTTCCCATAATGCTACCATTAGTGAACCTTTCTCCTGCATACTGAGGGTAGTGAGGGTGCTGAGAAGCCATGTACAAGAGAAATGGCTGCTTATTTGCTGAATGGGAGAGAGAGCAGCAAATGCACAATTCCATCTAATCAGTTAACAATGGCAGATAGCCTAACATCTTTAGTGCTTAAAGATTGCAATTGCAAACATTTGTTACGTAACAATCTCACCTGATGCCCTCTTTATGAAGCTGGTGGCTGCATTGACATATTTGTCATGCAGTGTGATGAGGTTGACAGGTTGTTCAATGATTGTAGTGCTCTCGTAAAGTGGACAGGGTGGATTTGTTGGGTCTAGTGAAAATTGTACAAATGTAACATGTAATACCAATGATATCAAGGTTTGCACAGTAATGCAAACAGGACTATCTATCTTCCAGCTGCAGCAGTTCACCACTTGTATCATATTGTGTATGTGCTGATATACGTCATTATAATTATGTACAGCAAGATGAAATGCTCAAAGAACTCAAGGGAGAAAGACTGACTCAAAGACACACAGACATAGCCACCCCATGTGATATTTCTCCTTAGCAATTTACTTACTGTCACTGCATGTATCAAAGCAAGATACATTGGGGTAGAAGCAAGTGTGACAAGGGCAACTGCTGTGGGAGTAAGGTACACCCTGAAAGAAGCAAAGAGTCACATACACAGCACACTGATGAATGCTGAAAGCACATGAGGTCACAAAGTGAGTAAATTGGTATTATTATAGGTCTAATGGATTGCACTAGCCAATTCTTTGAGTAAGCCATTGATTAAAGCTTACTCCTGCCTTCTACAGCAGTTTGGTTTAATGAGTGTAGTGCTAGGTGTTAAGCTTTTTTCAGAATACTTTACTTTAAATACTTGCTCTGACAATACCAATCTGAGCTATAGCCTATACAAGAGCATGCTTGGACAATAATGGGAGCTTGCCCTGTAACACATCTATTCACCAGTGCCAGCTTACTAGTTTTCACATTTTTCTCAGTATCTTATGTTGCTAGGCGCAGCAGAAACAAGAGCAGCACTTCTAGTATAAGACTCCTGCGTTCTTGTGCATTCCTGTTGATCCTATACATGCTTGGCAACATAACAGTTATCTTTTTGGGTTTTTAGGGAGTTTTGGGTGTTCAACAAGGCCATAACCTGTAAGCTACGACCAGGCAGCAGGAGCTAGACTAAGTGAAACATTTGGTGAAATTATATCTATTTGGGGTTTGTGAATGTGAGTACTGCCATTAATGCAATAAAGCCAAGCTATTTAGTGAGCAAACCTACCTAAGATGTAGCCTTTTGCATCTACAAATACTTTGAAGAAATTATGGTTGTAAGACAGCAGGACTGTCAGAATAATATAACTACCTTGCATTACGAAGTACATGGCTCTCTTTGATGCACATCTTACCAGATAGTAATCAAATCCCTGGTGAGTTGGAAGATGCTCTCCATCACGACCAACGCCCAAATGCCACTTGCCCACAATGGCAGTCTTGTAGTCTGCTTTCTTAACATACTCTGCTATTGTGGTCTCATTCCTCGGAAGGCCTGAACAGAGAATTTAAAGTACACAAATATGTCTACCTTCATTCTTTCTGCAAGGTACACTGTATGAATGCAGATGGAGCACAATACCTCCAATGCTGGATGGTACAAATACTCCAGGGTACACACCAGACCTTGTATGGTACCTCCCAGTCAAGAGGGCTGCCCTGTACATCATCAAGACAAGAGGTGGTGGGGGGTGCATATGATTCACATTACAGGAATGGAGATATTATATGCCAAACTGGCACAGTCATAATTACTGCCACTTAAACTCGGCTTTTGTTATCCCCCACTTTGCATGTGGGACATGCCAGTGCCTGTTTGAATTATGTAGGTAACAGGACATTCCATGTTGCCATGGCTGTGCATAAGATGTATGTATGACATTGGAACACAAGTCATTCCACATCATGTTATATCATCTGGTGTCATTGGTTTCACAAATGGAACTGAACATACCTACCTCAAAGAGCATACCCTGCATGGCGTGGAGAACAATATTTTACAGTGGCTTGAATAATTGGTCTACCTGATGACCATGAGCTAGAATGAAATGCCCTTCACTGATGATCATGCATTACAGCTTGAGTGTATTGTCACAAGACAGTTTTGAGACTGCTATTTACCGGGATAACCATGTTATAAATGGCAGTGCTCTGATGAATCAGCTCATGCAGCTTCTTGGCTTCCACAAGGTTGAAATGATTATAATTATAGTCAATGGTATATATGTTCTGACTTTCAGCATTGATTATGTAAGTGGCAGTATCCATGTATGCATGGTACTCCATCTGGCTGCAGGACCAATAAACTATTTCCATGAGAGTTAGTTGCAGTATTTAAACCATAACTACGTATAGTCAGGTTCATATAGCAAGCACAATATGGAAAGTTAGATTGTACTGTAGCACACTGATTGGTGCCATTATAGACTTGTTCTGGTTCTTTGCTGACTGTTTGGGTGTCTTCTAGCCATTTTATTAGTTTTTAGTGACAGCTGGGTGTCATCCATCACAGGTGTAATCTACAGAGTTTCACCAACCAAGTGTTTTAATTTCATCAGACATTTTGGCAGCTCACTACTGCCTTAACCAGTGGTATGGCTAACAGGGTAATAGTGTAGTTGTTAGGAACACACTAATACCCAGGATACCATGTGATAACTGCTACAGTTAGCGGTTTGCATGTATGGTACATACATAGCACTCTTTGGGGACTGTATTATAAGCAACTACTTGGAAAACTCACCTTGATGGGGTGCAGGCTGGGCTAGCAGCATAAAAGTCTGTAAACCTCAGACCCTCTTTTGCCATTGCATCAATGTTTGGAGTGATTGCATAGGGATGTCCATAGCATCCAAGGTCTCCATACCCAAGCTGCATGCATGATAGGTGAGGTTACAGTAACAAATACTGCAGGGACAGCATATGCCACAGATTAAAACCAAAATATTTGTTAGGCTGAGGCTAGCTAAATGGTTTGGCATGATTGGGATATTTTGGGATGTTACCTCATAAATATGGCAGCAAACTCGGAAGACAGCACTGCAAGCAGTTTAACCATAGTTACAGGAGAAGCAACTGTAGATCAATTCTTAACTACAGTTGCTCCTGCTGTTTCTCTACAAACAAATGGATGTGAAAAAAGATCACGAACACAATAGCTAACCACTAGAAACCCTGAATTTCCTTGGCGTAGCTATCACACTCCTGGTAGGTTGCAATGAACATCCCAGAGATTTAATTTTATCGAAGAACATACCGGTAATCATTAGAATGTAATACAGTAAAAGCACACATGCACACTGCCCATTCTCAACATAATAATGTAAGGGATAAGGAAAAAATGTGAGTCATACAATGATTCTAAAACTTATGACGGCATAGCACTGAGTCACATACTTATGATATTGCAAGGCATGGTTAATGATAGACCGTACATAGGACGTAGGTTTAGGACTCAGTACTGATCCTGCATTCCTGCAGTACCACGTCGGGTGATGCATCATCATGGGTGGAAGGTGCATCCCAGAGATAGGCACATACGGTAGCTATGTATAGCAGCTAACTATCTCTGGGAGTGCCTTGTGTTACTGCTAGTTACGTAGCTAGTTCACCGCAACACGAATCAGCCAACGCATTATTCCAGAGCACATATAATCAACATAGCGAATTCACGGTGTGCGCTGCGTTGAGCCTATCGTTGCAATCGTCTGTAGACGAACGATCCAACGAATACACGAAGGCTAAAGCAATTCCGCCATTTTAATGATTCATTAACTACTCTCAGCAACTAACTGCAGCTCATTCGCACTGGCAAAGGGTAATTCACCAAAATGTACTTTTACCTGCTAGAGCTTTGCTTGCGTGAATGCTCTCCATCATGTTCATACAGCGAGGCTGCTTGCATTCTCGCGATCAACTCGCCGTCGATTTCGATTTATGCCGACAGAGGACATTCAGTAGCTAAGGGGAGGCACCGGCCACATCCGAAATATGGAGATGAAGGGTGCATTCAGATAAACCACTCATTCTCTGCGAAATGCAAACACAACTGTCTTATTGTAAACATGCCAAGCAATGACGATCCATAAGCTTGTTAGAACCTGATATATCCATGATATTCGCAGCTGAAGTTGTTTCAAATCAGTGCGCTATTCCATTTCTGATTACGTAAATATTCTGGTACGTATGTTAAACCATAGATCTATGGTTAAACCTATCGTAGTCGCATCCAGAGGATATACTCAGTTAACGTGTGCTTAAACTTTGTAGGGGAAGCATACAGCTAGAGATAAGTGCTGTGACAGTATAACATGTGCCTGCCCATCTAAATCTGGAGTAGCTAGAGGCGCTAGTCACATTATTTATTCAACATTTTCCCATAACGCTAGATTTAATGCAGGCCGTACAAAAACAAAAAGAGACCACAGCAGTAGCTACCACAGCTACATCATTTCTCACATCGTCGGCAAAGATGATCACAATATTCGGCTTTGGCTTTCTGCTCGCACACAATAGCAGGCCTTGCAAGAAAAAGCAGAAGAAAACCAGTACAGAAGAATTAGGCATCTTGGGTATGATGAAATGCAACTCCTCCTTCGTCCTCAGTTGAACGCCACCTCTTCGCGATGCATTGCCGGTTGCTACGTCGTTTATATGTGGGGCGACGTGTAGTCAACCCAGGTGGCACATGCCGGCTATTTAGCACCCAATGACACCCAAGACCAGTTCTGAATGTCTTAGGAAATATGGCATTCCGCTAGGCCTTGGAAATTGGAACCCTCCTCCAAAGTCAGATATGTAGCAACCCTATACTCTATGATGTCCAGTACTTATGCCATTTTGTGCCAAACATCCTGGCCTGTGCTATGCAAACCACCTAGCTACCTGAGTAATAATGAAAGATACATGCCATGTACATTACCATGCAAGGAAACATGTTTTTCAGGCCTGGAACTCACATTTGGACATGGTTTACTTGGTAACAGGTATAGATATACCACATTTGAAGGGGATATGTATTAGTTATAACACCTCCTTGAGGGATGTCGCTGATTTGCGAAGTTGACGGTAATCTCTATGTTGCTTCGTTACCTGCAATATCTACACTACACTACTCAACCATAACGGTTGAGGAGTGTAGTGCTGATCTGAATGTATATATATTGTGCATATCAAGACATGATATAGCTACTATCAATCTAATGAGACATGCATACAGTGCATTCATCCAACCATCCCAAACTTGGGTAGTCATTAGGATATGAACTGTTCGGCATCATATATAGTTGTGTACAGGTAACAGCTACCCACAGTTTGAGAACAGATGTGTGAAGTTAGATATTCACACCAAAAATTTGATATAGATATATCCCCAGTTATTTCTTTACGCGGTGCTCATCTGTATCTCTCCATCTTCCATTGTGCATGATGTGTGCAGTGCTACATTGGACCATGATGTGTCCTAGTGCCTACTGGCATGGTGCACTCTAATAATGAATTGAATTGAATTGAATATGGTCACTTGGCACAACAAGTAGCAGATACATATGCACCCAATGAACATAGCAACCACATAGCAACAGCAAATAAGTTGGTGATATTTTCCCTCAAGTGTAGTATAACCGATACTAACATAAACAACACAATGAAAGAAAATTAGACAACACATTGCAATGCCACATGTACAGTGCCACTTAGAGTCAGGACTAGTACCTGTAGCTATAGGTTTGATTTCACACTCTTCATGCTACCATCACACATGCATGAGCATCTTCTCACATGCCCTCTGGTGCTAGCATACAGTGGCAATGCATATCAGATGCTTGCACTTCTGCTGGCATGACCTTCCCTCATTTGAGAACAGCTTCCTTTCTTCTTTAACTGCATGTGCAGTTAAGTGGATGTTGCCCTCATCTTTATGCCATCAAAAAACTGCTTTTCAGGACAATCTCAGACCATAGCACAGGACTGTTTCAAATTAGCTAGGGCATTTGCAAATAATCCAGAATTATCCCTTTCAAGGAGATTATAAATGCCAATAAGAGCTCCATTTGATGCAGTGTGTCAAGTTATCACCCTATAGGTTGCATGCTTTGATGTATGGCTTTCCTATGCACAACAACACACAATTGCAGTTGATGAAATTGCAGACTTGCAGTACCCAACATTCCAGCACACAGGTTTTCTCTACTGCACACCATCCATACACTACCCTGCATGTCTTAATTACCATTGAAGCTGAATGGCAGCCATTTGCTTAACTAACTGAAAATTTTACACAATGTTAGATTACTTCCATGACATATACACAAATGTAAAGCTGCACATGTTTAATGTCACCTATTCATCATTCCAAATAGAGCCCACCAAAATGTTTTCAAGCATGCCGGCAATTCAACCTTTACAGCAATGGTGGACCTTGTGGTAAGTAACAAAATGTCCAAGTTTGAAACCAAAAGGATGTTTCGCTTAGTAAATACAACTGATCAGAATTGGCACTTTCCCCATACATTACATAGGCGAGGGGAAAGAGTGCCCTCCCCCCCCCCCCCCCCCCGCCTATGTAATGTATGTATGTACGCTACCCACCGCATACACCCACTGCACAGGATATCACACTAGCTAAATGCGCTGTTCCTCTGCGTTTGAGCAGTCTCAGAAGTAGGTTAGGTTAGGTTAGGTTAGGTTAGGTTAGGTTAGGTTAGGTTAGGTTAGGTTAGGTTAGGTTAGGTTAGGTTAGGTTAGGTTAGGTTAGGTTAGGTTAGGTTAGGTTAGGTTAGGTTAGGTTAGGTTAGGTTAGGTTAGGTTAGGTTAGGTTAGGTTAGGTTAGGTTAGGTTTGGTTAGGTTAGATAATCTTATTTGATGTGGGAAAGCCACTAGCCACAGGCTACTCCAAAGGCACCCACAAAATAAAAGGAGAAAAAGCGTGGGATGAGGTAAATGAAAAAGATGCATAAGTGGTAAAAAATTTGTGACTTGAGTTGAGTTAGATACATTTGTCAGGTATTAGGTTAATCTGATACCTGACAACTATGGAGTACTATGGATCCCACGGAAAGTTGCAGCGTTTACAGACTCTAACCTCGCTCAGGCTCACTCCCACGATGATGATCACCTGCCTAGTTGATATACCAATAACAATACATATGTACCATACATTAAGTATTATGCTATTAGTATTATTTATTTTTATTTATGCTATTATCATTTTATATTAGCAGTTTGGATGCACATTGCATAAGAATGAAGCAGTAATTAAAATTCTGTCTAATTTATAATCCTCAAAATGTGCTATACTTTATAGACATATACCGAACTCTTACCCTGCAAGACTGCCAAATCCACCACATTTCACCACCACCACTACTACCACAGAGTGCAAGTTGCCATTTATGCATGCAGTATAAGTGCTAGTGCTGCAAGGAGAGAGACCACCAGAGCAAGTTGCAAAAGATAATCAATACAGGTGCAAGCAGCGTGTTTGTGCTATATGATGGAAGGAAAAACAGCACCTTCAAGCACAGCTGCAGACTGCTAAAGGTCTGGACACAAGCATACAGCTACATACTGTGTGCATATATATTATAACTTGCACTGTGTGGTGGTGGTGCCATGGGGTAGTGGCATGTGCATGGTGGTGGTGTGTGCTGGTTGAAAATATACATTACGTGGTGGTGTTATATAGGTGTGTGGTTACGTTGGTTACATATGTGAATGTGGCAGTTAGCTATAGATGAAGTGGTGCATGTGGCACTTGAAAAAATCTGCCTTTGGTAGGCCTTCTGGTGCCCCTGCATTACAAGGCAGCTGATCAAACGCTTGCATTCAGCTAGTGCTGATACTCAACAGTAACTATGGGAAATACATACAAGTGCATGGTGTGGGTATAACATGTCAATGAAGAACTACTGCTTTGCAGTATGTAGTAGATGTGGTGTTTGGCTGTGGCATGGATGTGGTGGTTAGGTGTGGTGGTACAGTGGACCGGCAAATTGCATCAAGAGTCAGTGACTGTAATGCCAGTATTCAGTGCCAATGTTCAGCAGAGCAAAAATAGGAAAACAAGCAACGAAGGAAGAATAGAGAAATGTGCTTGAAGGATACAATTGCAACCATGGCCATATAGACCTCATGGTTGACAGTCATTGGTCCTAAGGACTGTGCTACCGCATAAGTGCCACATTCCATGCTAATAGGTCCTCATATAGCTCATGACTGGCCATTTTGAAATTATTAAAGCAATCCTGCTAAATTACATGGGTAGACTGATATCACCTAGTCTATAAGCCTTCATGACTGTATGACTCATATTGTTTGCATATACCATACATCCACACATATCTCAGCCATTTTGAGTGTCATTAACCTATCCGACAAAATCATAGGAAGATGGTCCACCTAGTCATGTCTGTCAGGTTTCCTGTTGGTATGAGCCCACCAGCTTTAATATACCAATTGCCACTGAGTAGCAATAGATAAAAGCACCATTCTTTAAGTATATATATGCTATAAGCATTTATCTTAGTCTTTACATGACTTACAACAGAATGAAGGCCTGCTTAAAATTTTGTCTAATTCATAAGCCAAATTGTCCATACTTGATATGCATACCAAGCACCTATTCACCTAGGCCCTCAGATCCCAAAACATTTTCAGATTATGTTGTACAGTTATACTGTAACTTACATTGCATTTAGATTAGTAATGTCATGCATTCTAACTTGACCAGTACTGTTCTCTACCTCATTCCTCTTTTACCTAGTTACTCAGCTACCTCCTATACAAAATTCTTACAATCTCTCCGAAGTACATGACTTCACAGACAGTACAATTAAGGTATCTGCTGGTATACACACACCTCCTCTCTTCCATGTCAAAGATATCCAACGTACTTCACAGCTTGAAAGAAAGCTAGTGACAGGAGGAAGATTAGCCTTGAACTAGGCTTGACCCTGGGACTTACACTTTATCAAATAGCTTTAACCACTTGAGCTATCAACCCTAGCCAAAACTATTCACCTCCCACCACCTTATGCACCAGTACAGGTGAACTGCAACACTGTGATCGCTTAAAACTTGTGCCTCACGATTATCCTCTCTTCCATGCTGCATGGTTGAGGCTGCTTCATTCAGGTCAGGGCATCACAAAGGGTTCCTGTGATTTGCAGGTCATTCCAATCCATAAATGTCTGGACATTTGTTACATTCTCTCATGGACACCTTCAATATATGGATGTACTGCACAGGGATGGGTTGGCTCTGTGATTCTAACTAATAGGTGGGGGTCCCCTAATTCATTAGCATCCAGCATAGTTGGTTAGTACCCATTTTTTAACTGACAACTACAACTAGCAGCCAGGTTAAGGTTGAGTGACACCATGATATTATTCATATGCATATAGTACACAATGCCATATAGGGCAATCACTCTTCCTATATAGGGTCGACTACTGCCTGGTCAGCAAGGAGAATTTTCACATCATTGAAAATTTCAAGGTGACAACCATGTCAGAGAGTGTGGAGGAGATGGACTGCAGAGGGGTGGTCACTAGAACACCTGACCACTCCCTTATGAGCTGGGAGGTTGCAACTGACTGGGTTAGTGAGATGGAAGAAGGTAAGGAGGAAGGTGAACTTGAAGATGGCATGGTTAAGCGGTACGTGGTCCCAGAGGGATACTTGGAAGGTGAGGTGGAGAGGGTGAGGTTGTTGACGGATAAAGTGGAAACAGCAGGGAATGACCAGGAAGTGATTGATGAAATATACGTAGAATTGACAGAGATGATGAGACAGGGATTAGTAGAGATGAAGGTGAAGAGAGGTAAATGTGGGCAACCATGGTTCACCAAAGAGATTGCCAAACTGAGGAAGGCTTTCCACAGGGCAGAGAGAGAGTGGTTGGAGTGTAATGGTAGTGATGCAAAGAGGGGGAAAAGGAGAGACTGTGTTGAGAAGAGAAGGGAATATAAGAAAGCAGTGAGTAGAGCGAAGAGAAGTTTTGATGAAAGCAGACGAAATGAACTGGATAGAGTGATAAGAAATCCTAAGAAGTGGTGGAGAATGGCAAGAAAGCTGGGCTTGACAAACGGTAAAAAAAGAGGAGTGACATTGGTAAGGTATATGATGAGCTGGGTGTGGTGAGACAGGGTAAGGAAGCCGTAGGGGTATGGAAGAGATACTTTCAAAATGTGTTGAATGAGGGGGGAAGATCAGAGGTTCAGGGAGATGAATGGGGAGAAGAGGTAAATGGGGGGAATGAATTGTTAAATGAAGATGTGACAAGAGAAGAAGTGAAGCAGGCTTTGGACACTTTGAAGCGGAAAGCAGCCCCTGGGAGTGATAGGCTAATGGCTGAAATGGTATGCAGTGATGTCCTGGTGGATTTTTGGTGTAGCCTCTTCAGTTGGTGCTGGAAGAATGGGATGGTTCCCTCAGAATGGCGAAGAAGCACCGTGGTCCCCATACCAAAGAGGAGTAGAAGTGGGGTATGCAAGACAGAGGATTTCCGGGACATTTCATTACTGCCAGTTGCTTATAAGGCGATGTGCAGTATTGCTCAGAATAGGTTGGTGCATGTAGTTGAAGAAAGGAAGCTGGTGGCAGAGGAGCAGGGAGGGTTTAGAAAAGAAAGAGGGTGCAGAGATCAGTTAATGACTTTGGTATTACTGGGGCAGGTGAAAGCAGTGACAAAGACAGGGATGTTTGCCAGTTTTATTAGACAGCACGGTAGTGCTGTCTATGTAGGGATGGTGGTGGTTGTTTGTATGCTGTAATACAAACGGAAAGTAGCCCTACTCCCGAACAGTAGTAAGGGCCGGCACAAGAAACTGCCTACGAGGAGGTGTGGCTGTAGAGTATACAGAGCTAACCTTACTTCCACGCGCAAGCGCGCCGTCGTGTAGAAAGCGTCGACGCCTTTTTTCGTGTTTCGTCTTCTTCTTATTTTTCTTCTTCTTCGTCAGCTGTAACTCCCGAACCATATGGAGTAGAAGAATAAATTGCCCGCAGTTCTATGCCGATTTCGACCTGTAAGTGCCTTTTGTAGGTTTGACGACTCCGCGTGCAAGTTCACAAATGGATGTTTCCAGGCCTTGGGGAGCCGTACCTGGGAGAAAGACGCCATTTTACCCTGACGCGCTACACGTTTCTGACACCGTCTTCCGCCTATTCCTCATACAATCACCATCCAATAGCTCCACATCGCGGTCAAACGACTGTGCCAGGGTATATACTGGATATGCTTCGCCCAACATTCGACCCACCACAGACTACCCTAGGTTGCCCACCCAGCCACATCCCACACCCTGCCATGCATTTGGAGCACATTCCTTGCCACTGTTGTTTGGAAGCCTTTCTAGTAGATCAGCCGTTGCCCATGTGCAATTTGTATTCCATAAAAACTCAAGAAACAAGGGTGTGTAAAAATTTTTCCTCCAAAAACAAGGGCAAATGTAGGGATGGTGCAGTCTTGCTACCATCCCCTATTTCTCCACCTGCATATTGTTATGCAATTGTGAGTGCGCAGTAACAAGCTAACGAGCTGCTACATACAGGCGATTAAGATTGCACGCCTATTCCAGCTGTGCATCTTCCCATGTACACATCACCAAACTGTATGCATACACCCATGTACATGACTAAAGCGCCTTTGAGGAAAGGCTGTACAGCTATATATATAGCAATTGCAGAATCTGGTGTACACTGTGGTACATGCATAGGTATTAGTGTGTTCTGATATACTGTAAGACACTAGCTACCTGGATATATGTACGTGTATGGAGGTTGAACTTTGCAAACATTGGTAGTGAAGTGTACAATGTTTGTGCTGGCCTAGAACTAAACAGTGTGGGCATGAAAGTGGGTGTGGTGGTTTGCAGGCAGCGATGTAGTGAACACCTATGGTAATTATCGCCACTGCATTTGAGCTTAGTTCTTTGCCGCAGGGTTTCATGGCAGAGCGAGATAGCTACATAAGAGATGAATTAACCCAAAGAAAATAGAGCCTGCAACTGATACTTACATGGAAACACATAACGAACTGGAAGAGTAGGAGGTTCTAGATTCTTGAGCACAGCAAAGTAGATTGGGTAGTAGGCAATTTGCAGAGATAAACCTTGTGGAAAGGAAAGATAGAGCACAGCAAAGCAGAGAGATGGGTGAATTGTAAGACTGTACCTGTAGGTGCAAAAGGGAAGCTGAATAGCTGGAATGGTTGTGCGGTAGTAGCTAGGAGGCACGGCAAAATGTTGCCAGATGTAGGGTGCAAATGTATTCAAAGTCAGCGAATGTTAATGACCTGCATGGGTTTTGTGTGGACAGGCTGGCCCCCCTCTTTGCATGGACTGGCCCTCCTCCTAGTTCCTACAGTTTTTCTGCCAGTTGGTTTGCCATCCCTTCAGAGGCACACTGCACCATCCCTACATTTGCCCTTGTTTTTGGAGGAAAATTTTTTACACACCCTTGACTTTAAGAAGGCATATGACAGGGTGGACAGAGGGAAGTTGTAGAGGTGCTTAGAGGGAATGGGGTTAGGAGGTCGCCTCTCAGTTTTCCTAAAGGCAGTTTATGAGGATGTGAGTTGTGAAGTGAAGGTGGGAGAGGGACGAAGTGAACCTTTCAAAGTAACATGCGGGTTGAGACAGGGATGCATCCTTACGCCACTGTTGTTCTCCTTGTATATCAATTCACTGATAACTAAGCTGAAAGAGGCAGGAGTGGGGGTAAAGTGCAGGGGTCAGCTAATCTCAGTGTTGTTGTATGCAGATGACGCAGTGATTCTTGCAGAGGATGAAAAATCTATGAAGCATGGGTTGAACACATTAGTAGAATGGTGTAATGAATGGTCAGTTGAAGTGAATGTGGAAAAATGCGGGGTAATGCATGTGAGAAGGACAGGTGGGAAAAGGACGGAGGAGAAGTTTGATGTTGGAGGTGAAGATTGCAGTGGTGCAGGAGTACAAGTATCTTGGGTGTGTGGTCGATGAGCACCTGCAACAGTGGCGGATCCAGAGTGGTGCCTGGGGTGCCCAGGCACCACCTGTGATGTTCTCAGTAGCAGAAACTTGTTAAGGTAGCAGCACTGGCTAAAAGCTAATTTCTACAGGGTACATTTGTGTACGTATCTCCAGAGCTACCAAGTCTTACGCCCTGGGCTTGAGTCTCACGCCTCCTGCTGATTCCTCAAGCTCTCACGCCTTGATTGGCAATTCTCAAGCCTCAGGGACAGTGAACAGACAAGAAGAGAGTTCCAGTTCCAACTGTTGCCTACTATTAAAGTACTTAGCTCTGCTAATGTAAGAATCTGACTCTCATACAGACTTGAAGTTCCATTTGTTACATTTGTAATATCATTTATTTAATTGTTGTACTGAGCACTTGACTGGAATGTCAAAACACTTGATACGCTTCGTGGCGGCCATTTTGCTATGACATTTGCATAATTTTTTTACAATCTTACTCTTGGGAAGTTCTTCACCTTGGCTCTAGAGCAGATGTTACCTACCATATAGTACAGTGGGGATACTACCTAACCTCAAGCCTACAGAATTCTTCACCTTGGCAGCTATGTATCTCTCAAACCATACAAGCAACAATCTTGACCATTGCAAATGTAATTGACATGAACATTCCTCACAAATTGGTGATATTACTTAATAATATTAATCAGCACTTCCCTTAATGAGACAACCAAATTGGAAGCGAGATTTATTACTTCAGGTGAGGTTGAGCAGTTTCAGGAAAATATTATCTTCTTCTGTTCCAAAAGGCTGAATATGATCAAACCTGGGATATATGCAATCTACGTGTGCAGTATAATCTATGGCAACAATCTAGCACATTCCAATTTATTAGCAAGGTATTCCCTGTTCCTTTCCAAATTGCAAAACTCGCGATAACTCACTCAAAGATACAATCTTCCGAGATTGCTGCCATAGTTCTCTGCATATGGGTGCATGCTTCATGGCAAGAGATATCACATCTGGATTGGTTGAAACGAGCCACACTGTTAATAATTCAGTGTGATGATCACACCCATTAGCACTCACACCAAAAGTGTGATTGATCTCATCATTCATTCGGTGTGATGGTCACACTGAATCCGTCATTATCGCTATTGCAAACCGTGTGCTGGCATTTTCTTGTACAAATGCACAATGTATTAACGTATAATTATGTACAAATGTATGCTTACATGCAGAAATGTGAAGAGATTCATGGACTAAATCTAAGTATAGGATTGCACACATTCACTCTAGCACACAATGTGTACATGCATGCACAGCATGCATACATGCATATGCATGTGACATGCATATGTCACAAAAATGCTTGATCGATCTGCATGCACACATACAAACACATATGCACACACACACACACATGCACACACACACACACACACATACACACACACACACACACACACACACACACACACACACACACACACACACACACACACACACACACACACACACACACACACACACACACACACACACACACATACACACACACACACACAGACACACACAAACTGAATCCGTGAGTTCTTGCAACAAGTGTTGTTCACAGTAAGGTTTTATAATTACAAATGCACCAACACTTTAATATAGAAGAAGAGGCTCATTGCTACGTTGTTCAATGTAGGCGAATAGTTTGTGGGCAATACGTAGCAGATTATTCAACAACTGAATGCAGGACGTTGATTGGCCAGCCTCTCCCTGTACTTCTTCAGCTTGTAGGCTGTCCTCAGTTTAGCTTGCTCCAAGCGATCAATAATATAGAAGAAGATTGATCACTTGGAGCAAGCTAAACCGAGGACAGCCTACAAGCTGAAGAAGTACAGGGAGAGACTGGCCAATTTGCTTGACCGAGGCAAAGAAGACCGCAGAGAGGACCAGCTGCAAAGAGAAAGATTGGAGAAGAGTCAGAAGGTGATGCTGTCACAGTGTACCATGCAGCAGGAGGAAGACCTGTCCCAGTCCAACCAGTGGGCCAAAGTCAGCAATATTTACAAGGAATTTAGCCCCCCCCCCCCCAACCCCACTATTTTCTTTTTCATTGGCCACACCCCCTGTACACATAACTAAGTTTCTGATTGGCTAAACACATGTACACATAATCCTAGAATTTGATTGGTCACACACAGTCACCCATAGCTATATAAACCAGTCTCATACTGTACATTCTCAGTTTTGTACGCAGCTGACGAAGGCCTTCGGGCCAAAACGTCCTGCATTCAGTTGTTGAATAATCTGCTACGTATTGCCCACAAACTATTCGCCTACATCAACATTTTCACCCAAAAGTCCCCCCTGACACCATTTCAGACTTTTGGAAGATGATTTGAGACACTAAACCCACTGTACATATGATCATCATACTAATAAAGGTTCAAGAGAATGGAAAGTTGTAGCTAGTGTACGCACTGCAAAACATTTCCTGCATTTTATACAGACCCCATTGTCGTTCACATGAATGCAGTGTATACCAGGTATGCTACAAAGCGGTAGTACACAAGTATAATGTTGTCGAAACTAAAATGGCATAGGTGCTGTACAGGGTGTGTTTCCTAAACTGTGAACTGAATGAGAGCTTCCAAGTTGAGGGCAGTTGAAGAAATACTCAGTTTATTGCTTAGGAAACATATTACGTGAGAGTCAACAGTTGAGCACATGTTTCTCATTCAAGTTGCTGATTATATTTGAATACATGTTTCCACACTCAAAACAACAGGTCCACATTGCATGTACACAATTCTTATACAGTTTATATGACATGGTATTAAATTCAGGAGTGGCAATCACACCATTTAAAATGTGGGATGTAGTCATCAATTCGAATTCACAGCAATTAGTAGTGTGATTGTCACTCCAAGTTTCTATCAGTGCTGCAGTGATACATGTATATATCTCAGAAATTTTGAAATCCGTATACGAAAAATGGAGGTTTACGCGTAACATATACACTACATTTGACAGTAGATGACCCCTGGCCAGAGAGCACCTCGTTTTTCAAAATTTTTGGATCCTGGGAACTTGGCATCACCCTAATCGGATCTCTGGATCCGCCACTGTGCAAGGTACGAGAATGGTGGAGGAGAGAGGAAAGGCAGGAGCAAGAGCACTAAGTGACTGGCTCAGAAGGTGCAGGGCCACTGTAGGGGAAGTGAGAGGAGCTACCTTTGTGAGTGATGGAATCTCTCGTTGAATCTGTGCTATTGTATGGGGCAGAGGTATGGGGTGGTGGAGCACAACTCAGGCCAGTTGAAAATGTGCAGATGCGGGCGGCAAGAATCTTTTTAGGGGTGGGGAGACTACACCCTTTGGTCTCCCTGCAATTTGAGATGAACATGCTACCAATGAAATGGGTGGCAATGAAGAGAAGTATTGAGTTCTGGGTACAGGTAATGAGGATGACTGATGGCAGGTTATTGAAAGTTGTGATGCTTGAAGCCTTGGAAGTAGGATGTAAAGTGCGGTGGGTGAAAGAGCTGCAAACAAAGTTTGGTGAGGTTCAAACGGAAGGGGTTAGATGCTGAGGCCGTGAGTGGGTTGACATTGAAAGAAGTAAAGCAGGTGTTGAAGGACATAGCATGGAGGGAAGTGAGAGAAGTATGGAGGGAAGCAGCTAGGGAATGGCCAAAGCTGGAAGTGATTGGGAGTTTAAGGGATGCCGAATGCAAGGCGCAGTGTGTGGAGATAGAGTGTAAGATGCAAAGGAGAATGATGGTGAAACTACGAGGGGGAACAGCAGAATTAAGGGTAGAAACTGGCAGATGGTGTGGGTTAAGTAGGGGTGAACGACTTTGTAAGAACTGTGACAGTGGTGAAGTGGAAGATGTCAAGCACTTTGTGTGCCGGTGTGTATTTGTGGCAGAAGAGAGGAGAGAAATGGCAAGGCTGATGAATGAGATAGTGGTGGGATGGGAGAGCATGAAGGATGATGAGAGGGTGATATGGGTACTGGAGGAGGCATGCAAAGATGGAAGAGTGTGGAAGGCGCTGCAGAGGATGTGGCAGAAAAGGACAAGCTGCCCTTAAAGAACTATGCCCATTGTGATTCTTTTGACACTGTTACATTCAATTATATTACAGTGCTGCATGGGGCTGACACCCTAGTGTTTGTATTATACAACACGGTGCACTTAAATAATAATATCATATCATATATAAAGCTTCACTGACATAGTAGACCCACAAGTGAGTATACTGTATATGCTATGGAGTGCACTTCTGGATACATACAGTGTACAGAGTGCAGCTGTACATGCACCATGGTGTCACAGCAGACTGCAATTTCTGGCTATTCAGGCTTTCCTCATTAGCGATTCAGTCATGTAAAGTGGATTTATGCAACTTTGCAACAGTTCCCACACCATGGGCAGTCGTTACCTAGGATACGGACTGGTACTGTACACACCTATATGTCACCCAGTCCATATCCTAGGTAACGACTACCCAGGTATGGGAACTGTTGCAAGGTTGCATAAATTCGCTGTACATTGATGTATGCATGCAGCATGGTAGTATATATATTATTATTATTTAAGTGCACGTGTTGTATAATATAAACACTAGGGTGTCAGCCCCATGCAACACTATAATAGATGTACATGAGAACATGTAGCTGGAATGAGCATATGCATGCAATAGGATAGTCTCCTGTGGCAACCCTTGCTATTGCACACTCACATGTACAATTGCACTATAATACGCAGGCGGAGAAACAGGGGATGATAGCAAGACCACAAGCGCGGCACAATGTTGGCAGATGTAGGGATGGTGAAAACGTATTCAAAGTCAGCGCATGTGACCTGGGTTTTGCATGGACCGGCCCTCCTCCTTGTTCCTACAGTTTTTCTGCCAGGTGGTTTTGCCGTACCTTGCAGGTACACACTGCACCATCCCTACATCTGCCCTTGTTTTTGGAGGAAACATTTTTACACACCCTTTCATTAGCATCCAGTGTGGATACCCATTAGTACCCATTTTTCAGCTGACAACTACAACTAGCAGCCAGGTTAAGGTTGAGTGACACCATGATATTATTCATATGCATATAGTACACAATGCCATATAGGGCAATCACTCTTCCTATATATAACTACAGCTGTGCCACACTGCCTGTTTCAGTCAAACAGACATACTAACGTTCCTGTTGGCTTGTAGCTGAAATGTGGGCCAAGTGTCTGTTCTTGTTAGCCTTGGCTGCTCAGTGCCTTGCGCTGGAACAAGACTGCACACAGGTAGGCAGGAAGCCAAAGAACCTGACCATCCAACTCCAGGTGTCCCAGTCCCTAGAGTTTGACTTCTCTGGATACATACCAGCAATGGAGATTGCTCTTAGTGTCATCAACACCAACTCGTGTGTCCTCCCTGACTACCACATCAGCTTCACTGACATAGTAGACCCACAAGTGAGTATACTGTATATGCTGTAGAGTGCACTTCATGCAATGTAAGTATGTTCAGATTTATTGACCAGTCTAGTCCAGCTACTAGTCAAGTTGACCAAGGGTGTAGTCACCATTGCATCTATTTTGTCTCATGTGCAATGCAACTGCTGCGTATACTACAGTAGCCAGCAAATGTGTGGTTTGTTAAGTAAGACTGGTATGTGTGTGTGTGTGTGTGTGTGTGTGTGTGTGTGTGTGTGTTTGTGTGTGTGTGTGTGTGTGTGTGTGTGTGTGTGTGTGTGTGTGTGTGTGTGTGTGTGTGTGTTTGTGTGTGTGTGTGTTTGTGTGTGTGTGTGTGTGTGCATGTGTGTGTGTGTGTGTGTGTGTGTGTGTGTGTGTGTGTGTGTGTGTGTGTGTGTGTGTGTGTGTGTGTGTGTGTGTTGTGTGTGTGTGTGTGTGTGTGTGTGTGTGTGTGTGTGTGTGTGTGTGTGTGTTTGTGTGTGTGTGTGTTTGTGTGTGTGTGTGTGTGTGTGTGTGTGTGTGTGTGTGTGTGCATGTGTGTGTGTGTGTGTGTGTGTGTGTGTGTGTGTGTCGTGTGTGTGTGTGTGTGTGTGTGTGTGTGTGTGTGTGTGTGTGTGTGTGTGCATGCACAGTATGTCAGTGTCACTGGCTGTGATAGGTTGTTGAAACAAGCTTTATCTGCAAACATTGCTAGATATGTATGGGTTGTTGAAAATGTAGGACCTTTGCACCAGATGGTCACCTAGCACAGTATGCACGTGCAGTAGAACAATCCATCAGGTGCTCTTTGCTGCCTGTAACTCTAGCTCTGTCACACAAGGGGGGAAGATAGAATTTTGAAGACCTGGCCTCAAGATGTATGAGCTAGCCTAGGTGATGGAATTAGATGATAAAGTCTATACAGCCCTTCTGCCCATGTTATGCAATGGTCAGGATGCTCATTTTCAACATTGTCCTTGTATCCATTCATTCATTCATTCATTTGCTCAGTTAGCTTGGTGATTCATCAGGCTTCCCATTGCATGGAGTCTTGCAATTGTAGTCAAGTCAATTTTAACTCACAATAGTCACAATATAGGAAAGCTCATGCACATCATTAGTTATGGCAGAAGTGCACTTTGCACTGTATCTATGTGCATTGTTAATTACTTACGTAGATAAGCTGTGCAGAGAATTTGCTGTTTTCCTATTTGAAACTACAGAAACATACACTGCCAAATAGTACATTTTCATAATTGAACAGTTATTTGTTTTCAGTGTGAAGCATGCATGGTAGTGCGACTGTACTGTAGCTCTTGCTTGATAGCAGCTTGTCCTCTCCATCCAATCCACAACTGTGCTGTGCAATTTGGGTTGAGTAAAAATGAATGGTCAAACACAAGTTTGATGTGACTGTACATGGAGTTACTTCAAGACAGGAGTTGGGTGACAGGGAGGCATTGGCCTACAGATGGATGCTAGCAATTGTATGGGCATCCTTCTGCAGGTGCTTGTCTCCCTGTCATTCAATGAATGTGCATGTTTGACTCTTCACCTCAACCACCCAACCCAAACCCATTGCACAGATGTGGGATTGAAAGGGCAAGATTGAGATAGGAGACATGTGCTCAGATATGTATCCATTTCAGCGTGGATGTGTTAGTATGAATGTCTGTGTGCGTGTACACATGCATGTGGTCATGCAGTATGCTTTGTTCCTTCTTTACATTTACAGTATTGCTACATTAGTTATGGTTTGTAGTAAGCCTACATGAAGGTGTGCCAAGTGTGTGGCAGATTTTGTGTTATGGAATGTACCAATCCTGCTCTTGCCAGCACATGTCTTTACTGTATGAATGTACAGAGAATGAAATAGCCCTACATAGCAAGTTTGGTCATGATGCAATGGCAAAGAACTACTGTTGAAGTCATTGCAATGGCTTCTTAGTTCTGGAAATTTGCATTGAAGTCAAAAACTCTATCCACTCTTGTGTAACTGGAAATGTGATCTAGCACATGGTGAAATGCTGCAATCACATTAGTTGCAAGCTGTGTACACCATTTCCTAAACCTTTTCAGTGGAGAAGACTTTGAAGGTATTGCACACAAACATGTTTTACTAGGAAGTAGGAGTGATCTGTCTGAGCACCATTCACTGCAACTTCTGGATTTTCTAGATACAGAGTAGTCCACCTAATTCAAATTCGCTTAGGACAAATTTTCGCTTATTTCAAACTTCTGCTCTGGTCCTGCTCTCAGCTAATACAAAAGAGGAATTCTCATAAAGCAAAAAACCTGATAAATCAAACTCATTTTATGCTCCCGCAGATTTGAATTAGGTGGATTACACTGTATGTGGTTTTACACACACACACACACTCGCACACATTGGCCATTCAGGTTATGCACAATGGCACAAGCAGTAATCACCACCTTCAGTCACTGAACAAAGATGGCAGAGCCACAGACAGCTGCTTCATCCTTTCTCACTGGGCTCATCAGTGTGGCATACTGCTTGCTAACACTGGATGCCTGGTTACTTCTATGTCCACTACATGTTACCACTTGTGGTTTTAACAAGAGCAACAAGGTAGGGGAGGCTACAGTCAGCAAGATCAGCGAGTTATTGAGAGGGTGCTGCATAGGCTATGTTGATGCTGTCCAGGTACTAACCTGTGGTGGTCTGTAGCATGCAGGTAGGTAGGCATCTGGTGATTAGCTTTCCATAGGGATCCTATAGCTAAGTGCAAAGATGCAAGTTTGGGTTGGGTTATTGTATTTGAAATAGGATGGTCCCATCAGCCATTGTGTCTGGTCTGCCTGGGAGTCCAAAAGTTTCAAGAGGCAGAGACTATGGAAGGTTGGTGGTTTAAACCTGGGCCATGGAGGCCAGATCTTCAGTGACAGTATTGTTATCTTGGTGTAGCTGGGGGACCAGGCTATTAATAGCAACCAGTGAATGTCTTACTCTGCCATCCAAAAATAATGGAAGAGCCAGACAACTGTTTGCCCTGATCGGAACTCATCAGTGTGGTGTACTGCTCATCAGTGTGGTGTACTGCTGGGTGATGTTGGATGACTATATAGCTGCTTCTATTATGCCCACCATGCAAAGGTATGTTGGGTGCCTGAACAGACTGCAGGCTTCAGCGCAATAATTGTGATCCCAAACATCCAATGTAGCCTCTGCAGTGCATACAGTACATACCACATGATGCTGTCGCTCAAGCTGTACTCTCTGAATGCTCCATACTGTAACTGAGTACATGTACAGTTTGTATCCAACATTCAATCCAAAACACAGTCCAAACAAGTGTGCATACATTCAAACAATCAACCTATAGCTAGTGACTTGAGGTAGCATTAAAATTGCTGCCTCAGTCATTACATACATGCATATGAGTCCTGCATCATTTCTTGTCTTACAGTGCAGTAGCACTCCAGCAGTGCATGGATTCATACAACATGTCACCAACAGGAGTGAGATTGAAATTCTCATTATTGGAGCAGATTGCTCAGTGGCATCTCAGCCAGTGGCCAACTTGGCACCATTCTGGAACCTAGTACAGGTGAGACAAATTAGCTGTACGTGTGCCTCTTGGCATTAATGTTACTCTTTCACCTTCATCAATTTCTTTCTCCATCTCACATCTGCCTGCAGATATCACCTGCTTCAACATCTCCTCGACTGTCCAACCGTCAGAGCTTCTCCACCTTCCTGCGTCCTGTTCCTTCAGATAGCAGCATTGCTCCAGGGATTGTAAAAGTAATGGAGCACTTTAACTGGAAGCACATTGCCATTCTCACTCAAGAGGAGGACATATTCACGCTGGTAAGCTATACTCTGCACCACATGTCACGCACATCAATTCTTTAAATGCAACATACAGCCTGAGAATGACCCATGCCACAATTGGTGCGAGTGGATCACTTGCACTAATTTTAGCTGAAGCATGCATACGTACCTGTACAACGCTTCTCCTTAACATGCACAAAGGCTTTCATTTGTACCATTGCAGACTCGAGATGCCCTTAATGAGGAGGTGAAACAGCAGGGACTCAACATTATTTACTCAATCAGTTTTCCAACTGATCAGAATCCGCAACCATCTGTACAGAACCTGCAAGTGGGTGCACGTGATTGAGGATCATGCAGAATTGCATGGAATGCTACTTGTAAACATGCTGGACTTTCTCTACATATATATACGTAGGAATCAAGTGGAAGGATCATCTTTTTGAATTGCTATCCGAAGTATGCACGTGAGATTCTCTGCCAAGTACGTACTGACTAGCTCTCCACACCAGAAGCAAATGTTAATGATTACCTTACAATGTGCAGGCTTCCACACTGGGTATGGTGCCACCAAATTATGTCTGGATCACATATGGTTGGTTTTCTGATGACTTTTGGAAGCAGAGCCCAAGCAATGGGACCTCCTATCAGGCATTTGATCAATGCAGTAGTCAGCAGCTTATGAGTATTGTACATCAAATGATTATAATTCACCACTACCCTCGCTATGATGAACAAGACAGAGGCACTCCAATCATTGGAAACCTGGTAAGAAGCACACTAGCACTTGTGTGAGCTGTATTGATCACTTGGAAAGTGGTAAATAGGTTTTGTCAGTAGTAGACATGGAAAGAATTAGGCAGCACACAATCTTGTCTTGATCTGGAAGCTTTAGAGAACATTGTGTTTCTCTTGGTATTCATGTAGTCTTTGACACAGTTCTTGGCAGTGCTAAAGAACGAATGGATTATGAGAGTTGGTCCCAATTCAACACGGGAACTTGTGCAATATGACTCGTTGTATGGCTACGATAGCATGTGGCTAGCAGCTCTGGCTCTGGACTGGGCAGAAACAAAGTTGCAGAATATGACACCCAGTTTGTCCTTGAGTGACTTCCAATACACTGGGGAGAACAGCACAATCATTAAGGATGCTATTTACAGCAGTGCACTGAATGTGACCTTCACCGGAGCAAGTGTGAGCCACTGTGCAAGCATGCCAATAGAATTAACACCTTATATGCCCCTTGTACCATAATATCGCCTACATATATGCCTTTTGCCATACTGCAGGGCTTCATGAAAATCCTCCCTAGCGGTGACAGAGCTCCAGAGCTTCGCTTTTTCCAGTACCGGCCCAACAGTGAAAGTGGAGGTAACTCACTTTCTATTAGTGCTATCACAACAGATCAGGTTTACTAACTGTGCACAACTGTGATTCCATACACATACACAGATCTTGAGCGACAACAGATAGGAGACCTGGATGAGAATGGTAAACTGACCATCAGTTCACGGTTCATTCCATTGTTCACAGGCAAGTAGATCATATAACATACACCCTTAGCAGGGACTAACTAGTGAGCCTGACATGCTTGCTTGCTTTATCTGATTCATATAATTATGTAGCAACTTATGTTGCATGATAGATTGGTGTTCTAGAACTTTCCACATTGTGCTACAGACTACAGAGTGTCATTGGCTCTACACAAGACATGATTTAGTTCAGCTTCATTGTCAGACAGTGTAAATTGTGCACTTATGTATGCTAGCACATTGATTACAGTGCAACAACACATTTGTATGTGACTACTGTGAACTGGCCTCCCAACAATATACTGATGCAGGGTGAATAATTGATTAAAGTATTGCATGCACAGAGAAACAGACAAAAGAATAGGTGCATGCCTATTAGATTGAAACAGGTCATTACATGTATATAGGTTTTGACAGACAACCTACACTTTAGTCATTTGCCAATGCCACATAATTTTATAGGTATGTAAACAGAGGTTGACATTGCCCACTAGCATGGGGGAAGGAGGCTGACCAATGCATACTCTCCACTTTGTATTTTTCTTGTGCACAGGAGGCACTCCTCGGAGTCAGCAGCAGGAGACTGTGGCAGTAGAGCTCTTCATCACCTACAGTATACTCTCAGCATTGGGGATTGTGTTTGCTGTCATTTGCCTTGTTTTCAATTTGGTGTTCAGAAACAAAATGTGAGTCACAGCTAACCATGTGCAGCTAGAGATATACAAGAACCTCTACTACGTGATTCATGCACAGTATGTCGTGGTTTGGAGGCAGTCGCCAGTGAAAGGTTTTCTACTGCTAGCCTTATAAGCTTGTGCAGTAACCTCATGCTATGAGCACATGACAACTAGCTGATACATGTGTGCAAACTGTCAGTAAATTTTGGGAGACATGATAGAGGAAAATAGTAGCAAAGTTCAACATTTGTTGGGGTACTAAATTGATAAAGAATGTCAAATGCAGCACTGTGGTTGAAGCTGAGCCTCCACTGTTGCCTCTATACGTAGGTAGCCTTGTTGTAGCAAGTTTCAAATTGAAGCACCCAAGTACGAAGCTGAAAGTAAATTGGATGAACTGCGTATATTCAATATGTTGCTATTGTTACTTATTTCCTAGTATCATGGCAATAATAAAAAAACAAAGAACAGCCTCAGGGGCAGGAAAGTGGGCTGGTGCTTGTACCCTTGATGAATTTTAATGCATAGTGGGCAAGACGAAACATACATATCCCGGACTGTCAGACACTTTGACCAAGCTGATTTCTGCTTGGCTTCAGTGGCTATCAGTATTCAGATGAGGTGACAAATACATAACTGGAGTGTTCTGAGATTGACACCAGTACATAGATAGCTTGTGGATAGGTTGCATTAGGGAATACACTGTGATGAAGACTGATATAATAGCACTTTACTACATAATGGGTCTTACCAATTTACCAGATCTTACCAATGTCAGAAGTTCAATGTCAAAGTCACCTAAGCATGATTATCTTCAATGCTGATATAAAGCTACAGAGGTTGTAGATGCATTGTGCAGTTACCAAGCAGATGGCTTTATCAAGTATAATGTATAGAAATATAGAGTACAGATAAATGTAAAGTGAAGTGAATGTTTACATGTGGCAATGATGCACAGCAAGAGCCCTGTTGCTTCTAACTGTGGCCAGTGGTGCAGGACTGACCTCACTATATGTAGTGCTTGCATGCCCTCTATGTTCTTGACAATGTTATCTACTGTTGTAATACCATATACATGCATGTTTCAGTCTACACTCTAGTTTCTCTCTGAACAGGATTGTTCGTCTGTCCAGCCCAAACTTGAATGTGGTCTTCATTGTGGGCATAGTGCTTGTCTACCTGATGGTGATCATATTTGGCATTGACAGCAACCTGGTGCCCTCTGGGGTGGCCAGTGGCCTGTGCCAGGCCAGACTGTGGCTGGGTGTCATAGCCTTCACACTGGTGTATGGGTCCATACTAGCGCAGACATTCAGAGTGTTTTACATACTCAAGAACATCAAAGTGGCTACAAGCAAGGACAGAATCAAAGTGTGTGTATGATACTGGTGTACATAAGATATGTATATGATTTATTTCACCCATTCTATTTTTACATGCATAGACCATTCAGGAATGGCACCTCTTCCTTCTGATTGGAGTGCTTCTTCTCATTGACATTCTATTCCTACTGCCTGTCACTGCTGTGCCATCAGCCATGTTGAAAAGTGTGCTTACACAGCTACCCTATAGTGTGAGCTGGGGTGTGTCAGTAGCCATAGAGACACAACAAATATACAGTTTCCATGTGCTGCTGTGGCTTATCTTTCTGGTCTAGTATGGTCATTGCCATTCCATAATTTCCTTCAGGGAGCACTACCACAAGAAGTGATGAAGTGTTCCTCTGAAAATGGCCACATTTGGACTCCCATCCTCTTGGTGTACAAGGCAGTTGAGCTCATCTTCAGTCTCATCTTTGCCTTTGAGACACGCAAGGTCAAGGTTAAGGAGCTCAACGACTCAAAGATCATTGTCTTATGTGTGTACACTGTTGTGGTGTCCACCATTGGCATCATACCCGTTATCATACTGCTTCAAAGCCAGCCAACCATCCTCTATGCAATCACAGGAGTTGTCTGCCTGCTCACTGCAACAGCATTACTGACAATAATCTTTGTCCCGAAGGTACCATCCTGCACAGATGCCATCTTGAGCACACATACATATCTCAATTTTATTTATGAAACACAACTTCAATCCAACACAGCACATACCGTCAGTGGACATGTGCCTCTTTTATACAGTCTGCTTGTTCATTTATTTACACCCATGTGTACATCCATGATTCAATGTAATGTTCCTTTCCTTTACTAAATCCCCTGTTGCACATTATACAAAGATCCCAGTGGAGAGGTTAACCTGGACTTCGCCAACATTACAGCTACTTTGAGTAAGACATACACCAGAAGCAAAGGTGTAGCCAAAAAGGTGAAATTTATATTTCGGTTATGTTCACAATCACACTGACACACAGTTCTAGATAAGACTGTAAAACTGTTTTAAAGAACGAATCATGTAACTAAACACAACCACCAGTAGCTGAATTCCTTAATCTGGGTGTCTTCTTCAGCTGTTGGACTAAACCATTTTGTCTGCATGCACCTGAAAACATTTGGTCAATACATCCTGGTACCATGATTAATTTAATCATGTGAATTGCCATTAAACACAGTTCCTTTAGTTATTAGACATGTGCGTGTAACATAGCAGTGAGCCTCAACAAAATGAAACTAATTTTAAGGCCTTGTGCCGCACTTTATGCAGGTTAAAAGTAAGAATGCTGCAGAGCTAACTTCCACAGCAGGAGGACTACAGAGTGATATGGAAGAGCAGGGCTATAAGGTGCAGTCTTACATTCAGTGTTCCAGATTGGTTACCCTGTCCTGTTGTATTCTAGAGTATTAGTTCCTTTCATAACTACTGTGCATGCAACTGCTCATGGGCTTTATGCTTCAGTTAACTGCTTGCGTGTGAAAGTACATGATCGTTGTTTAGGGTTAAAACTTAAAAGTGAAAATTTCAGAGACAGTTCTTCTCAGATGGCTCAGGCATGAGAAAGTGTATTTATCCAAATGCCAGCTTAAACAACAGGTTAGAACCTTGCCAATGTTTTGACCAGATGCTTTGGTCTTCTTCATGCAGGGCAGAGGTAAAAGCTCATGTGACCACTTAGCATTAATTTTAACTTACTGTTAATTAAACTGCAAAGTGACCACATTAAGCCTACTCACTTAGTATCAATGATATTGTGGATAATGCTTTGATGGCATAGTCCAAGGTAGAATAGTTTTCTGTAAATACTTCATCAGATACACTACGAAATATTTTCTTGGCTCATAGCAATTTGACACAACAAAGATAATGGCCAAAACAGATTTTTCAGCTTTTACAGTACGGCAACTAGCTGTTCACTGTAACAGTTGCCACTCTTGTCTCACTCTTACTACTCTCCTTCCCCTGACCCATTCACTTCTGCATATATCTCTTAGGAATCAGATGCAGACCTTGAGACACGGTCAACAGAGAAGACAGTGACTGTCTCATTCAGAGGTTTGTGCAACATTCATAGTGCTTAGTGTTCAACCACTGGGGTAGGAAGACATATATTTCCGTCTGCTAACCCCACCCCCCACCCTACAGACATACCAAAACTGGCCAGTGATGATAACAATCAGATCATGCTGGAGTGACCATGAAGTGCAAAAGACAGTCAGATAGCTGTCAACAGTTGTAAACAGATTGCTAGTAGTACAGTATAATCAGCTGCACAGTGTGACACAGTTTCCCATACATACCAGTAGTTCATATTAAAGTGGCAATGTAAGATGAGACTTGCAATCATAAGCCTTGTTATAACTGATTAGCGGATTGGTAGGGCATTGTCAACTTTGACACACCTAAGTCCTTCAATGTGATACGGCATGGTATATGTAGCTATAACATAGGCTAAGAGAGGGCCAAAAGGTTGGTATCAAACTTCCAAAGTCTCTGGAGTGTCCAGTTGTTCCTTAGCATGTGCCATTGCGAAGAGCATTCAGACTGTACCCTCTGATAGAAAGAATGTGCTCAGCTATCGCACTGGCTTTGGATCAAAGTGGGCCATCAAACTTATGGCGTTCTCAGACCTATCAGCTGGTTTGCCAGGCGCCACTAGGTTTCAGAGAAGCATGTACAGCTGGCTACTGATGAGACTTAGAAATGTGGCCATGTGTTGGGAATCAACTAAATGCTACCAATTATGTGGCTAAGCTTAAATGCCTGGGTGCTCATTGTGACTTTGGTGAGCATTAAGAGTCTGCCAGTCAGTCCATCTGCAGCTTAGAGAAAAGCAACATGCAATGTGCAGTTGTCCTATACTGCATCATAAAGCTGTGGATTTAGCATGGAAGCAGCTAGCTAGGAAAGGTTCTCAACAACTGAAGGCAGTGAAAGTGACATTCAACAAATTTTGCAGCAGTTAGCTAAGAGAGGGCCAAAGGGTTAGTATCAGTCACATTTACAAAGTCTCTGAACATACATCTAGAAGCTCTTCATATATAGGTACCAAGAACAATGCCACACATCACACCTGTAATAATGTCCTTACTGTGCACATGTGGGTCATGCTGGAAGTAAATGCATATAGATTTCTGGACATCACAAAACAAAACAGGGCATCTGCAACATGCAGCTCCATCATGTACAGAAGTCACGTGTGTCAGGTAATCCACATGTACTCATCAGAACAATTTTAGTGGTTGGTGAAATGACTGCACATTGCTGTATGGAGGGCATGGAAGCACTAGCTCCCTAAGTAGGGCCTACACAAAGAGTGGCTGCTGCACTCACTAATAATATACAATGCCAGGCATTGAGCTTTACCTACATCAATTAATGTGCTGCTTGCATGTACATGTATATGTATATGGGTACCTAGTAACAGTTGACAAGATAGCCCGATATTGGTGTTAAGCAGTACTATATCTAGTGTGGCAATAATTACAGTAAAACCATGGACTTGCTGGAATGTGAACCATTTGGCAAAACTATCAGTCAGGCAATCAGATAAGAAGTCAGGCCGATGGTAATACATCCACACTCACAGTAGCTCAGTTGCACAGTAACTCATGAGTGACTGCCCACCTGAGCCTTCTGCCCCCCACTTGCGAGCTCATTCAATGAGTGGAGCCCTCATTGTCTGCAAAATTCAAGTACACGTGTAGTGCACTGCTGTGACTGCAAACCTATTTCTGCGGTATGTGTGACTATTATGCCAGCAACAATATATAAATACTTAGGCAGGAATTTACTTGAAGAATAGTCATTTCTTCTCTTGTACATTCCTGCATTCTGTTGTGGACCACACCATTATTGCATGTGGTGGTATTGCAAACTGCAGTTTTGCATTCAGGGCTGTAAGTGTGCTGAATCATAAGCAATGATATTGAATATTTGTGGTTAGTAGTGCATCACCAACTTCGCTTCCAACTGTGCATTACGTGAGGAATGCAGGACATAGTAAGCTAAGGTAGGGCTAGCTTGCACCTAATGAAAGGTAAAGTTTGATAACTCCATGTTTCCCAGCCATTGAATCTGAGTTGACCATTGTCTGTGCATGCTCAACCACTGCCATAACACAATGAGTTGTCCTTATGTGAAGCATTGCATGGGCCTGAGCTGTACTGGTAGGGCTGCCCCTCTTACATCCATATCCATACATACTTACTGTACTACTGTATTAATAGCATTGATGTGGGCAGCAATTCAGTTATCAAAGCATTCGGCTGTACCAACAACAGACTGGAGATTCCACCACTAAGTGATTGAGCTTTAGGGGTTACTAGCCACCATAATCGTAACATGGCTGCACATAGAATAACTGTTGCAAATTCAAACAGCATATAGGAGTTGCCCATGTGGCAGCCTTAAAATGATAACACAATATTAAACATGAAATGAGAAATGGATAGAGCCACAAGAGCATGTCAAGTCACTGGGCCCATACAAACTTTCTGAGTCTGGCATTGACAACTTCATGAGGCCACCATGATGTTTGGGCATCTGACACTGGCTGCTGAGTTGCTGCTGCAGCCTGCAGAGAGTAAGCATAGCAAGGACACAATTGTGTTCACATAGAACAGCCAGAAAATGGCCAGCAAGTGACAAGGCAAGCCTTGAGATGTTAGCTACACAAGTAGCAATTATAATAAATCCTGGTGGAGTTGCTTAACAGTAAACATTATCACTACATACTCCCCAAGACTATGTTCGCGACAGAAAAATGAGCTGCACAAATGTACTACTCCGATTGTCCATGGGGTACAGCAGAGACCCGTCGTTAGGTGCATCTACAGTACAACTGCACATCTTAAGTTTGGAGTATACTTCGATCTATGCTGGTTTCCTGCTATGGTTCCTTGGCACATATTGAGTACTAAGTCCCCATTGAACACAATGGCATTCAACATAGCTGAGTAAGATTAATGCCAGCTCCTTCAAACAGCCAGTGCTTGATCCATCACATGCACCCATGTGAGGTCGAGGAAGATATGAGCATGCATGCATATCATGGGCGCTCATGCACAGCACAAGGCATTCAGTGTGCACACCCAGATCACTCATTGTCTAGGTGCACACCATACAGATCACATGACACATGCATTCATATATATTGCACGAGTGAAAAATTGGGCAAGGTATCATGCACCAAATCTTGCTAGTACTAAAAATTCTGTCAAATCACACAGAATTGCATGCTGATTCTTGACACCAGCCTTGGCTTCACACATACACTGACACACATACGCATGCAGTATCTTGTAGATGTTTGCCAGCGTTAACATTGCTGCACTTCCCCCTTGGCAACAGGATCAATTCAGGATGCCGTACAACATCCCTTTGATGCTACATAGCTTGGGTCAGGTGCCAGAGGAAACTACATGCCTTATGGTCACAGCTCCCTCTAGGGCAAGGCCCTCAGACCTGCCAGCCCCTCAACATCTGTGGCACAGCCAGGCACCCTAGAGGCCACTGCTGCCACTGCCACACGAGGCATGTAAGTTGCCACCTCTTCCCCCAGCCATCCACATGGCCTATTCCTCATTGGAGGATGCAGCCACGAAGCTACATCCCTCAGCATGGCACATAACTCACCAAGATTAGCTTCCTACAGCCCTGCAAGCTGTAGTGCAATCTAGAGAATCCTTTGCTGAAGTCTGTTAATAAATGCAATTTCACAGAAGAGCTCAAATTTGGTCATTCTATCGAAGTGATTTCAACAAGGAACAGCTACAACTACAACATTTTCTCCTCAACACCACAAGAACATTTGTGTCACTGCAGCCAATCTTGTGGTGCCTTGGAATGAGATCTCTCTATTTTGAACAACTCTTCGGTGACCAGCAATACAGTAGACAAGACCATATAGAGACCTTACTTATACTGCAGTATAATAAGTGTAAATTTAGCATTGCACTTCAATTAACACAGTAGTTCTTAATACTTCTCACTTCATTACTTGGAGTTCTGGCAGCATTTCATTGTTGCATTTGATCAGAAATAACATTGCAGATCATGGGGATGCGATAGCAAGCTGATGTGCAAATAATACGTGTAATTGTCCAACATATTAGAAGAACATAATGGGGAACATTGTATGATTAATTGACCCATGCATAGGGCCTGGACACCACTGTCTCCTCAACCCTAAACTCAAGACACAATAAAACACTGTATACGTTTCCATTGCACTAGGTGGACATACAGCAGGATGAATGAATGAAATGGTCAGCACAGGTACGTATGCTGAGATCAGTTGGAACCAGTGCAGTTTGGGATGGCGATCACTACTAGTAGTCAGCTCGTTATATGCTTTGATTTGTCGTGCCTGCTATTTCCAACACTACAGAGTCCCCTCACAGTTGCCAAGTAGATGTTTTACTTTATCTTATGTCTTCTTAGTGATGTAGCTATGTATCCCGGGGCCTGCCTGAAAATCCACTCCAGTGGATGCAGCTCCCTGTTGATAATAATAATATATCTATCCATCTATCTAACCCTTTATTTCACTTTCTCTTTCAGCTCTTCCTTCCCAGCCCCCTCTGCCTTCACACTATACTTACCTCTGAGCAGCGGACAAAAGCCTGTATCACATCTTTACACTTGCTATCATCAAACTCATTCTTTTTCCAGCATTGCATCACAGCTGTCATTTCATTCAAGCAGGGTGGTTCTGCAGATACATGAGAAAACTCTAGCCATGTCTAATGTTGTCGAAGTGCAATGAGTCATACCCCTAACCACCCTGTATCTAACTTTGCAGTCAAGCAATAGTGGAGTTCGCCCTAGATGCATCATGTAAGCACAAACCACCGACACTCACGTTTGGCCTGTTTAATCGATGGTCTAACGCTTGCCTTCAATTTCAAAGGCCTCATGCGCCCTTTGAATCGTGCTTTGCAGAGCGCCTCTGTAGGGCGCATGGCGAAACAAGAGAGTAAAATCCTGTAATTTTGTTCAACATAAGATTGCGCAACATTCTATTTGTTTAGGACGCGAGCCAGAATGGAAGGCCAGAGGTTGAAGCTTCCCCTACGGGTACTGCTCTGTGTTATCTTACTGACTGGTGGTTGGGCGGAAGACGATGGGTTAGTTCTGACTTTGAAGTGTCACTTTTATCTGTGTTTGTATTCCATGACATTGGGGAATTTGGTGGCAGATTCTCAGCGCAACGTGAACCTGCGTCACTCGTGCACTTCACCATAGCTCCTCTAACCCCGTTATTTGAGTATCTATGATTCACATTGTCCCATTCTCCCTGTCTAGTTCTTCCAATGCAGCGAGGCTGCGAGGCACGGTGGCTATACCATCCAGTTCCATCATCACTTCGCACACCATCAATCCGTCCACAACAGTGACTAGTGTTTCACTGGGGGACAGCAAAAGTGTTGCAAGCACTTCAAGTGTGACAGTGTCGACATCCACCTGCAGCACAGGCTCTGAAGCAGTGTGCTCAACTACCACAGGAGTCCCCACTACACCAAAACCCACCGATAACACTACTACACCCGCCACAGAGGCACCAACTGATGAGGAGGTGTCAGAGGAGACTCAGTCCAGCCGATCCGTCTTTCTCATACTGGCCATTCTAGGTACGCAGGCTCTCTTGCTTCCTGCTTGAGGTACCAGCCTCTTGGCAACCCAGTCCAATAGCATGGCTACCCCTGGACTCTATGCATCCACTGTTATATCCTTGTGCTGTATGTGGCTTTGCTTCGGCACACATCATATGCACCTAGCCTCACACCCAGGCCATCCATGTTATAGTGCGGATGCCCTTGCGCTAATTAGCAACAGCCTATGAACGAAACTGATCGGGCCCTCTGCCACGTGCACTCCTTCTGCTGTGTACGGCACCATCCCTGACTCCCTACCCTCAACCCCTCTCTATGCTACAGGTGTTTGTGTGTTTACAGTGCACTTCCTTATCCACTTCAAAATCCACTTCTTCCCTGAAAGCATTGCAGTAATCATAATTGGTGAGTCACCTGACCTGCATGTGACATGCAACCAGTGGAGAGCTGTTGTACTGGTGTTTCTGCCCGTCCACTCTTCAAGTCTCTATGTGGACTGGCTTGTACATTTGCCAGGTGTAATTCATGCGTCATTTCAATTTAATGCACCTCTTGCTTGTGTCCAGGGGCTGTGGTAGGTCTGTTCTTGTTTATAATTGAAAAGGCTGGTGGATTGGAAGACATAAAGGTGAGCTGTCACTGCCCCCAACACCCAACGCAGTATGTACCAGTTGTGCACTCTATCTCACGTCATCATTGCCGTCTACCCTTGAACGTACACTCAGATGCTAGGCCAGTTTGCACCAAGCGAGTTCTTCCTTATCCTCCTGCCACCCATTATCTTTGAGTCTGGATACTCCCTGCATAAGGTAATGTGTCTTATGTCACATGCATGAATATCTACCACCACAGATACTCCACACACCTTCAGCAACCAGTGTAGTCTGTGTGTTAATTGTGGGGTGGTGTGGCATTATTCCATGGTAATGCCTCGTTGGGACTGCTTACTAAAATGAATAGACTGAGTGAGATGAACCCAACCAGGGATTTGAACAAGAGTCTGTGTGAACACGTTAGCCTCGAACAGCTGTCCCAATGGTGAGTTCAAAATCTGCCATTTCATCGAGAAATGTTCCTAATGAAACGCCCCAAGATTTCGTCGTCCGCTCTATTGTTTCGTCATGATAATCCAACTATTCGTCACCCTTGGCCATCTTGTTCATTCCCATTCTAATTGCCACCAAGTGACGAAATTTTCTGGACACAATGGGTGACAAATTTTTGGAGAGAATACAATAGTGTCCATGCACCTTTCTGTGGTTTGAGATTCATTGTTTGTCACAAAATGGTGGGACCACATGATTGTGTATGTACATGCAAACACATGTCCTGCACTAGTGTGTACAAGTGTGTCACATAATCCCAGGAAGATCTGCCCATGGTGCACTGCAACCTGCAATAATAGTTTGTTGCCACAGCACCTCCACGTACTGTACACACATGTGGCTGTGTTCCTTGTTTGTGCACCACAACACTCCCCTAATATGTAAGTCATGAGGCGAATTAGGCCCGGCAAGAATCAGCTGCCATGCAGTGAACTACTTTAAGAATAATGCGCATGAATGAATAAGACCAATCGTTAGGACTTAAAATGTGTCAGCAGAAGTGTCCGCGAGGCATGGTCCTCTGTAGAGCAGAGCCTGTCCTGCTTAGTACTATCCTCTGACCACCTCAGTGGTGAGTGCTTGCTTAGAGTCAGAGAAGCTGTGTATATTACTTAAATGCCGCCCAATCAGTGACTGCGAGGATTTAGACCACTCAGCTTCATGCTCTAAATCCCACAGACACCTCTTGGGCGGCATTTAACTATTACATACACTATATTAGTCTACGTAGTTCTGGGAACAATCACCGTACACTGCCATACAAAATACACTAGCACATTTAACTGTGTGCCCAAAGCCATGTACATGTGGGTATTCCTCATTTATACTTCCTGTCACACAGTGAGTCCATGTAATAGCTACAATACAGTACTGCTGGGATTACCACAACACCATGCCTGGCTCTCTTGTACCACCAATGACAATTATAGCACATGTTGTCTGCCCTCTCCTGCTCCACTGCCTCACTCTTCACTGCGTGCAGGGCAACTTCTTCCAGAACCTTGGTTCCATTGTCATGTTTGCTGTGTGTGGTACAGCAATCTCAGCCGTGATAGTGGGAGGTGGGATCTATGTGCTGGGCTTGGTGAGTTGGGCACACACACCTCCAATGATAATGGGATGGTACAGCTTTCTGTACTGTATATGAGGTGTGAATGTGAGATTGCTGAGGGCTTGGGTTGCTATGTTGAAGCTGCTACAGTAACTCTGTTGCGCTCAGTGTAAAGGTCCAGCCAAAATATGAAATCAGTTGAACACTAAGGAATGATACTAGCTAGTCCACTACACATGATACTAGCGAAGCTGCTACACATATAATTATTCAGGAGTTTGCAGAATGGTTTTCGCATAGTGTCATTTGACTCACCTCTGAACTTCAGTTGACCTCACCTGGCACTGATGAGTCAAGTGACATTCTCGGCAACCCTTTGCAATCCACTGTATGCAACAGTAGTGCTGCTCTTTGTGTCTTGTTTGGTTGTGCCTACTGCTGGGATGGACTGGTTGTGTGAAGGGAAGTGAAACTGTTTGTGTGACAACTTGCACTAGACACATGGCCATCACCCCCTGTCACTGCTGCACAGATATCCATTGTTGAATCGCTGGATGTATACCAAAGGTGAGTTGCAACAGCAACCATTCTAAACTGGCCGTGGCCAGTTTAGACCATTTTGGCCTGTGTTTCTCATACATGTATCACCATACAGGCTTTGGTTGGTTGCTTGTTAAACTGTGGCATGAATGTGTGTGTGCTGCGCATCATTTGGTATTGAAAATCAGACAGCATGGTGTATAGTGGTATATAGTGCTGTCTTTGTGGTGATGGTTATAAATACACATATACCACACTTGTGTATAAAAAGAAGAATTCCTGTGGTTTCCATAGTAACATAACAAGTGCTTCCAGAAATGACATGTCAGCAAGTGCTCACTACTCTGTTCTCATATTTGCTCATCTTGTAGTACATTGGTAGGGCATGACTCCTTCAAATGCACGAATAGAATGATGCTACGTATCGTAGATTTGGCTGCTTTGCACAGTTTCTGGTTACACTGCAACAATATGTATCTGGGAGTGCACAATTGTGGGATGTCTGATTGGGCTTTACACAATGCACATGCATTATGCCCTGCAGAACTGAACGAGTACACAGTGGTTTTGCAATATCTTGTCCTGATTGTGTAATGCACACACTCACATGAGGCAGAGTTCTGTTTGGCACTTTGGTCAGGTTCACCACATGCTTTGCCTGATCAAATGAATTCTTCAATGATACTTCTGATTGCCACAGTGTTATGTGCATTTACTGGGGCAAGCAGAGCACTAAATCATAAGCTGCTGTGCATGAGACATGCGTAGTAGTACCAGTTTCTAGGATCTGTACACACCATGCTGTGTGTGTGTGTGTGTGTGTGTGTGTGTGTGTGTGTGTGTGTGTGTGTGTGTGTGTGTGTGTGTGTGTGTGTGTGTGTGTGTGTGCGTGCGTGCGTGCGTGCGTGCGTGCGTGCATGTGTGTGTGTGCGTGCATGTGAGTGTCATGTGGTGGTATTAACCCTTCCCCTGTACCCAGCTTTGCCTTTGGGTGCCTCATTTCCGCTGTGGACCCAGTGGCCACACTGGCCATCTTCCATGCCCTGGACGTAGACCCAACCCTCAACATGCTGGTCTTTGGGGAGAGCGTGCTGAACGACGCTGTGTCCATTGTCATGACAAAGTAATGCCATCCACTTCCTTACACGGGAAAGCGTCACTCACTGCTTCACTCCATGCTTTCTGATTGTGGGTGTTGTGGAGCATGTGTGTACCACTCTGTGCCTGCTGCCCACCATGTAGGACCGTGCTCAACGCACGGAAACTCCAAGGGCAGTCCGTGGCAGCTTTGGTATTTGGCTCACTTGGGAACTTCCTAGTCATGTTCCTGGGCTCTGCACTCATCGGCATACTGTTTGCTCTTGTCACTGCCCTGGTTAGTGGTACAACACCATACAACAATAACTGCAGTTGTTATGAAGTTGTGTAGTTGTTATGACGTTGTGTACACATGCGTGTGTGTGTGTGTGTTGTTATTGTATTTCCTTACACATGACTGCATGTGTATGCATTATTGCTTATTGCTACAGCTGACCAAGCATGTGCACCTCAGGAAGACCCCCTCTTTGGAGCTTGCCATGTTGCTGGTCTTTTCATTCCTCCCTTACTTTATATCAGAGAGCTTGGACCTCTCTGGTGAGCTCAACACGATTGGACAGTCACCAGAGTACTTGCCAGTGCTGTACTTGTTACTTGGGAACACCTTTCATATATCCCTGATGTGCATTTGATGTGGATTAGGGAATCGCCTTGGCTGTCTGGCTGTTGCTCAGAAACACACAGCCCATCCATGTTGTGCAGTGTCACTGAGGTGTAACTGTGTAGTACATTGTTACAATTGAAACTGAATTGTTTTGTCGACTTCAGTGAGCTCTTTCCTACCGTGTTGTCCATTCCTGCAGGTATCATGGCCATCCTGTTTTGTGGGATAGTCATGTCCCACTATGCCCATCACAACCTCTCCCCGGTCACCCAGATCACCATCCAGCAGATTCTTAGAACTGCTGCCTTCCTGGCAGGTTAGGCCATGACACACACACACACACACACACACACACACACACACACACACACACACACACACACACACACACACACACACACACACACACACACACACACACACACACACACACACACACACACACACACACACACACACACTCAAATGTGCATACAAGTGTCAGTTTAGGTGCTAATGATCCATCTATTGATACTTCTCATTTCTCACCAATGGTGTCCTCCTACTTCAGAGACGTGTGTGTTTGCATACCTGGGACTTGCTCTCTTCACCAGCCAGCTGTATTTCAGCATATCTTTGGTCGTGTGGAGCATTGTGAGTGCAGTGTGAACAGCCAGTGCTAACCTTGGTGTAGTGTCTTACAACTTGGCTGGAATCCCCCCCCCCTCCCCCACCTTCCCTCACTATCTTCTTGATCCCCCTTTCCTCCCCTTCATTCAGGTGCTGTGCCTCGCTGGAAGAGCTGTTAACATCTTCCCTCTTTCTGCTCTGGTGAACAGGTTCAGGTCGGTCAGGATCACCTTTGAGAACCAGTTTATCATGTGGTTCAGTGGTAAGACATGCACCTTATAGTATGTATGTGTGTGTGTGCCTGTCCATGAGTGAACTGTGAATACATGCATACAAGCACATATCCTGTTGGTGCCACTTTGTGTTCTGCTGTCGAGTGCAGGGCTGCGAGGGGCAGTGGCATTCGCCCTGGTCCTGATGTTGGGGGACTGGGAAGAGACAACTCTGAAGACACTGGTCACTACTACCCTCATCATCGTCCTGTTCACCATTGTGATCCTTGGGGGTTCCACCTTACCAATCCTCAAGGTACTTCCTGGTTGCTTTGTGTATGGATTTGTACACTGGGAATTCATTCATGTGCCCCTAAACAAACATTAGGAATGCCTCTTCAATGCCTGTCAATCTCATATGCACAGTTTGTGTCAATGTCACACGAGCCTCCTTCCTTACTTCAGTTCATGAAGGCTTACCATGACCAAAAAGGGAGGCGGCGGCCTCGGAAGGGAAGGAAGGGTGATGGGGTGACACTGAGCAAGACAGAGGACCAGGGTGCTACTGTGGTTGAGACTGTAGGGAAGACCCGTGTGCTCAAGGGATTCGCCAAATTTGATGCCAAGTAAAATAGCGAGCACACATAAATTTGTATGAACAGTGGTACCCTGTCCAGGTAGTTCATGTAGCCAGCCCTCTTACTTCTGCATCCATGTGTGTGTGTACATGTTATGCTGATCACTAGTCCTTGGATGACATCAGCATAATAATAATATGTAAAATTAGAGGCAGGTATGTATGGAATCTGGCTACTATGACTATTCCAGGAGGAGTCAACCTGTATGTACAGTAGTACATAAGTCATCTTGCATGAGTCTAATCCTGTGTTGGCAATCCCCCCCACCCCCCCACTACAGCTACTTGCAGCCGTTCTTCACCAGACCTTTATCCAAGGAGGTGAGTGTGTGTGTGTGTGTCAGTGAGCCACTACTGTGCAGCACAGTACTCATGGCAGACTGTATAAGTGTGATGGTGCCCGCTCTGGACGACCCATGTTGTCTGCTGTGTTGCCTTTGTGTACAGGAGCTGAAAGATGCTAGAGTTCTGATAGAGCAGGCAGCAGGCCCTCTGATGGCAAAGTTGACTGACCAGGAAAGTGACAGTGACCTTCTCTTTGAGAGAGGACATAGCTCCTCGTCCCCACCAGGAGTTGCTGACATCACTGAAGACCCACAGAGCTGAAGAGCCTCGGCTGCATGCTGACACACAACAGGCATCAACAGTACTTGCACACCTGCTGTACTATTTTCACTATTGATGTATTGTTTTGAATGTGGCACTGTGTATGCACATGCACACACACACACGCACATTTTGAACATCTCTGTATAATGTATATATAATTATTATAGCAATAAATACAATGTATGTATAATGAATATCAATTGCAATTGTAAGTAGGGTATTTACATAGATAAACAGATTAATGATATAACACATCTAAGAAGAAAGTAGTCATCTGAAGCCTAAAACTAAAGTGATGTATGTGTTGTTTCATTTATTAACGTGAACACATGTACATACGTATATATGTAGTCGGCCAGTGAAGTAAGTGTACGTCTTAGATACTGCATGCACACACATCAATTGCAATAATCATACACAATTATAATAATGGTACACCCATCTGTGAATACATTCAAGGTGTTAACATTTGATTCACATTATGTGCATGGCAATGCATATCAATGGCATGGTGTGACATCAGGCAACATTGCATGGTGCTAGGAATGCACTAAAGTACACATCTAATAGGCAAACAGTTACTGCACACCTGTATGTATGTATGTGCAACTAAGTATGTATGTAAGCTGTGTGGTTGTTATACTAGAGGGGTGCATGCACAGTGGTGCTGGTCTAGTGTGAGGGTTTCCTTGACTTCATGATATTGTCTGCAGCCTTCACAACTCCCTCTGCAGTGGGCCTCTTGCTTGGCTTCTCTTTCCAGCAGCTGTGCATCAGTGTGTAGCTAGCAAGGGAGAGAGGGAAATCATAAGCCCATTCATGCACAATTCCATTCCACACATGTAATGAAGAAGGATTTAGTGATCTCAGATCATAAAACCATTGAACACACTCACACATCAGGTTGGCAGTTGAATGGCTTAGGCAGTCGGTATTGCCTCTCACAGATGAGTGCAGTTATCTCAGTGTCTGCACACTCCTCATAGGGGAAGGACCCTAGGGACATGACCTCCCAGATCAGCACTCCAAAGGCCCTACCACAAGAGAAGGCCAAGCATACAGGCACTCACTATAGATACATACATAATGAGTAGCTGAAGCTAGTACAGTAGAGCAAGAGTACTCTTGATATCAGTGAACGCACTAGCATGAAGGCAACATAGAAACAATAGCCTCATTAAACATGTTCACTGTAATAGACTGTGCAGGGTGCAGTGCACATCCATCCTATGCTGGTGCACAAGAATAGTGTCAGGTAGAGGACATTTCTCTCTGGAAACCTGGTAGGTATGATGAGCAGAACACTCTATGGCTTGTGGGGAACCCATACTGATGCAATTGACAGGAACAAACCAACAAGCCTGAAGGCCATTAGACTTACCAAATGTCTGAGCAAGATGTCCGGGGATTACCCCGCAGTACTTCTGGGGCCATCCAGCGAAGAGGCTGAGGGCTCTCGGCCTCGTCCAGCACAGCATACTCACTCTCAAACAGACCCAGACCAACACCGTACACTGGGGGGGCGGGGGGGGGGGGGGCAGTGTGTGTCTGACACTGTGTGAGATGTAGTTCATCGTGCTTGAGTGTACATGCCATAGCATTGCACTACTGTGATACACATCGGTCCACTTCCAGTGTGTCATAGAAAGGAAACATGGCACAACGAAAGAATGACTTCCGCTGCCATGCCGTGGCTTCTTGAAACACTTTACACAACACAACGTAATCACGCCACATCCCACCATTAAGATTATACATGATAGTACACATAGTTACAGTATAAACTTGAACCTCCAAAAAGTAGGGAGAGGGAGATGGCTGCAAACGGCGAGGAGTTAACCGAAGGGGCTTTGTCCAAGTGGACCAACAAAATCAACGGGTGGCAGTACAGATGGTTTGTCCTGGACTCTAAAGGCGGATACATGTCCTACTATACGGTGAGCTACAGATCTGTACATCGCACTCCCTCTTGGGGGGAGTTGACCTGTTTGCGCGGTAGTGCGAGGCTTTTGGAGGCTAAAGTCGGTGCAGTCCATTGTTGTTCAGAGGGGCTCTATCAGGTCTAGTGAAATACCGCCCATTTGCGCCTTTCTAATGGCGCTGAGGTGTGATTTGCTTCTAATACACTGAGAGGATTTGGCGCTTCTGAGTGGAATAGCCTCGACCTTGATTTGGCAGCGTGCCTCTGACGTCTCGGTGCCGGCCGGCCGAGTGAATATAATCCTGTTGTCGCACAGTGTGAAGAAGATGTGCTCAATGCAAGATGCAACGAAACCCGCCCTACCCATAGCCCCATTGCCCTCTACCGCAGTCAGTCTTGTTGTATGTTTGTATGTTGGTAGCGCTACAGTGTGTTCAATAGGAGCTGTTAACGTGTGGGCTTTTCCATGTCTTCCCAAGTATGCTGTTAGAAGGAAATGCCATTGACAGTCAAAAAGGTCATGTGACCACTGTACACATGGAAGCTATCATGCCACTTCTCATACCATAGGCAGTAGGTGTTTGTGATGTTATGTACAACCCACCTCATTCCCAACCATCTCAAACCCTTTCTCCACCCTCCCCTGTATCTGCTGTGTGTGTGTGTGTGTGTGTGTGTGTGTGTGTGTGTGTGTGTGTGTGTGTGTGTGTGTGTGTGTGCACTGTCTGTCTCGTTTGGTGCCACCCACTACAGTCAAGAGAGAAGCTCCAAAAAGGATCAGCTAAAGGAGTGATTCCACTAAAGGTGCATTTCACATGCCTGACTGTACCCCGTGCTGCATTCATCACTTCCTTTTTTGAATATGACAGAATGCTGAGATCGTGATGGATAAGCAAGATGATTACTCCTTCAGCATACACAGTGAAGGCAAAAAGTACACATTCCAAGGTAACCGGTCCTTCTTGCTAAAGGTGATAGATCGCTACACCCCACCATTCCATCTTGTTTCCTTACTCTGTCCACCTATGTGGCCACTGGGGTGTAACCATCTGAAACTAGTTCCATTATTAGGGGATTTACCCGGGTTGTGTGCTGTAGGTTACAACTCAACATGTAAGGTGTGTACTAAGACAGTTTCTGTGTCCATCCATTATGTTCAGTGCAGTTTGTGTTAGCCACTCTGTGAGAGTAGTGCTTCTCTTGTCATTCCCCTACCAGCTCAAGACATGAAACAAAGGGGAAGGTGGGCCCGTGCTATTCGTTCTGCATCAGGCCAATCCTCCACAGAGGTCAGTGTGTACAGTGGTGAATGGGGGAAGAGAAGGAAGAGGAGATGCTTTGCATTCTTGTCAATTGAGCACAGCCAACTATGCGAAATAGTATCTTCCAGTATGCCTCCATGGCATGAATGGCTTTCACTTTATCATGTGTACATCCTTCCTGTCTGCATTGCCTGGTCATGGTTAAGGGACCCTCCTCACAATGTCTTTTATTCTGTGCACACCTTCCCATTTTAGCTGATTTCAGCAGGAGAGCGTGAAGAGGGTTCAATAACCAGCAAGCTGATCTCCCAGCTGAAGACGACGCCGCCAGATTCTGAACAGTGCGATTTAGATGATGATGAGGATTTCTTTGATGCTCTTCCTGTCATTGTTACACCAGGTTCTCCACAAGTATCATCACCAGAATCGTCTTTGTCTAAAGAATCAGTGGGATCAAGGTTTGGACAGCACTAGTTGACCAATAAGCACACATCTACAATTTGAACCATTGTGTCTGCATCCATCCCTTACAGGGATAGCCCTGTCAGGCAAATAGCTGGACATTACAGCCCCTCCCTGGATGTCAACCACAGGGTGCCAAATCTGAGTGGTGCCACTCTAGGCCCTGCTGGTGACCCTGCTGTGCGCCGTGCAACCAGCTCGCTGGCACTGGAGAAGGCAAGTAGTGCAAAGCATTGGAGACGAACATCGGTGCTCTCTGATGGAGCTAGCATGAAGGAAGAGGCGGAAGCCAAAGTCCTGGTAAACATGGCTGAAGTGAAGAGTTCAAGGCAGGCACCCGGTTAGTGCTCATTGCTAGCATGTCTAACCTTTACTTGTCTGTGTTTTACCTTGTGGTGTTGATTCCTGCAATGCAGATGTTATAGATGACACTTACAATGAAGAGGATGATCTTGCAGGTAACTATAGTGGGAGTATACGTACATACACATGGAGACAGTAGCTGCAGGCACAACAACCTACAACAGTACCCTTGCCGTGGTTTGCTGTTGTTGCCATTGATCTTGCAGTTAGTAGAGTGTGGTCTCAGTCCAGACCTCGTTGTCTGTGTACTTAACTGTTGCACAATCCCTGAGAATAGGGTGTGGTCAATAACAGGTTTTGTGTTTACAGTACATGTGATGTGATACAGCCCAAGGCATCAGCCACAATTCAGAGTTCACGGGTGTTTCACTGTGGAAACTTGGTTGTTGTGCAATATATTTGCACCTGAAAATGGCACCTTTTCCCCTGTGCTGGCTGTGTATAATGGATATCATTCCTCGGGCATTCAGGAGGAATGGCTCAGTGCATTTGATTGCTGGTATCAGGAGCACATGATGAGAAACAAGTATTTTGAGTTAAAAGAACTTGTGGGGCACCCCTGAACTCGAACTACTTGCTAGCAATTTCCTTAGTATCAATCTACTACCACATGTTCATTAACACATTTCATTCAATTCGGAGATGGCAAAAAGCCGTTAGAGATGATTTTAAGCTTTGTAAAAAACGACGTGAGCACCGCCACTTGCAATGACAGAAATATACATGATTACAAACATGAAGCCATACGAATACATAAATCTGAAAATAATATAGGGCAAGGGTGCCCCAAAAACCGGGTGTGAGAGCGGGAAGCACTGCCTTGGTATTTGTTTAGGTATTTCGGTGTAGGTCAGATCTTATGCATTTTTTCTGCAATTTAAGGTACGTGTGTGAGTAGTTAGTATTATACGTATATGGGCATGTATACAGTGCAAGTTAATACAAAATAAATATGTATACGTACGTGTTCTCAAAGCCTGCAAGGAAAAATGTGTTGGATGAGACCTGCACCAAAACGCCAGGTATCACCAATGATCAAATGCTGTGTGTCATTTCTGTAGGAAAACCCGTAGGGAAGGTTTTCCATTATACACAGCCACCATAAGGAAACAGGCACCATTTTTACTATTGCACAAGAAAAAGTTGGTTGCACATGCGGGATACAAATGAAATACCCATGAGCTGTGGGACTGGCTGGAGACATTGTGCTGAGAAATTCAGCAATGATAAACACCCTGTAAAATGATTTGTTTGCTTTTTGCCAATTCACAAAGATGTGGGGTGTTGATGTGCAACTGATGAAGTTGTCAAACTAGATGGTATACACAAAAGAGGATGTATGCTGGCTAAAGGTCATGGTGTGCTGGAATGTGTACCAATGAGTGTGTTGACATAAAACCTGTTTAGTCTGACCAGACCCCATTCTCAGATTGCGTACACACAGGAGACCATGTAACTGCAACTTAGAGTAGTGCAGTGCGTGATGTTGATGTCTGCAGTTCCAACCTCTGCTTCATGCTATTAACCACTTGTTCTCATCACCCACTGCTTCTTGTTAGGTACTATTCAGGCGCACAAGAGTGTCATTCTCCATATACTGGCACAACTGAAACCAGGAGTGGACCTGACAAGAGTAAGACTTGCTCTCATTGCTGTGGGACACCATCCTGTCACCATGCCTATTAGTACTGAGGAACAAGCTGATGTAGAGGGGATGGTGTGTACTGTGCATTGGTTGGACTCTCTCTTTTCTCAGATTTCACTTCCAGCGTTTATACTAGAGAAGAGGTCTAATCTTGAAATGATTGCAGACATGTTTGCATACACAGATTTGTATGCATGGTGAGTTGAATGCCACAAAGAACACGCCCAGTGACCAGTAGTAGGCAGCTAGTGATTTTCCCTCCTCATCAACAGCATCCCAACTTATCCTGATCCCAAAGAGAGACTTGCTGCTGTTGTCCGATTCTGTATCAGCACTTTCCCTGCTGGCAGAAAGGTTTGATGCACTTATATGTACCATGTAGGTCTCTGTGTGTATAATGCCTTACACTGCAAGCACAGAATTATTACGTGTGTTGGTATAGCATGGTGCACCAGTAGCATGTTGCTTGCGGTGAGGGTGCTCTCCGTAGTATGCGGGTACATTGTGTAGTGTGTACTGAATCACTGTGTGTACTTATGTGCTGCAGGGTGCACAAGTGAAGAAGCCCTATAACCCTGTTCTGGGTGAGACGTTTAAGTGTTACTATGAACTGCCTGAGGTCATGCAAGTGGACAGGGAGATGGATCAGACTAAAACTGTAAGAAACCACACTGATAAGCGCAGTACGGTACACCCACTAAGGCAGCTTCACAACTGTGCAGTACATGTTCACGTATGTACATTTGTACTACATGTGTAGGATTTGGTGACATCAGGTCCCATCCCGTGGGCATCATACTCCAGTGTGTGCTACATTGCCGAGCAGGTTTCTCATCATCCACCAGGTGTGGTACCCAACTCACCCAAACACCACCACCTACACACACACACACACACACACACACACACACACACACACACTGCACCTTCACATGCCCTGTTACACTTCCAACTGTATTGACTCTGTATGTTCTTTATCTTGGCTACAGTGAGTGCCTTCTATGCTGAGTGCCCCTCCACGGGTATCTGTGTACTAGGCTCACTGCAAACCAAGCCTAAGTTTATGGGGCTGTCTGTCAACATTGTCAACCTCGGAAATGTGTATCTCACCATACCAAAGCTGGGAGAAGTGTACAGGACCAACATTCCTCATGCATATGGCAGGTGAGGCTATCTAATGGGCTATAGATCCCATTGCCATGGTAACTAAACAATGATTCTAAATCTCTGAGAAGCATTCCAATTGCTTCACATGTGATTCTAAATCCTGTAGATGTATGTGGTGGGCAGAGTGCGCATGATGATAAATCCCATACACGTACACTGCAAGCATAGTGCCCGTAAAGTTTATATGATGTCATCACAGCCATTTTGCATCTGCTGTAATACGCCCTTGTCGCTGCGAACTATTCCTTCATTTCTTGTTGAATGGCCTCCCTACGAAGTTGTATTAAGGACAGACAGCGAAGAAGTGTAACGAGAAGGTTTACAGGTGCCAGAAAGTTCTTCTTTTGGGCGCCCACATCATTGTCAGTTGCCAGTGACGCGGTCATTGTCAAGAGAAGATAGAGGAGATGATTTTGCTTGGATTAGAGAACAGTTTTGGATCTATATTACTTAAATGTCGCCTAATCGGTGTCTGCAAAGATTTAGACCACTCAGCACTCGGGTGCTTTGCGCCCTCGAGCTTCGTGCTCTAAATCCCGCAGACACCTCTGGGGGGGGGGGGGGGCATTTAACTATTACTTGACTCAATAATCACCTATACAGAATAATCAGTAATCCCAGAGTGTTCTTTTCATGCACAATTTTCTCAAAAGTTACACAGTGGTTTTTATGCTAGTCTGACTCCTTGACCCAACTTCTCATTATCAGGCAATAGAGAAGTGGGTTATAGCAGCTTGCAGGTGGAATTACATTCATCCTGTTATAATGTAAAGCATACGCAGTCATGCTACGCATGGTACTTGTATGATGAGTGCCATTTGATGATATGGTACACTACATATGTGCACAGATCAATCTTGACTCAGCCCTGGATGGAGATTGGTGGGAAGATGAACGTTGTGTGTGAGCAGACTGGCTGTCATGCCATGGTAGAGTTCCATTGCAAAGTAAGCAAAGAGAGCCTGCTAGGGCTGCTCAGTTGTCTTGGGGATGGATTGTGGTGATTGTGGCATGTCTGTTCCTTGCAGCCTATCTATGGTGGAAGGAAGCATCGCGTGACTGGAGAGCTGTTGTAAGTACAGGATGGTTGCTGGCTCCACTTCCTCATTGTGCACACCAGACTGCACTCTTAATCCTTTAGACCCAATTGACACAATAACGCGTCATTGCAAAGAGGCGCAGTAAACATTGTTTACTTTTGGGTACGCTAGTTTTACACACTCGCCTCTTTCACAGGACACGCAGCAGTGGCAGAGCTTCTACCAACTTCTTTGGTTCATCCATGCATTGCACCCGCAACATGCAGAAAAGTGCCTAGTTCATGCACAGTTTTGTTGCGAGCACTAACCGTTTTCACCATCTTCATCAAGCCTGCTCACGCAGAGTCTGAAAGTGGCACTGGATGCACGTCCACTCAATCTTCATGGGTGGCAGCGGCATGCAGGGCCATCTTCATCTTTGCTGTTTCCCTCAGAGAATAGTGCAAATGTGTGCTACGTATTCGGATTCCTCACATGCGCTGCCGTTTTAATTTTGAAACTAGAAGTACGGCATGGATTTTAAACTTTGGGCATAATGGGTTAAATGCAATCACACTGTGAAACAGGATATCTCATTTTATATATGGTGCACTTCCTGTAGTGGCCCTTGTGACAAGAAGCCCTTCCTTAAACTGGAGGGTGAGTGGCTTGGTGTCATTCACTCAAAGAGCCCAAGCGGAGTGAGTCATGTTGTAAAGTTGCATGCAATGTTAGTTGCAGCTTGAGACCAGTGCTGTACATCTTTCGGCATCCCTGACTATACGTATTATAGGAGACACAGGAATTCTTCAATGCTAGAGATCCTCAGTACAAGAAGAAAGTGAAGGTGTTAGAATCAATGGAGCCTTACGAGTCTAGAAGGTAGGAGACATTCTGAGTAGGGTATATTTGCATTAGTTTGTATGTACGTGTGATTTACATGGTCCACTGTGGTGTGTTGATGTCCAGAGTGTGGCAACATGTAACAGAGGGACTGAAGAATGGACAGGAAGCAGTTGCAGCAGATGCCAAACATGAGGTACGAGCACATGTACACTGCCAAAGGTTACATGTGTAGTGATGTGATCCTGAACACCTCCTTGTGCAGGTGGAGGAGGCTCAGCGCGAGAAGGCCAAGGCCAGGAAGGAGGCCGGCATAGAGTGGAGGCAGAAGGTGGGGTAATACATGGCAGCTTATTCCTCTGATGTTTGCAGTCATGATCAGCACTGTGAATTACCCTGCCATGGGAGAGATCTGGGCTGGCCTTGCCGTCACTTGTGAAGCATGTATTATAATCTCATCTGTCTGCAGTATTTGTATTAGGGCCTATCACAGCGCAATGTGTACACATTATGTATGTGATCAGTTGTGTCACTGTGCTCTGTCTGTCTGTCTGTCTGTAGTACTTTCACCAAGTGGACAATGGCGACTGGGTGTACAACGATGTCATTGAGGATCGCTGGGCACGCCTTGGCATTCATTGATCCAAGCCAATCAATTATTCTTGATCAGAAATAAGCTGCAGTGAACCTGAGGCTGAGAATTATGTTATTTGCTTTCATGTAAGTACTGTGTATGGAACAACAAAAAGTATACGTAATTTTGAAGTGATTAAAGTTTGATAATGCTTTTGTTTTGTGTGCTACTGTGTACTGTAGTGTATATGTTGAGTTGTTAAGTATTTCGTATATTATATTACAGTGTTTGCTATTGCAGATCTCTTGTGAATGCTCTGACAAGTAATGCATGTTACAATATTGGCATACACACATGTCCCACAGACACATTTAAAATGCCCAAAAATGTGTCCATCTATGCATGCTGACAGAAACACATTCAGAAACAAACAGGATGGACTACATGTCCCTCAGCATTACATGGAAACAACAAGCATAAGCTAACCAATGTTGTTAAAATGGCACTTAAGATGCTCGGCAACAAATGGGAAAGCCAGCATGTCCCTAGTCTAGCGCGCTAGACTAGCCAGTCCCTCATGGCTCACAGGCATGCATTTACCACAGCTGCATTGACAAACAGTAGTCATACCCCGCTGGGTGACTGTTGAATTGAAACTGAAGGAGGAGTTACAGTATGAGGATAGCAGTCAACCATGTAGTCTCATACCTAATTGGCCAATTGGCTGCCTTCACAAAAGGTGAGTGTGGTACAGCCAGCTTAGGGTTGGGCGCAAAACAGCAGGTAGGCAATTCACATGATAGTCACTTGGACCAATAGAATTGTTTGATGTGTTTACAGGGGCACAAGTCATTGAATTTCATTGAGCCAACACGTGCATTGCCTGAATCCTGTAGTGCAACCAACCCTGAAATGACTAAACTGAATCCAAATTCCTGGCACGTTTCATTCCCACGTTCCAGAACAACCAATCAGATCACTAGAAATATGGGCATAATGCATTAAGCTGCTATGGCATTAATAAGCATGGTGTACTCCAAGCCAGTGATGAAGAAGCTATGCTTGGTGGTGTCTGGGTTACCAGTGTCTTTTGGCTGAGTAATACAAAGCTGACATCCAGTTTGTGATGGGCCAGGGCATATTTGTCTTGCTCCCAGCTCGCTAGGAATGTGGTCCTGCTGGCTGCGTGTGATGATGGTGTCAGTATGGGCTCAGTCCAGACCGCCTTACTGTATGAGCCATACACAGTCACTGGAAGTGGGCTGGGTAAGAGACTATCAACTGGCTGTGACTACATTATTGCAGATGGTGGTGTGCTCATAGCCATGTCTCCTAAAGGCATGGTAATTACAGGGAATCTCCATTTGTAAAATGTGCTTACAGAGCTCTCTCACAAATAATGCATCCAGTTGAAGGCAGTGTAATACTGCGATAAATGTTTCTCCTACTTCCCATGGCTTGTGAGCTGTAGTACAGCTGTCAGAGAAAAGAAGACGACCTGGGCATTTTCTGAAATATAGAAAATGCTGAGGTCTCTTTCTACGGAACTGTGCGCTTTCATTTGGAACCATGATTGCACCAGCACATGCAGTGTTTAGCCATATACAAGTATAGCACTACACTTCAGTTGTACAACAGCGTACAAACACCATGGTAATGTGGTCTGAAGCTGAGAAGGACAAACTGCATAACCTGAACAGAAGCTACTTGGTATTGGCCCTCAGCACTAATGTATCAAGGCAGTGGTATTGAGTGACTTACCTTGCATGTGAATGCAGCAGGAAGTACAGATGTGTAGATGCCCTAACTGAAGTATCTACTACACTAGAGAATTGGTCACTGGCAGACTAATGTTGCACTGGCACAGGAATCCTTTGCAAAGGTATCACAGTACAATAAACCTGACTAGAACTATACATAGCAGCTACACGGGTTAGGTGAGACTGCACTCTCCATACCAGTGTACTTAAATCTAGTCAGCAACACTCTGCTCACCTGCAATCTTCACAGTCAAATTGTGAGTGATGACACAGTTCCGAGCTGCAATGTCCCTAAGGATGGTGATAGTATGGTGCAAGTAACAGGGCAAAGAGGGGGGACCAACGGTGGCAAATGATCAAGCCCAGGAGTAGCCAGTCCTTCAGTACAGACCTTTAATTACCAGCAGCCATTATCACATACGTACACCTGTTTCATGCAGGCTATAGTACAGTACATGGTTTACACTAGCCTCACATACTTTGGCCTATTCTACTTGTGAAAAATGCACTGAATTGTACAGGATGACAAGCATGGCTGCACAGCGCGCTACTGCACAACAGCGACAAGTGCTAACTATGCTGTGTGCAAATGCAAACACAGAATGCAAGCTGTGAATGTGATGGGACAGTGTACAGGCCATGGGGTTAGTCTGTACAGGCCATGGGGTTAGCCTGTACAGGCCATGGGGTTAGCCTGTACAGGCCATGGGATTAGCCTGTACAGGCCATGGGGTTCATCTGTACAGGCCATGGGGTTAGTCTGTCCTCTTTACAGGAACCAAGAGAAAACTAGTGTGTAGTGAAGTGTCCGTGGAGGTGATAACTGCTTGTACGGAAAGAAGTAGAGGAAGGAGTGGTTTTGGCTAGTGCACACATGAAATGGCACATGCCAACTGGCTCTCTTCAACAGAATTAACTAACAGAGAACCAAATTAACTAAAATAAACAGATCCAGTTCATCATCATCCCCAGCACACTGTTGCCTCACTACAAGTGTATTATGCAATGGTTGTACTCCTTTATCAGAAAATTGCTGTACTAATCCTTATACACATCTGTACGTAATCATCTGACAAAAACTGGCCCAATACAATCATTTTTTCACTGTGAGTTGCAACCAGTACATCTCGATGTATGGCAATGTCCCCGGCCTACATATTTACCTGGTATAAAGCATGCCAAGGTATCAAGGGGTATGTGAGGCTAGGCTTATGCATGGCACAGTGGTGGACAGAATTATACATTCCATTTCAATCAGTTGACAAGGCTGACTCAGGAGGCCACAGTGTGAGGGGCTTACTTGTGAATTATACTCAAAGAGTGCAGGTAGGACAGTCCTGACGCTGCATCACACACCATGGGCAGTAGGATATCCCCTGTCAGGCTGCAGGCACAAGGGTGGACAGCACGTATGTAGGCATGGTCTTGGTGACATGCACTGGTATTTATCACATGCAAATAGGACAAGACTATATAGCAAGCAATCATGGCCAGGTAGCTACATAGTTATAAAGAAATGACATGAGCTTCTAGCATCCTTTTGAAACAACAGACTCCATCACTATGGAAGGGAGTTAGGCATATGTATGTATGTACAGTATAGAGTTAACATTTTCACTAGAATATAATTTCTTTGCAAACATGCATCCTTAGCAAGAGTCTAGCCACCAAACAATCTATCTCACTAGCACTTATCCCTCTACTCCTTTACTACAACAAGTGTTCCAATGTGTTGTGCACTGCAAACCCTTGGCAAACTGACTTACACAGTTGATTTGGTAGGATCTTGGCAAGCAAGGAGAAATGATTTGAGGTCCCCATTGGCAGGCAGTTCTATAGCCATGTAGTAAGGAGGTGTGAAGCACACCACACCAAACAAACGTACAACATTCTTGTGATTCAGATCCCTACAACGTGAATCAACACACAGAGAGAGAAGGAGAGAGTACATCATTAACAGACCTTGCCATGATGTTGATTCCCTTTATACAGTACAGTAGGAGGCAGTGGAAGAACAGGTCATGTACAACCACCTACTAGCTAGGAGCTGCCACATTTAGGCCACCAGTTTACTGCTAATTGTAGTCAATGGTGCAGGCAAGACAAAGATAAAACTATATCAAGGCTGTTATATCTGCTCAAAGTAGAGCTCACTTTAACTGGTTGGCTTCTTTCATAAACTGCTCTGTCAGTTCACGATTACTGGCATTTTCTGCAAGTACCTGTCCAGAGTAGAAGAATTTCACTACCTTCCAAGTTGGAACTACAGTCAGTAAACTGAAGGCATGCAGACAAACGCACTTTGATTAAGCATCTTGACGTAAACCCTGGCTTGAGGATCACTTCTGCATCCCAAATGGGGCCGTACACACATGTACCCAATTCACGGGTCAAACGGACATTGGATCGTGGTATCTCCTTTGGCCCTACAGTATCAAGGGGTGAACACAGGAACATAGACAAGTCACCTTGTGCATTCAGGATACCACACACTTAGTCCATACTTGTAGCCACAGCAGTGATTGACAACATGCATTCGTCTGCTTGGAATCATTCCTCCTAGCCTTAGCCTAATAGAGACTGTGGAATTAATACCTTGCTCAGGTACTGTGGACACTGATGTGGCCAGACTGGAGAAGGTGGGGGAAGACGAGGGAATGCCAGGGCCATCTGGCTGTTCTTTCAGCAGAGAAAAGTCACCATGGACTTTTGGAGGTTGTGCTCTGTGTCTCCTTGGCAACAGCTTCTTTGCATACCACCCACACAAGAAGACAACAGCAAGGAGTCCCACCAACAGCACAGCCCCAACAATGGCAACCACCAGCCATATCACCCAGAAAGGGATAACAGCCACATCTGACTGGGCCTGTAGGAATTGAGGAAGACTACTCATGGGGGTAGCACTGCATGACTAGAGGTCTTGTTGCCAAGCTGCAAAGCGAGGCAAGTAACTGCCTTTCCACATACTTTGGCCAGCCAGCTAGACAAACCAGTCAAGGCATGCACAGAGGGTGACTAGCCATATTTTACCCACCAGCACTTTGCTTGCTTAGGCTTTTTTCACTTCATGCAAGCTGTCCTGCATTACTCTTAGTGAGGCTATTTGCATCTAATGTATGCTCTAGTAGTAATAAAGTGTAGATGGGCTATGTAACCTGTCTCTGACTCACAAAGAGATACGTGATACAGAGACCGCTGAGGGCTGGGGTGAACTGCTTGTGAATTACTATTCTGCCTCCGCACAACTGAAAGCTACTTGTATAAGGATTAGATATAGCCGCAGCCTCAGCAGTGTGTGGACAGCACAGCTGTCGTTGAATCTGAGCAGACTATTATGACTTGGACTGCACAGTAACACTAGTATATTCCGGACACCTTTGGAACAGGCCCATGTTTCCTGATTAGAGAAGTGTCCTCACTATAACAGGCAGTTTGTGTCCATCTCTACAGTAGCTAGCTGGAGCCATAGTGTGTGCTGGAAAGGTAAGCAACTACTGTAAACTAGGTGTCTAGCATCACAAGCGAACAAGACCTTAACCTTCATTCGGTCACATTCTAGGAGTCGATACGCTAATCATCTCTGGTCTGTCCTGCGCGTTACATATTTCAGAGCATGCAGATTAGGTTGCTCATTGCAGACCCTCTACCCACCGTACATTAAGGGCCTTGGCCACTAGCAGGTCGCTAGCGCAATTGGCCTAAGCGCCACCGTGCCCTCCCACTCACCTGAGCCAAGCCGAAGGCGCACAGCAGCAGGAAAGTCGAGAGTCCAACTACAGGTACACCCATTTTCTAACAAACCATATTCATAGCTTGTTTACCTGTAACGCCCTCGCGTGACATCGCAATCGTATACATCGTCATGTGTAAGATTCCTCTACACTCGAGTATCACAGCATGCAGTATATACGGCAATTGAATACATGGTTGAGCCATTATCTATGAAAAAGTCAAGGATCTGAGCATGCACAGGACAGAACTCCCTGAATGCACAGTGTAGGGTGCTTTATACAGCTCTGCGAGATGTTGCTGTAATATAAGGTGTCAGGTCATGGCGTACTGACAGTGCATCCTACAGGCAGATGAAAAGAAAGATGAACCATGATGACACATGTATGGACTGCAGGATCAACACACTACACAGTATTAGAGTGAGTACCTTGAGAGCCCACAGAGAAATAGGGGATCCCCGAGCAGACATGGCTGTGAGGCTGGAGGAGACACAAGTATGCACATGAGATGACACACAGAGGGGGGCAGTGCTACACACTGCATGCACACAGCTCACATGATGGCTTCTCCTTGTTGTGGCTTGCGACCCTCAGTAGCAAGGGTTAATGGCGTGGCACTGCAGAGGATGGTAATACAGTCATCAATCTGTAGTACAGCATGGCTCAAAGAATGTTTTGTGCAAGGCACTAACGCAGGCATTGGTAGATTCGCTGGTGTAAGCAAAAGAGAAGGATTCATAGAGGTCTTCTGCCCTTCAATTTGAGCTTCCAATTCTGCGACCAGCTCCTCACGCTTCTTTTTCCTCTGAAACAGGGTAAATTGTACATGCTTGAAAGAACCACAAACAAAATGGCTCAAAATGAGATATCAGAGACAACACATGTGAGCTACACGACCAAATATTACACACCATTGTCTCTTGTAGGCTACACTCATCCACCACCTCTTCTACACCAGTAGCAGGTGTCTTGCTGTCAGATCCTGAGGTCAAAAAACATCTCTATCATAGCAGACTACAACACACACACACCATATACAGTATTGCAGAATGGCTACAATTGGTCCATGTCATCTCCACTCACTGAATAACTCATCATAAGGCATGTCCAGAATCTCCTGCACAAGTTGATATGTGTAATTATACACTTTAATACAGGAGTAACACACACACACACACACACAGCACTATAGCAAATGTGCCTACCTCCTTACCTTAGGTATCTGCTTCACCACTGCATTAAACCTCCCAATGGCACTTGTTGCTAATGTACGCTCAAACTGCTTTACCAGTTGCTTCGACACAGAGAGCGCTGCAGAAGGGGTGTAGGGCAAGTGAACCAAGTGAGTGTGGCGATGCCCCACTATTGAAACATGCACTGTATAGCCGAGTACATCCCTCTAATCGGGTAATATGGTGTTGATGTAGTGTCAGCACCTTGGAATACTGATCAGCTACATGAGGCTGCTTAAACGAGCAGTTGATTGATGGCAATTTTAAATATAACTGTCGAGGTATGAGAATGTGTACCCTGTTACTCAGAGTACTCACTGCAGCTATCCTACCCTGATATCGCAAACGAACGGTGTGAAGATTCACGCATGTCTGTTCTTACCCTGAATATCGAAATCGTCCACCAACATCTTCAAAGCTCGTGCCCTCTCTTCCTTCGATCCTTTAGTGTTGCCTACATCTTTAGTCAAAGCTAGTTGCTCCTTTGGGGGAGCTTTCACCTTCCTCTGCTTTCTTTTCGGCATCCTTCGCGACACTTCACGACCCGCCAAAATTACAAATAAAGATATTGCGTAACCACATGACGTCATTACCATACAACAATGAATACGTTCAACTGACATGTCACATGATGTCAGTGCATCTGTGCAGTGAACCGCTTTCCGCAGTAACCGCAAGGGTGCTCTCCAGGCTGGTCCTGCAAAGAAGGAAAAAGCCTCTTTGAGTCAAGGCTTTCATATGCATGCAGTGGCACAAAATTCAGGAGAGAGTGCAGGTACCAATCAGGCAGAAACATTCATGTGCTGAGTGATGGTACCAGGAAACAGTATCACACAACAGCTACTACCAACACTCACATTAAGCAAATAAAACAGTGACAACTCCAAATACTGGAAAGCCTATGACAGATAATGCAAGATTTGTGGTATACTTTAACCAAGTGAGGCAAGGTGAGAGTAGAAAGAGACCAAAAATGCTAAGAATGCTACCAAGAGTAGCTACATAAGAGATATAGTGTATAATGTGTGTATGTATCAGTTATCGCATGGTGCTGAGGTGCATATGGATTTCTATGCACTTGACGAAAGCACCATGAGATAAGTGATATATATGCCATCTAGGCTTTTATTTGAAAAGCAGGCATCTTCCAAAACAGAGGCTCTCAAGAGGCTGCCTAGTTTTGTTGAATGCACTAGTCCTGTGACATTTTATCCTGAAGTTAAACCACTGAGCTGTCACACCGATAATGGTTCCCCCCGAAAACGATCTCCCCAGATTGTTATCGGCAACATTTCTTGCTGTTTTTGATCCCTGGGCTCCGTTACCAGTGACCGGATCACTGCTGTAGGCTATCCCCCTCATCCAGAACAGTCCCCCTCTCAGAAAACCATTCGCTATTAGCCAAAATTGAAGTCATTCTGCTTCTTCGTTTGCAATCAAAGTCCAAGGTAGGCTGCCTGTATGTTTCAGCACCTCTTGTGCTTGAATTAGTGCATGTGCTTGCTGTTCCTTATGCACTGTGCAGGTCGCTTACATGGATTATCTAGCTCGCCTTAGACTGCTGTACTTTGTTAGCTTGCATGCATTGGTTGCAGTGTGATGGAGGGAGGTATTTCGCTCCCAAATTTTCACTGCTTTACGGACTCTCCCAAAGCCATACAAAGTTGAAGTCGACTGCCACTATGTGTTTGTATGTGCTGTTCTTTGCCTTGATTTGACAACTTGTGTTATCAACAAATACCATATATTATAGCCAACATATAACTGGATATGCGCTCCTGGGATGATATAGGCTTCTTAAATACTGTTATCACCTTGCTGGCTTGTTTACACTATGGCAACAGGCTATATATCCTGTTATCACCTGGCTGGATTGTTTACATGATGTAGCATTAGAGAGGTTTAGCATAGCATAATAACGTTACGTTGGATATTGTACCGTTATTACGATGCCTTCAGCGCGTTTGGCATAGGGTAATTTGGTAAAAATGGTAGAAATAGTAAGATGGCAGCGAATGAACTCACATATTGACTGATTATTTGTCAAAGCAAGAAGACAACGAGCAGCAATAAGACGTCGCCCTTCGCAATCGAGCGCAAGAAGCAGCTAGACCGGTAGCGACTTCCACCCAGGCAGGTGACACTATACAGGCAGGTCTGTTTGTGTCCGACGAATTCGCAAAGCAGGAGGATGTCGTCAGCAATGCTGAAACGTACAGGTGAAGCTGTGTGTATCCTTGTAATAAGAGCGCCAGCCGTATAAGCTAGAGGAACCTTTGCAGAAAGAGCATGCATGGTCCAAGGCACACGCTCGCGCTGAGAAAGCTGGATACTTGCTCACTGTTAACTACGCTGTGCGCCGCTCGCTGGGTGAGTAGTGGCATGCGTATAGATGCTGTAGAAGTGGCTAGGACGCTTGCAGACACTGAAAAGATGGTGAAGTGTATAGCGTTTAAAAGCAACAATAGAATTCGGTTCTATCGTAAAATACGGTAGCATTTTACCGTATTTCATAACTTATCATAAATTGAATCGTTTTACGCTATGCTAAACCTCGGTATTGCATGGGTGCCATGGCAATGGGGTGTGTATGAGTTATACATGCGAGGATCCTTGTTTGCACAGATATGCATAGGGGGCTTCTCTGGCTAGACAGACACTGCACGCTGTCTTGCTTACCAAGTTGATGTACACTTTAGGATGTCCAAGGGCACCATCACCTGGGAAAGTGGAAGGGAGAGGAGATAAGGGAGAGAGATTAGGAGAGGGAAGAGGGAGATGGGAATGGGAATTAGAGAGGGGGGAGATGGGAGAGGGACTGGCATAGGGGACATAGGAATGGGGAGATACAGAGGGGAGCAAAGAAGGGGATGGCATGATAAACAGAGATTAGTGTATGCAGAGCCTACACAAAGAAAACAGCTATCACTAATCCCAATCGGGCAGAGGTGGAACAGCAACTATAGACCACACTGGTAGAAGGCATTATTGAAGAAAGCTCAAGCCCTTGAATGGCCCCCACTGTGTCTCTGAAAGGGCCTTACAGCACAGTGGCAAACCTCCAACTTTTTGTCAACTTGTATGCAGAGGTAGGTACCTTTTCTTCTCATTTACTTACTCCAGCTAGACGGAGTCAATTCTCTTTTGCTGACTGTTGCGCCCTTCGTGGGACCAGACAGCCTCACCTACTGTTGCGTCCTTCGTGGGACCAGACAGCCTCGCCTACTGTTGCGCCCTTCGTGGGACCAGACAGCCTCGCCTACTGTTGCGCCCTTCGTGGGACCAGACAGCCTCGCCTACTGTTGTGCCCTTCGTGGGACCAGACAGCCTCGCCTACTGTTGCGCCCTTCGTGGACCAAACAGCCTCACCTACTGTTGCGCCCTTCGTGGGACCAGATGGCACTCATACACCTTCGTGGTGATGTTGTTGCACCCTTACATCGCGGTGACAATCCGGCATGGGGTTGGTCTAGCCACGCGCCTTTCTTGTTACAGTCTATTTACCCCTGCCACTATCCTTTCTCTGTATTTTCGGGTAAAACGACGTTTTAACATCAGCGCGGATGGATGACGCCAACCAATCGCGTACTGTATGGTTGCTTGGTGACATCTGGATGCTGCCCAGTGCTGCTGCTGAAGAGTGGAATTCTCCGAAAAGGCCTTACAGGACAGTGGCAAACCACCAACTTTTCGTCAACCTGGATGCAGAGGTAAGTACCTTTTCTTGTCACCTACTGTGTTTGTCTGCAAGAAATCGGAGGACGTTCGCTTGTGTGTTGATTATCATGAATTCAACAAGAGGACAGTGAAGGACACACCCACTACCTCGCCCAGATGATGTATAGGACCAACTGGATAGTTCTGCTGTATTTTCTGCACTGGACCTGCAGAATGGATACTGGCAACTCCTGGTCAATCCTGTAGATCAGACTAAGACTGCGTTTTCACCTGGTTCAGTGGGACTGTTCCAGTTTTGTCACATGCCCTTTGGTCTTGTCAGCGCTCCATCTTTATTTCAACGTCTCATGGGAAAGGTTTGTCATTGGTTACCTATCGTCACTGTTTATCCTGATGATGTGCTCATTCACTCTGCCACTGCAAAGGAGCATGAAGAACACCTGCGCCAGGTGTTGGAAAGACTAGCAGCTGCAGGTCTCACTTTGTGCAGGAAGAAGTGCCGCTTTGTGGTGTCCTGAGTCACCTACGTATCTGGAACATGTTTTTTCAGCACAAGGCATGAAACCCGATCTACTGGATTAATATTGTTGTTCTTGGCGAGCAGTTTTCGTGACTGATGAGAAGTCCTACATAATATTGCTCCCTTAGCCTCTTGTGCCCCCCCCCCCCCCCTTGAGGAATGGTCTAGATACAGCATTGCTAGCTCAAGGAAGAAGTACAGTCGAACCTGTCTAAGATGGTCACTGTGTAAGGCAGCCATTTCTCTAAAACAGCCAGTCTCCCATGCCCCAAAGGGCATTAAAGCATTACAATCTACCTCTGAAGAGCAGCCACCTCTCTACAGTGGTCAGTTAGAACAGGCCCACAGGCGTTTGGCTTAGACATTTTTCATTGTAGTAACACACTTCACAATCACTAAAACTGGTTCATGCCTAGTGATACACACAACACATGCTACCTCACCTCCATCACAGTATGTGTGGCTGCCATCAATGACAACCACAGGTTCCTCAGCAACCAGGTTAATAGCAAACCTTGGGTTCACCTGAAAAGCAGCATACATGCACAGCATCACAACTGATACAATACTGAATGAAGAGGCACATACACATGAAACACATGCATGCACGCACGCACGCACGCACGCACACACACACACACACACACACACACACACACACACACACACACACACACACACACACACACAAACACACACACACACAACACACACACACACACACACACACACACACACACACACACACACACACACACACACACACACACACACACACACACACACACACACACACACACACACACAGAGAGAGACTTCATTACTGAGGAAGGGCAGCATGGCTCTACACACACCACCCACTACAATTTAGTCACACACACACACACACACACACACACACACACACACACACACACACACACACACACACACACACACACACACACACACACACACACACACACAGAGAGAGAGAGAGACTTCATTACTGAGGAAGGCCAGCATGGCTCTACACACACCACCCACTACAATTTAGCCTCAAGTCCTACCCATCATCACAAACATGTACATGCACCACATCCCTAACCAATAACTACCATCCTTCCTTCACTCACCTCTTTCTGACGATCAGTGAAACGTGCATTGCGATAGTCATCTTCAGTCCAAGACTGTAAGACACAGGAAAGTAACACATTACAATCTACATTCACATAGACCACCCTATAAAGTATGCATACATCATTTGTGACAACCACCACACAGTGCCACCCAATATGGCAATACGTGTCTGTACTATAGCAACATATTGCCTTCCACAACACTGTTTGAGTCATGCAGATTTAACGTTATGCCCATCCAGCTACCACCAGCCCTTCCAGCTACCACTAACCTTTCCAGCTACTGCCAGCCCTTCCAGCTACCACTAGCCTTTCCAGCTACTGCCAGCCCTTCCAGCTACCACTAGCCTTTCCAGCTACCACCAGCCCTTTCAGCTACCACCAGCCCTTCCAGCTACCACTAACCTTTCCAGCTACTGCCAGCCCTTCCAGCTACCACTAGCCTTTCCAGCTACCACCAGCCCTTTCAGCTACCACCAGCCCTTCCAGCTACCACCAGCCCTTCCAGCTACCGCCAGCCCTTCCAGCTACCACTAGCCTTTCCAGCTACCACCAGCCCTTCCAGCTACCACCAGCCCTTCCAGCTACCACCAGCCCTTCCAGCTACCACCAGCCCTTCCAGCTACCACCAGCCCTTCCAGCTGCCGCCAGCTACCGCCAGTCCTTCCAGCTACCACCAGCCCTTCCAGCTACCGCCAGCCCTTCCAGCTACCGCCAGCCCTTCCAGCTACCGCCAGCCCTTCCAGCTACCGCCAGCCCTTCCAGCTACCGCCAGCCCTTCCAGCTACCACCAGCCCTTCCAGCTACCACCAGCCCTTCCAATGGTCTCGGCGTATGGGTCTGGGTTCGAGACTGCCCTTCCAGCTACCACCAGCCCTCCCAGCTATACCCACCCAAAGAGTGTACCCCACTCACTTGTCCTGTGTGTGTTACTGTGTCAGAAAAGTACTTCGCAAACCCTTCCGTTACTCTAAAGGCAGCAGAGTGGCGCGCAACGCGATGAATCACTAACAACCGCAGCCCAAGTGCAGGTCGAAACATGTTAAATGCACTTTGAATAGCCGCCATCTTTTCTAATTTCCATATCCCCTTCCAATGCTTGAATTGGGACGCACTCTATAGGGCGTGGGCAAAGGCCCTCGTCTTTTTCGAATCTGCAGGAGAGTCGCTTCTCAGTTCTGTGCTGCCTAGGCCACAGCGCTTAGCTCTCTGCCCTTGCGCAACAGCCTAATCCTAACCCTCCGGTCTCCCCACCTGTCCCACTCACCTGTCCTCCCAGTTCCCCAACCTGTACACCTACCTGTCACTCCTACCACACCTCATGTCACTCCTACTACACCTCATGTCACTCCTACTACATCTCATGTCACTCCTACTACACCTCATGTCACTCCTACTACATCTCATGTCACTCCTACTACACCTCATGTCACTCCTACTACACCTCATGTCACTCCTACTACACCTCATGTCACTCCTACTACACCTCATGTCACTCCTACTACACCGCATGTCACTCCTACTACACCTCATGTCACTCCTAATGGTACCCTTCTTAAGCTATTTTCTTGGGAGAACATTGTGCATCTGTTGTGTGTAGCTACCATGTGAGCATCCCACAAGTGTCCAAAGGTGTTGTGTATGCATATGTGAGAGTGTGTGTGTATATGTACAATATTTCATGTGTTTGTATGTGAGTTACTGTGTTTGGGTCTATGTTAATTATTGTGAGTGCTTGTGTGTGGTGTGTGTGCAAGTACACAGGTTTACGGTTGCGTGCATTGCACTTAATGTGGGGGAATGCGTATTGGTGTTATAGGTAATGGATATTTTATGGGTGTGATTGACCGGCCCTTGATGTGTGGGTATGTGTGGGCAGTGTTGTTGTTGATAGGCAGCCCAGTGGTTGAAGGTTGGATGGTCGGTGGCACTGCACTCATGAGGGCCAACAGCCAAAACAGCTACAGCTACATCTACAGCTGTACGTGATCACCTTCCAAAGCCTCGTCTGTGGCATGGTTTAAGAGTTGTGTTGCAATATTACTTTTGAATTGGTCCAAAGTCACGTGGATTGTGATGTCACTGATGTTGACAACTTTGACCCCCCAATGTTGCCAGGCCCTACTTCCCTCCCAAGTGGAAGTCAGAATGGAAATAGGGATGGGTACGAGGCTACCACAACATTTGACTCCACACTCTACATACACACACACTTGAGTGTATATGCACACACATGGGGCTCACATTATACCTAGTAAAGACTGCAACACAGACAATGGACACATGTACACACACTCACATGCACACATTCATACACATAAACACACACACACACACACACACACACACACACACACACACACACACACACACACACACACACACACACACACACACACACATGCACACACACACACGCACACCTACAACTTACTATACATAGTCACTTTGAGTTACTCAATTCGAACACCAACCCCCAGATACTACCCTTGGTAAGAATATTCAGCGGATTCCAATGACTGGGGGAGCTGTGCCATAGTATGTCTCTAGGCCAACTTGGTGCTACCCCCACACTGGGTAGGAATGTGACAATGTACACTACACCTTGTCCCTACAATGAGAGCTAGAGCTAGAGAGAGCTAGCACCACGATGCAGTTGGATGACGCTGTACACCTTTGGACGTATCGCAATTTGTATCTATACTAATTGTGGGAGGGGCAGGGAGGGGTATAGTTTAGAGGTCACATAACAGAACACACCTATCACACCATATGGTCTATCATCCTTCACTGTGCAAGATTTCATACACATATGCACACATTTGTAATACCACTTGCAATAAAACAGCCAAGAATTGGCTTTGTGGACCCCATTGGGGTGAGCCAGCAGGGTGTGTGTGTGTGTGTGTGTGTGTGTGTGTGTGTGTGTGTGTGCATGTGTGCATGTGTGTGTGTGTGTGTGTGTTTGCATCTGTGCATCAGAGGACAGACACTCTGATGCACACACACACACACGCACACGCGCACGCACACGCACACGCGCACGCACACACACACACATGCACACGCACACACACACACACACACACACATGCACACACACACACACACACATGCACACACACACACACACACACACACACACACACACACACGCACATACACAAACACACACACACTATACCCCTGGCCAACCACTCCCCTACCTACACCCCGTATGCGGGTACACACAGTTACTCACAAATGCACATGCGCACACACATACATGTGCACACAACACAATATGCTACATCCTGCAGCAAATGTTGAATGAGGGCCGGCACTCTCCCTTCCCACATATTCACCATCCTCCCTAGCTCACATTCTCCTCTCCTCCTTCCATCTTGGCAAACTGCAGACATCCATCTGAATGGATGTTTTGGCTGTTGTCCCTCATCAGTGCAGTGCAGCCAAGCAAAACACCTACCAGACTACACATACAAGAATTAGAACCCGGATGTTAACCTGGATTTATCCGGGTTCGACCTGGATTCGCCCCAGATTTGACTCCAAATGTGAATGTGCTAACCTGGATTAAGAGGTCCATGTGAAAGATCAATATCCATCTGAATGGATATTGATGTTTTGGCTGTTGCATGGCCTTCATCAGTGCAGTGCAGCCAAGCAAAACACCTACCAGACTACACATACTATGCAGGCACCCACTGGACCATCCAACCTTCAACCACTGGGCTGCCTATCAACAACAACACTGCCCACACATACCCACACATCAAGAGCTGGTCAATCACACCCATAAAATACCCATTACCTATAACACCAATACGCATTCCCACACATTAAGCGTAATGCACACAACCGTAAATCTGTGTACTTGCACACACACCACACACGCAAGCACTCACAAAAATTAACATGATCCCAAACACAATAACTCACATAGAAACACAGTAACTAACTCGCCACTAAGCCTATACCACGGCACATGACTAGTGGTACCTTTCAAGGAGGATATACAGTGCCATGTTTACAGCCTCAAGAAGGGTTCCTTTGGGGGCAAGAAGGGTTCTGTACCCTTCAGGAACAGCCTAGAAAGAACACTGCACATGCAACATACATGTATATACATATGTACAAACATAGCACATGCACAGAAAGGACTCACAAACGCACACAACACACAACAACACAAGGAGTGCACACACACACACACACACACACACACACACACACACACACACACACACACACACACACACACACACACACACACACACACCTCCTCCTCCTCTCCTCTGTTCCCCATGTCCCACTAGGGACGTTGGGCGGGTTCCAGAAACTGTGACACCGGTGCGGGGGTAGCCATGTTCACATTTTGGCAGATGTGGGTCCTCCATTGCTGTCTGTCTGTGATCATCGTTGTCCAGTCCACGCACATGCACACACACACACACACACACACACACACACACACACACACACACACACACACACACACACACACACACACACACACACACACACACACACACACACACACACACACACACACACACACACACCTTGGACCTTGGACCTTGGAAGAAGGCTATCCATGGATGATGCCTTTCTACTACGAAGTGGTGGACCGAACAAAAATGAATATGTTTTGACTTGGCTGAGGAACTCATCTGCCACGAGGGCGGTCATCACACACTAGTGTCTGGCAATTTAACTTAACTTAATTGACTAACGTAATTAATTAATTTAATTAACTTAACTTAACTTAATTAACACCCACACACACACACAGATGAGGGAATGCTCAGTCAGTACTAAGGGACACCAAGCGATCCATTTAGGAGGCAAGGAGGCAAGGAGGATTGATACTGATATTGATACAGATAGCTACACACCCAGTGAGCATTTCTGGGATCAGCAGATCTTCCTCTGTTGTAATACCAAAATATCCGAACATCCCTGTAATTACCCCATGCGTGTGTGCACAGCAAGGGGTAGAGTGTTTGGTTGTGGATCAGTGTGTCCGTTTGTCTGCTTTTTTGGGCTGTTTGCACATTTAAAGCATGTTCAAAGGCTTGCTTAACTTCTGAAAGCTAGACCTGGTAAAAAGAATCATGCTGTAGACAACAGTAAACAATCAGAAGCTATTAAAAGGCCTGTTTCTACAAGAAATTCTCCGTATCATTATGGTCTGCCATTTTGTTTCTGTACAGTTCATACTGGAGGCATGTGTTCTTACGTAAGAAACGCATTTAGAAACGTTATTATTATGAATTAAGTTTTACTAGTCTGTCTAGCTATAGCATCCCTAACAAACGCTGGCGGCGTGGACGGGGAGGGATGCATCTTCCGCGCCCTGGACGCTTAGGGACGGTCTAGCTAGCCAGAGTAGAATTTTACTTGAGTGTTTCAGCAAAGTGCAACCACTTTCTGCAGATGCATTCATGCAAGTGGACATGATGGCAGGTAGGCGATAAGAAATACTAATCTTGTTAATGTGTACAAGAAATGAGACAACTTCACCGAGGCAGTCGCCAAATTAATCAAATCAACTACACAAAGCTGAGCAAGCACATGTGAGTACATCTGCTAAGGTATAGCTAATTCACACAAAAGTTGAGAGTTGCTAAGTTACATAATATAATCACTGTTACATCTTCGTAGTAGATTCATCAATGTTAGCAGTATCTTTACTGCTCAAAGCGCCTTGAGAGGTGGCCTTAAATGCTCTATGAACTTTAATAGCATAGTAACATAGAAAGATGTTGCCGATGCAGCTGATGACGAGGAGAAACAAAGCCATAGTAAGTCCAATCACTAGTCCTGTCACTGTGTAGTATGGCGTGCATGTGGAGAGTGTTGGTGCTGGAGGGGACTGCGAGGGTGCATTTGTAGGGTAGTTGTTGCACCGGGGGAAGTCAGCAGGTGGTTCTGGCATGCCAGCAGACTCATTAATGACCATGGTCATCCCCTCCAACAGGTGAGGCTCAACGTGGCAGTGAAGGAACCACCAACCAGGGTTGTCACGCTCAAAACGAATCACAACATAGCCTCCAGGTGGGACAACAACTGTATCTTTTTCTGGTCCATAATTCAAGCTGCTGATATTGGGTTGTTGTTTTGAGGAAGACCAGCCTACACCTACATCACAGAAAAAGTTGCCACACACAATATCAGTGTTGGTACATCCTTCAAAAGTGCAGTTTCCATATCCTACCTCTACTACCCGAAAGTAGTGACCATGGAGGTGAAGTGGGTGTGCTGCAAAACCGAAGAAATTTGGGAAGTAGTTCATCAAAACCAGTTCAACTGTTTGAGTCTCTACCTGGTATGTGTGGGTGCATCTTCTACCCTCTGGCTCTTGTGCTGGCTTTGGAGGATAGCAAAAATTGTCATTCCATATTTCAGTCAAGTCTGCATATTGAGTAACCACGGGCGATGGAGGATGCAGGTACAGACGACCATTGATTGAAGCAGGAGCAAAGCCAAAGTTGAGGAAAGTAGGTGCACTGACGTCTGTATCTGGTATGGCCTTAGAAACCCTCCTCTGCATGTCTCCCACATTCACACAAGTAATTATTTGCCTAGGTTGGGTATTATTTGGAAACTCCTTAAAAGGACAGTTTGCCATAAAACAGGCAGCATTCTGAGTAGCATTCTGAGAGCATCTTTGAATGGGATCATAGGCTGTTTCAGGAGGTGGCCAACTACTCAGGGCATCAGACTGGTCGGTGTAGTGCAGAAGAGCATAAGCTCGGTGCCCAATTATGCAGTAGCCACTGTTTTCTAGCAATTCTGGATCCTCCAGTGTTTCAGCAATCATCCAGTAGTAGCCTGTGGCAATGTGTGATGATGGTAAGTCAGCCTGCACTAAAACATCGTACCTTTCACCAGAGTTAATGATGATGTAATCCAATCCCTCTTGCTGTGATACAGTTTCCTGCACTGGAACCCCATCAGAAGACAGCAGCGTCATTTTGTGCCCTTGGATAGAAAATCGGAAGGCATATGCACTTTGTGCCCCTACAAGTCTGAAGCGGTATCTGTTTCCTTCTGTTACATTGAACACTGCAAGAGGTGTGTTCTGGGCAGATTCACGGGTGCATGATGTCTGGCTTCCGTTTGATGGGCCTGGAGTGTACCTCCAACCAGCACCGTTTATCATGCCAGACACATAAGGTAATGGGGCAGCCGCAGCACCACCGTAAATGCGAGTGGTTTCATAAACTTGGCTGGAATCGGCGGGGTTTATAAAGTCTATACCACTGAAAATTGTCTCCATAATCGTTGTGAAGTCTCTGCTCTGCCAGTCAAAGAATGTCAAAGTGTGCTGCTCAGGAAGGTCCTGGAAACTGGGCCCAGGGATATTTATGCCAGTAAACTCAGAGGTGCTTGTGACAACAAGGGCACCAAAGAATCCATTTGACCTCTGAGGTCCATTATGCCCATGGTACCAGTGTGTCCCTACTTGATCCAAAGTGAAATTGTAAGTAAAGCTGGTGTGTGAAGTAATGGGACAGTGAGTTAACTGGGCCACTCCATCCATCCATGGTGTGCCACGCTGGTGCAGACCGTGCCAGTGAATAGCAAGGGACTCTGTTGGGAGATTGTTGACCACCTTCGCCTGCAGGTTTTGGCCCTGTCTTCCTATAATGGTCGGTCCAGGTACCTGGTTGTTGATTGCAATCACCAAGCGTCGCTCTAGACTTCCATCTGCCAGAATTGGGTACAGTAAATGCCCATCGAGGCTTGGTGCCTCGAACTGAAACTGCAGGGATCCATTAGTGTTAAGGTTAACAATGTATCCATCAGCTGCTCGCCTTCCTCCTATATCCCTGTCTGAATCAGGATCATATTCATACACGGTCATGGTCTGCATGTAGGCGATGTTCAGAGTGATGGAACATGAGCCAGCCACGTCCCTGCAGTCAATGTACCTTGGAGGCTGCGTAAGCTGAATCACTTGGCCATTTTCCCCTATTATAGAGTTTTGCTCTGGGTAGAAAGTGGCGAAAGCGCAGTACTGCTGCAGCACAAGGGACACAAGAACAAGCACCACAGAGGCACACATCTCCACCTTGCTTTGCTTGCAACTGAGGAATGATCTCCAGATGGTTGTGCCGGTGCCAGAGCAGACTGCGGTATATAAACGTAAACTCCTTCTGTGCAGTAATTCACGCGTGGGAAGCCGTAATAGCATTTTTCTAAAATGACGCAGCAACGCGTCACGCGTGGGCATGGTAACGCTACTTAATATTCTGATGTAATGGATGAATACTATTAACTCGATCTGCCAGTCTGTATGTACTCGGCATCGATTGCGAGCCCTTCGGTTTGTTACTCGGGAGTTGCAACAATGTACAGAACGCCTCTGCAGCACCTGGACAGCAAGCGTGGATTTGGGTCACAGCGCTGCCATCCACGGCTCCGCAACGCTGTCCTCCGAGTTTCACGGTGGCTACGCATTAAATTCTGGGTTCGATCTATTCAGTGAAGAGCCCGACGTCAACCAGCTGGTCCTGGACATCGTTGAAATTCCCGACTAACAAACCGAAGAGCTGCGCAATCGATGCCGAGTACGTACAGACAGGAGAATCGAGTTAATAGTATTCATCCATTACATCAGAATATTAAGTAGCGTTACCATGCCCACGTATGACGTTTTGCTACGTCATTTTAGAAAAATGCTGTTATACACGCAGGGATACGCGGTTGCATACTCTCATCTCTTATCTACTCTTGCCCACACTCAACCCCACCTACCCTACCACAAATCTCACCACTAAAGCAGGCCAACTGTGTTTTACTTTAACTAACCAAGAGTGTACACACTGTCATATGTCTTCCATTGACAATGACACAGTCACACCATTCCATTGCTCACCACAGGTCACTCCTAGAACTGGTAATGAGTCACTAGTCACTAAGGCAGAAGATGAGCTAGTGAAAGGTGACATGACCAAAGAAGCAAATGCAGTGTTTCAGGTGAGGGTAGAGGGCACACCTGCACATGCATATGTATGGGTGCGGTGACCTCTGCAACCTGCAGTACACAACCTAATTCACACACAGCAAGTCTTGGACTGGTTGAAAGGGTATGCTCACAAATAGCTGCAGTCATACACACATGGCAGTAAGCCTACACACTTGACTTCATGCATGTGTACTCCACACATGAGATCCACAAATGAAGTCTTTATTGCTGTACATAGCTATAGCATTTATTGCTCCAAATGAATATAAAGAGATATTAGTCAATCAATCGTGATAGGAATTTATATATAGTACTGAAGCATGTTCTGAGAAAATACTGTGATGTAATGGCATCCCCTGCAAACATTGGGCATCTGGTGCCCCAGTGAAAATGGTATTTGGCATACATATGGCATCCCTGGCCTGCAAACATTGGGAATCTACCGCCCACATTACACCCCGCCCACACTACACCCCACCCACACTCAACCCCACCCACACTACATCCCACCCACATTACATCCTGCCCACACTACACCCTGCCCACACTACACCCTGCCCACACTACACTCCGCCCACACTACACCCTGCCCACCCTACCACATGTCTCACCACTGAAGCAGGCCAACTGTGTTTTACACACACACACACACACACACACACACACACACACACACACACACACACACACACACACACACACACACACACACACACACATTCACTTACACATGCATGCACATACATGTACATACACATGCATGCACACCACATGAACATGCATACACACACACATACACATATACATGCATGCACACACACATACACACATACATGTACGCAACCATGCACACATATATGTACACATGCAATTGCACACAATGAACACACCTGTGACATATGCATGTGTGTATGTGTTTACTACGTACTGACAATACTCCAGGCACTCTCAATCAAGGTAAAGGACCAGTGCAGTGCAGAGTGTGCTTGTGTACCTACACCAAGTCTAATCTGCTCATAGATCCCGTTGCCATGGTAACATGCATCTAAACGATGATTCAAAATCGCAGAGAAGCATTCCAATTGCTTCACGCGTGATTATAAACCCCGTAGACGTATGTGACGGGAAGAGTGCGCATGACGATAAATCCCATACATGTACGTATCTACGTGTACTCTGTTGAACCCACCACAGGTGCACTGAAGTAATGTGCTTCTTCCTAGCTGTCACAGAGGAGCTAGAATTGGTCGTAATCTGGAGGTAAGGGTCTATGGTCTTGCCACAGAAGAGAAGCCAAGTGTGCATTGGACTTGATATTGTACACTTTGTTTCCTTTGGTGTATGGCTTCATCATGCAACAAATAACGCATACAAACTACATTAATTGCTGCTTGGTACCCCCTCTGCAAGTCCCTTTGAGAGATATCCAAGCTCATACAACATGACCTGGACTACTCCCCGCCTCCTGTAGCCTCCTTCCTCTCCTCCCACAGCACAATGAATGAATGGAATGCAGTGCATGATGACCATGTCTGTTGTTCATTCTGTTAGTTCGCATAATAAAAATAGCATGACTCAGACCACTCCGCACCTCCTGTCTGCCCCCTCTTTTGTTATTCCTTGCCTGTTTGGTGGCTGTGTCTGACCAAGAGATATCTTATCTCTTATCTACTCTTGTGTGTACCTATGAGTGGTGTCAAGTATGCATAGGATGACTCAGACCACTCCACACCACCACACCACCATGGCCACCTCCTTCTGTTCCCCTCTGTTGTTATTCATTGCCTGTTTGGTAGCTGTATACCTATGAGAAGTGTCAAGTTTGTGTAGCATGACTCAGACCATTCCCCACATCCTTATGGAAGCCTCAAGGGGACAGCCTCAATGGCCTGTAGTTGGAATTTGGTAATGCTTTGGCGAATTGGTTGCAAACTCGGTCCCTCGTCTAACAATTGATCTTGAACTTGGTCCCTTGATCAGAGAATCAGAATTGATCTCAAACTCAGTCACTCAATCAGAGAATCAAGCTGGGCGACCCGGTGAACAGAACAGTTCTTCTGGAAGCAGTGAACACAGAAACAGTGGGTGGACCATATACAACAGCATGAAGCTGTTACATGGCATCACATGTGTCCCAAACACTGCCCAGACCTTTCACCAGCAATCAGGAAATATCAGTCTCTTTACCAGGCACACAGCAAATGTGGGGGTGAGTCTTAGAGAGATATTGCACACAGAAAGATTCTTCATTATTTGTCTTTTCCATACAGCCAGAGCCCTTGGTGTCAATGTGTGTGACACGGTTGTGGGTGTATTTAATGTGTTTGTGTTTGTATGTCACAGTATGTCTGTGTGTGTAACTATGTGTGCATCAGAGTATCCGTCCTCTGATGCACACATACATACACATGCACACACACACACACACACACACACACACACACACACACACACACACACACACACACACACACACACACACACACACACACACACACCCCTGTTGGCTCATCCCATGAATGGGGTCCACAAAACCAAGTCTTGGCTGTGGAATTGCAAGTGGTATTACAAATGTGTGCATACCAAGTATGTGTATGAAATCTTTAACAGTGCAGGATGATAGAACATATGGTGTGAGAGGTGTGTGCTGTTACATGACCTCAAAGCTAACCCCTCCCTGCCCCTCCCACCATTAGTATAGATACAAATTACAGCCCAAAGTGTACAGCGCCATCTAACTGCATGGTAGCACTAGCTCTCTATGTAGGGACAAGGTGTAATTTACATTGTCACATTCCTACCCAGTGTGGGGGTAGCACCAAGTTGGCCTAGAGACATACTATGGCACAGCTCCCCCACCTGTCCCACCCACCTGTTCCTCTATCCCCCCTGTACCACTTGTCTCCCTCATCTGTCCCCCACCTACCCCCCACCCATCCCACCTGTTCTTGCACATTTCCACCTACCTGTCACTCCTATCACACCTCATGGTCACATAAGTGTCCAAAGGTGTTGTGTGTGGACATGTGAGAGTACGTGTGACTATGTCAGACTTTATATGTGAGTTACTGTGTTTGTATGTGAGTTATTGCCACTGTTAAAACTGTGTATGTCACACCAATCAGTGCTCACCCCAAGGGTGTGATCAGTCTAACCATTACTTTAGTGTAGTTCAATGTACCATGAGCTACTCTGTTGTTAGTACTGTTCTAGCTATGGTGTATGTGAGGCATGCAAGCCATTTACAGACACGAGAATGGAATGGAGGGAATTTTGTGTACAGTAAGCTGATAGTGAAGAGACCTTACAGCAGATGGCTAGCATTTCTATTTTATGCTTGCAGTTTGGTAGCTATCCAAGGCTTCTTTTGTACCTCAATATTGCCTGAGGAAAATTCTCAGAAGGTGTAATATTCCAAACATTTGCCGCAGGCATGCCCCCACCTCCCAGGATGGGGTAAGCCAACACTTTAAGGATATTTGCACATTATTACTTCTGCCAGACCAATGCTAGGTATATCCCAACACCCCTGCATGCCAGCAATTAACTTTTTTCTACCTTGTACTTCTTACCCGGTCAATCCTGCAAGTCTACAGGTGGCCCTAGCCTGAACTGCAGTCTGCTAGTAGAGTTGGGCATGCATGCAGATCAGATCATGCACTACAATGTCATTATTATGGATTGTAAAATTAATACTACGTTATAAAATAGAACTTTGTAGGATCTCTTGTATGCAAGCCCCATATACGTCTATTGTGATGGTGTATCATCACAGTATGCATCAATCTTATTCCTACGGAGGCTGATTCTACAAAAAGTGGATTTCTGCCCAGCTAGATCCTCTAAGTCTTGGAGGATCTATGCAAGGCAGAGAGAAAGTAGATTCAAGTGAAACTACTAAACCATCATTCACTTCTGTGGCACAGTCTATGGAAAACTTTATTGCATCCTGTTGAGAGCTTCAATTTGAGCCATAACCTGTCCGAATCCGTCCAGAAACGACCAAGATACGGTGCTACGAGGCACAGCTCGCGAGCCATGAGTTTGACACGTGTTTCCCACGTGTTTCTGCAGGAAGTATATACAAAGGCAGTACAGCAATAATGTCATCTATCCGGTTAAATGGAGAGCAGAGTGTGGATTAACCTTAACCAATTTCAATGGGATAAAGACTGTTGTACTCACAAAGAAACGTACTGTGCAGTAATATGGTGAATGAGTGCAAGTCGAATAGTTTGAAATCTGGATTGGAATCGCTACTACATATAATTATATAAATCTTCAAAGCAGTGTGTACCATATCTGCAGTGAAATGTACCATGAAGCTCAATTAAGTGATTATATTAGTCTTAATTGTTACATATTGTTCTAATAAATCATTTAATGGTTTGCTGCTTACTACATATATGCATATCTTCAAAGCAGTGTGTACCACATCTGCAGTGAAATGTACTGTGATGCTCAATTAAGTGATTATATTAGTCTTGTCACATATTGTTGTAATAAATGGTTTGCTGCTTATTACATATACTAGCAGGAAAGCCTGCCTTCGGCTGGTTTCCCTGCTCCAGCGTGTCGCCAACGGCATGCCGGCGCCTGTCTGCCGATGCCAGCATGTTGTGTGACGGTGTGTTGATGTCAGCTGGGCAGTATGCTAGTATCTGCAACGTCATGTGTGCATGGCACGTGAGTATGCAGGGGAGCATTAAGCAGATTGTACCGTTATATAGCATGGAGTGCCAGCAAGTGGAGCACATGCCAGTGCACATAGTAAGGGACAATGCTATGCCTGCAATTTAGTATATGTAATTAAATGCATGCTATCATGTTCAACATACTGGCTAAAGCCATGCATGTGCATGGTGGTGATTCATGTATGTACTGAGGTTGAGGCTGTGCAATGATATGGTGTATAGCTATGTAGATTGTCTGTCTGAAGAAGCATTAGTATTGTAAATGGAAAATTAAATATTCATACAGAAACAGTTCAGGCCTCAAAACAGTTGATTTGCAGTATTGTATGCAACTGTGTAACTGTGCAACTGTGTCTTGTAAAGAACCTCTTTATACACTATTTTGTCAAGATGAATGCCATCATGTTGGCTAGTAGTCTCGCATAGGCTACGCAAGACTAGTTGGCTAAACTGATGCCAGCTGGAAGTGACGTCACATTCTTGTGGCGGAATAGATACTGTATGTTGTCAAGGGCTGCAAGAGTGGTCAAAAATGGCGTCTGGGCCCGCCGAAAAATAAGGAAGCGCGCTCTTCAGCTGCAGGGCAGCTAGGTGGCCGGCACCCCTCTAAGCTCTAGTCCCTCCACTTCCTTAACTGGCATGGCGCACATCAAGTCCGCCAATGACCGGTAGTGGAAGGGCCAGTTGATAGTTGTAAAAATGGCATGTCAGCCCGCAGAGCACAGACAAAGGACATCTTGCTTTTCGGCTGCAAGGTAGCTAGGCGAACAGCACCCCTTTAAGAACCTGGCCCCTGAGTACTTCAACTGGCATGGAGCGTCTTGAGCCGATTCTCTGCAAGGCGCCAATTTTATGAGGTAACAAACAAACATAAAAATTCGAGATTTGGTGTATTATAGTAAAATACAATCTTCAAAGCAGTGTATAATATACCATATCTCTGTAGTTAAATGTACTGGGAAGTGCCAGGCCCTAGTCTCTTACAAATGATTTCCATATGATATGTTATGTACTGCATTGTTGGAGTAAACATCACACTGATAATGGGTGTGCTCACTGTGGCAATTCACACCAATGTTGGGTGTGAACATCTCTCTGCATTTTTAACCATGTGTGTTTGTGTGTGAGTTACTGTGTTTGTATGTGAGTTATTTATACGTATGTGAGTTACTTTGTATATACTGTTTGTGAATTACTGTGTTTGTATGTGAGTTATACTGATTTTATATGTGAGTACTGTGTTTATATGTGAGTTACTGTGTTTGTATACAAGATTCTGTGTTTGGGTTTATATTGCGAGTGCGTAGTGTGCGTAGTGTGTGTGGTGTGTGTGCAAGTACACAGGTTTATGGTTGTGTGCATTGCGCTTAATGTGGGGAATGCGTATTGGTGTTATAGGTAATGGGTATTTTATGGGTGTGATTGACTGGCCCTTGATGTGTGGGTATGTGTGGGCAGTGTTGTTTGTTGATATGGCGGCCCAGTGGTTGAAGGTTGGATGGTCCAGCGGGTGCCTGTGCATAGTATGTGTAGTCTGATAGATGTTTTGCTTGGCTGCACTGCACTGATGAGGGCCAACAGCCCGAAACATTCATCTGGATAGATGTCTGCAGTTTGACTATATTGAAGGGGAGAGGAGAATGTGAGCTAGGGAGGAGGGAGAGTATGTAGGAAGGGAGGGGGTCGGCCCTCATTCGACATTTGCTGCAGGATGTGGCATATTGTGTTGTGTGCACATGTGTGTGTGTGCATGAGCACTTGTGATTGACTGTGTGTGCCCGCATACGGGGTGTAGGTAGGGGAGTGGTTGGCCAGGGGTATAGTGTGTGTGTGTTTGTGTATGTGTGTGTGTGTGCACATCAGAGTATCTGTCCTCTGATGCACACATATATGCACATACACATAATGACATGCATACACTCACACGCACACATGCCACACACACACACACACACACACACACACACACCCCTGCTGGCTCATCCCATGAATGGGGTCCACAAAGCCAAGTCTTGGCTGTGGAATTGCAAGTGGTATTACAAATGTGTGCATACCAAGTATGTGTATGAAATCTTTAACAGTGAAGGATGATAGAACATATGGTGTGAGAGGTGTGTGCTGTTACATGACCTCAAAGCTAACCCCTCCCTGCCCCTCCCACCATTAGTATAGACGCAAATTACAGCCCAAAGTGTACAGCTTCATCTAACTGCCCGGTAGCACTCTCTATGTAAGGCTAGTGTGTCTTAGTATCATCATGACGAGGGATTTTGTACCACACTAGCCAGAACATGCAGCATACTGACCATTACCTGGATTTCTCATCCCACCACCCCCTTTCCCACAAGGTCGCAGTGACATGCACCCTGCTCACTAGAGCAGAAAAGATCAGCACCTTACCGCCTGACAGAGACACTGAAAATGAGCGTGTCGCCAAAGCTTTGGAGACTAGCGGCTACCCCAGACCCAGATCCACCAACACTGGAGACTTCCCCACCCCCTACCCAACCCGTCACAGGACACATCCAAGGCCACCGTAATCCTACTGTATGTCTTCCATTTGGCAGAGTCCATACACCGGATCCTCACCCCCCTGAACGTCCAAGTCTACTTCCGCCCCCACCAGACACTTAGGCAATCCCTAGTGCAATTGAAAGACCTTATTCCACCTGAGAAGAGAACAGGGGTTGTCTACTGGATCCTCTGTGGGACATGCAGCAGGGCATACATTGGGCAAATGGGCCAGACACTGGACCAATGGATGAAAGAGCACAAGAGGGCATTGACATCCGGGAATGTAGCACAGTCTGCAGTAGCAGAGCATGCCATAGATGAGACGCATGTGATTAGCTGAGAAGAGGCACAGGTTGTGGACAGCCATCCACACTACACCCAACAGTGTACACTGGAGGCCTGGCACATTAGGTCAGAGAGAAGCAACCTGAACATAGATGTAGGCCCACTGCCATCCACCTATAACCCTTCAATTTTCCACAAATCCTTCTTAATCCCTAACAGTCATTGCCTCCTACTGACTCACCGCATACTTGGACTCTGAACCATCACCATTATGCATCACACACACTACTCATTATCACACATACTTACGTGCCTGCCCCTGCATAATTATATTCATTCCTCACCCCCACCACACACACCCATCACATTTTTACTTACCCACCCCTGTGTTTATTCATTTCCTGCCCCCACCACCTCCACATATAAAAGTGCATGCCTTATACAATGATCATCAGCAATGATGAAGACCCCTGAATTGGGAGTCAAAACATTTGGTTGACAAATTCCATTTGTCTATTCCGGCTAGTGTTAACGTTGTACAAAAGTCCTCATCAAAATCTGTTCATCCTGTCACTTGCAGGATAATGGTTGAAAACTGAATGTCAAGGTGCTGGTGAAACAAAGACTAAACTTGCACCTGTCTTATAATTTATTTCCAATTTTTTATACCTTTCTCTGTAATCACACCTTTGTCTTTGATATTGCCACTAATCTTGTGTACTATAATTTGTACTGGAACAAGTATTTCGAGTTAAAAAATCTCATGGGGCTGCCACCCCAACCCAAAATTCTTGCTCCCTTCGGTTGCTGCTCTGTCACTCATGACAGGTAAGCATGACATTGTGTCATACACCTCAGTGACCTCACCACACACACACACACACACACACCTCACACATACATGCACAGTCCTTAACTCACATCACACTCTTCCATATATGCATGCCATAACTCCCATTAACCAGTTTTGCACGTTCATCCAGACACCATGTTGAGGTATGTAGGCATTGGACTCACGACTAGGATGAACAACACACACACAGACACACACTATACCCCTGACCAACGACACCCATTCCTACACCCCATATGCAGGCACACACACAATCAATCACAGGTGTGCATGCGCACACACAAAACTGCCACATCTAGCAGCAAATGTTGAATGAGGGCCGGCACTCTCCCTTCCCACATATTCACCCTCCTCCCTAGCTCACATTCTCCTCTCCTCCTTCCATCTTGGCAAACTGCAGACATCCATCTGAATGGATGTTTTGGCTGTTGTCCCTCATCAGTGCAGTGCAGCCAAGCAAAACACCTACCAGACTACACATACAAGAGTTAGAACCCGAATGTTAACCTGGATTTATCCGGGTTCGACCTGGATTCGCCCCAGATTTGACCCCAAATGTGAATGTGCTAACCTGGATTAAGAGGTCCATGTGAAAGATCGATATCCATCTGAATGGATATTGATGATTTGGCTGTTGGCCCCTTATCAGTGCAGTGCAGCCAAGCAAAACACCTACCAGACTACACATACTATGCACAGGCACCCACTGGACCATCCAACTGGGCTGTCTATCAACAACAACACTGCCCACATATACCCACACATCAAGGGCCAGTCAATCACATCCATAAAATACGAATTACCTACAACATCAGCACAGATTCCCACATTAGGTGCAATACACACAACCATAAATCTATATAATTACACACACACCACATACATAAGCACTCACAATAATTAACATACATACGTATGAACCCAAACACAGAATCTCCTATACAAACACAGTAACTCACATATAAACACAGTAACTCATCAATACAGACTGACATATTGTGCATATGCACACGTGCTCTCACATGTGCATACCATGTGAGCCATTCCATTGTTCGTAACTAGCCTATAAGGAGAGAAAGGACGAATTGTTCCGGCCTGGTTGGTTGGCTTGGGCTGCTGAAACCCCACGTTAGGGCATAAGTTGTCCTGGGCTCAGCTGCCAGCTGGTGTCAATTTTCCCTTTCTTTCCACCATTTCTTCCAAGTCATGACTTTCATTAGACTCGACACGGTAACAACCGACTCGTTAATCTTACGTAAAAATGTGCATACACAAATTAACACCTTTGGACACTTATGTGGGTGACATGAGGTGTGGTAGGAGTGACAGGTAGGTAGAAATGTGCAGGAACAGGTGTGTGTGTGGGGGGGGGGGGGGGTAGGTGGATGAGTTGGGGACAGGTGGGGGACAGAGGAAGGATGAGTGGGTGACAGATGGTGGACAGGGGGGATAGGAGGACAGGTGGGTGGGACAGGCATGTGGGATGGGGAGACAGGTGAGTGGGATATGTGGGGGGACAGGAGGGTGTCAGCTTGCCTTTCACAGTACAGTAGGGAGGATGCATGGAGAGCTTCATTAACAAAATGTCACACAATGCATGCAAGCCTATGCCACATGACTAGTGGTACCTTTCAAGGAAGGTACAGTGCCATGTTTATAGCCTCAAGGAGTTTTTTAGGGGCAAGAAGGGTCCTGTACCCTTCAGAAACTGCCTAGAGAGAACACTGCACATGCACATCATAAGCAACATACATGTACATACATAGCACATGCAGAGAAAGGACTCGCAAATGCACACAACACACAATAACACAAGGAGCGCACGTGCGCGCGCACACACACACACTTGAACTTGAAAGAAGGCTACCCTGACAGGTAATGCCTTTCTGCCACATAGTGGCAGACAAAGCTACGTATAGCCCAGACACTCTGTCATGAAGGTGATCCGATCAGAACTTGGCTTTCTGCTACATGGGCAAGCATGGAAGCCCATTGTTGGGTGGTGCAGTAGACAAAGCACCTTCTGAGACCACATGGCCTCTATGCCACCATTTTGATGATGTCACACGCACACACACACACACACACACACACACACACACACACACACACACACACACACACACACACACACACACGCACGCACACACACACACACACACAAACACACACACACACACACACACACGCACGCACACACGCACACACGCACACACGCACACACACACACACACACACACACACACACACACACACACACACACACACACACACACACACACACACACACACACACACACACACACACACACACACTGACATACACAAGCAAACACACCCACAACTGTGTCACACACATTGACACCAAGGGTTCTGGCTGTATGGAAAAAACAATTACCCTACTGAGGAAAGGTGGTACAATCTGGTGCACAAGGAGGCGATCATCGTCTGCTGCATCTTTTTCAAAGTCCTCGTCTACATTGACACACTGCACCATACCACCTGTCAGCAAACAGTTTGTTGATACGTAGGCCAGCACATGTACACTGTCACAGACAGCGTGCTTGACACACACCACCTCATACACACTGACCTTGTAACATGATGGCACCGGAGTAGGTGTATACTTGGGAGTCAGCCAAAGATCTGGGCTGTCTGTGATAGGATTATGCTGTTGCTTAAGGGCAGAGAGCTAAGCATCGTGGCCTGGGTACCACAAAAGTGCCTCTCCTGCAGACCTGAGTTTGGGAGAGAGCTGGCTTTCCTTCCATTAAAACGAGGGATTACGGTGATTTCCACTTCCACTGTCATTGACAATTGAAATAGGGACGTGATTATAGAAGGGTCCACGGACCGATAATGATGTGATTATTGGTATTACCACGGTGTGAAATGTTATATCCCACCATACAACATGCAATTAATGGGATCTATGCACAACACGCTGTTCTGTCAGAGTGTGTAGTCAATGTTGCCCATAAAGGGAAATACTAAATAGCTAGCTACACATTGTTCAACATGCATAGCTATTTGGGACGTATAAACCCATTTTCATGAAATGTGAATTAATAATTACCCATGCTGTGAAACGCACAAAATCCACTTGTCAGTATGGAAATACACAATTGTCATTCCATTAGCTACGTATATTCAACTTTACCCCTGCTGTAGCTGCCAATACACAGGAAGCATACGTAGCGTGAAGTGAGAACGTGACATTTACGCATTTGAGGCCAAGAAGAATACGTAGGAGCTGGAACAGTAGAAGATACGTGTTATGCTTGCACGGCCACAATGCAAGGTGTGGCGCTGTGATACACTGTAGCTACTAGGTATGCACATTGGGAATCTTCTAGCTATGACTTAGCTAGCTTGAAGGGTCACCGAATGTCAACAATAGTATATGGATTTTGCAAACTCAAAGATTTCATGAGATATTTATTAGAATTCTGGGATTTCACTGCATTTCATGGATCTCCCAACATTTAAAAACTGTGATGCTAGTTCATGTGCTATAGCTTAGCTTCTACTATAGCTGTAGCTTTTAACAACAACAACAGCAATACATATGCATGCATGCTTATATGCATCCGCAACTTGTCACATTATGATGCATTTAGCTACATCTGATGCCATGTCTTCATGTTTTCCTGTGCACACACTTATAGAATCCATCCTACAGCTCACCCCATCTGCAAGGAGAAATTATTCACTGAACCTGGGTCTTCAAACAGATTTCAAGAAGAACACATGCATGCACTTTCAAGCTTTTCTGGATGATTTAGACGCAAGAGGTATGTAGCTTCTACACATGCAGATATAATGCATGCTACTGTGTGGATGTGTACAGTAAGGCATAGCTAGTGATGCCTTTAAATCCAGATCTTATATTTTGAATGCAGATGAGAAAGCTCAACTGTCTGATGTATTGGTGTTCTGGTCTGGAGCTAGCACAATTTCATCATTGGGATTTGACTGTGATCCTTCATTGTGCTCCAGAATCTCTGAAACAGCTGTCTACCCAACAGCATCAACATACGCAATATCCTTTGTTTTACCTACAAGGTATCACGACAACTATGCAGAGTTTTGCATTTTGAAATCAAGGAACAGTGTTTTTATGCTTTCTTGAACCACAGAAGCTTTGGTCTAGTGTAAAATGCTTCACTCATTGTTCCGCTGCATCATGCATATAGCTAATTCAAAGACGTGGATTACGGCTACATCTAATTTGTCAGACATAATTTGCTATCATTATATGGCAGCTTTCTTCAGCATCAATACCTGCATCACTTATGTTTCAATACTGATTTTCTGTAGTTGCTGTTTATGATGATGATATTCATTTCATGTGCATGGTTAGCTATCAGTTTCACTTAATGGCCAATTGCCATACTAAGTGCTTATGCATGCATAAGCTGACAAAATTTGCAAAGGGTCTTACTTTTCAGGGCCCTTGATGTACAAGTCATTATATATGCATGGATGCATGCAAGGATGCATATATGATATATTATTATTTAAGTGCACCGTGTTGTATAATACAAACACTAGGGTGTCAGCCCCATGCAGCACTATAATATAATTAAATGTAACAGTGTCAAAAGAATCACAATGGGCATAGTTCTTTAAGGGCAGCTTGTCCTTTTCTGCCACATCCTCTGCAGCGCCTTCCGCACTCTTCCATCTTTGCATGCCTCCTCCAGTACCCATATCACCCTGTCATCATCCTTCATGCTCTCCCATCCCACCACTATCTCATTCATCAGCCTTGCCATTTCTCTCCTCTCTTCTGCCACAAATACACACCGGCACACAAAGTGCTTGACATCTTCCACTTCACCACTGTCACAGTTCTTACAAAGTCGTTCGCCCCTACTTAACCCACACCATCTGCCAGTTTCTACCCTTAATTCTGCTGTTCCCCCTCGTAGTTTCACCATCATCCTCCTTTGCATCTTACACTCTATCTCCACACACCGCGCCTTGCATTCAGCATCCATTAAACTCCCAATCACTTCCAGCTTTGGCCGTTCCCTAGCTGCTTCCCTCCATACTTCTCTCACTTCCCTCCATGCTATGTCCTTCAACACCTGCTTTACTTCTTTCAATGTCAACCCACTCACGGCCTCAGCATCTAACCCCTTCCATTTGAACCTCACCAAACTTTGTTGTAGCTCTTTCACCCACCGTACTTTACACCCTACTTCCAAGGCTTCAAGCATCACAACTTTCAATAACCTGCCATCAGTCATCCTCATTACCTGTACCCAGAACTCAATACTTCTCTTCATTGCCACCCATTTCATTGGTAGCATGTTCATCTCAAATTGCAGGGAGACCAAAGGGTGTAGTCTCCCCACCCCTAAAAAGATTCTTGCCGCCCGCATCTGCACATTTTCAACTGGCCCGAGTTGTGCTCCACAACCCCATACCTCTGCCCCATACAATAGCACAGACTCAACGAGAGATTCCATCAGCCTCACAAAGGTAGCTCCTCTCACTTCCCCCACAGTGGCCCTGCACCTTCTGAGCCAGTCACTTAGTGCTCTTGCTCCCGCCTTTCCTCTCTCCTCCACCATTCTCGTACCTTGCAGGTGCTCATCAATCACACACCCAAGATACTTGTACTCCTGCACCACTGCAATCTCTTCACCTCCAACATCAAACTTCTCCTCCGTCCTTTTCATACCTGTCCTTCTCACATGCATTACCCCGCATTTTTCCACATTCACTTCAACTGACCATTCATTACACCATTCTACTAATGTGTTCAACCCATGCTTCATAGATTTTTCATCCTCTGCAAGAATCACTGCGTCATCTGCATACAACAACACTGAGATTAGCTGACCCCTGCACTTTACCCCCACTCCTGCCTCTTTCAGCTTAGTTATCAGTGAATTGATATACAAGGAGAATAACAGTGGCGAAAGGATGCATCCCTGTCTCAACCCACATGTTACTTTGAAAGGTTCACTTCGTCCCTCTCCCACCTTCACTTCACAACTCACATCCTCATAAACTGCCTTTAGGAAAGCTGAGAGGCGACCTCCTAACCCCATTCCCTCTAAACACCTCCACAACTTCCCTCTGTCCACCCTGTCATATGCCTTCTTAAAGTCAATAAAACTGGCAAACATCCCTGTCTTTGTCACTGCTTTCACCTGCCCCAATAATACCAAAGTCATTAACTGATCTCTGCACCCTCTTCCTTTTCTAAACCCTCCCTGCTCCTCTGCCACCAGCTTCCTTTCTTCAACTACATGCACCAACCTATTCTGAGCAATACTGCACATCGCCTTATAAGCAACTGGCAGTAATGAAATGCCCCGGAAATCCTCTGTCTTGCATACCCCACTTCTACTCCTCTTTGGTATGGGGACCACGGTGCTTCTTCGCCATTCCGAGGGAACCATCCCATTCTTCCAGCACCAACTGAAGAGGCTACACCAAAAATCCACCAGGACATCACTGCATACCATTTCAGCCGTTAGCCTATCACTCCCAGGGGCTGCTTTCCGCTTCAAAGTGTCCAAAGCCTGCTTCACTTCTTCTCTTGTCACATCTTCATTTAACAATTCATTCCCCCCATTTACCTCTTCTCCCCCTTCATCTCCCTGAACCTCTGATCTTCCCCCCTCATTCAACACATTTTGAAAGTATCTCTTCCATACCCCTACGGCTTCCTTACCCTGTCTCACCACACCCAGCTCATCATATACCTTACCAATGTCACTCCTCTTTTTTTTACCGTTTGTCAAGCCCAGCTTTCTTGCCATTCTCCACCACTTCTTAGGATTTCTTATCACTCTATCCAGTTCATTTCGTCTGCTTTCATCAAAACTTCTCTTCGCTCTACTCACTGCTTTCTTATATTCCCTTCTCTTCTTAACATAGTCTCTCCTTTTCCCCCTCTTTGCATCACTACCATTACACTCCAACCACTCTCTCTCTGCCCTGTGGAAAGCCTTCCTCAGTTTGGCAATCTCTTTGGTGAACCATGGTTGCCCACCTTTACCTCTCTTCACCTTCATCTCTACCAATCCCTGTCTCATCATCTCTGTCAATTCTCCGTATATTTCATCAATCACTTCCTGGTCATTCCCTGCTGTTTCCACTTTATCCGTCAACAACCTCACCCTCTCCACCTCACCTTCCAAGTATCCCTCTGGGACCGCGTACCGCTTTACCATGCCATCTTTAAGTTCACCTTCCTCCTTGCCTTCTTCCATCCCACTAACCCAGTCAGTTGCAACCTCCCAGCTCATAAGGGAGTGGTCAGGTGTTCTAGTGACCACCCCTCTGCAATCCATCTCCTCCACACTCTCTGACATGGTTGTCACCTTGAAATTTTCAATGATATGGAAATTCTCCTTGCTGACCAGGCAGTAGTCGACCACTGAACATCCCTTGCCAGAGACACAAGTGAATGCATCCCTTCCCTTCCTCCCATTCACCTCTGTCATACTTGTACTTCGGAGGAAGTCCACCAATGCTTCGCCTTGACTGTTCTTCACCCCATCAATCACTTTTCTAGGAGGGATGCCATCCCTGTCTGTATTAAGTTCCCCACATCTAGCGTTGAAATCTCCACAGATTATCAGAGGCCCCTGTGAGCAAAACTTTGCCACCTGTTCAGATAGCAGCTGGAGGGTTTCCTCTGCCCCCTGTCCCCGGCTTGAGGACTCAGGTGGGATGTAGCATGCTGCCAATATCAGAGTGTCTTCATTCCCTTGACTTAACTTCACCCATAGAATATCCTCAATGTCTGCGTCTATGACTTCCACTGCCCACTTCTCCAGCACCTCTTCACGAACCAACAGACCAACCCCACCTGAACCCCTCACTGCCTTCCTATGGAGGTTTCTTCTATTCCGCCCAAACCACCTATATCCTTCCACAGCAATCTCCTCCTCTCCCCTCAACCAAGTTTCCACCAATGCCACCACATCTGGCTTGTAGAAATCTATCACCTTTGCCCTCATATCATGCCCTTCCCTCATTTTCTCCATTTCACCACCACCTCTTCCCCACCCACAAACATTCCAACACATCATACTCAACCTCCCCTCACCTCTGGTCCCAACATCTGCAAACAATCCCTCTTCTTCCCCTCCCCCTGCCACCTCACCAGTAGCTTTCACCTGTGCCCCTCCGACACAGGTTCCATCGCTAAAAAATCACGCTCCCCTCTTCCAACTTTCTGCCACCGCCAATACTTATGCTTCCACTGCTCATCCAATGTCAATAGATCTCTCTCTTGGGCTTTCACAACAAACCACCACACCTTCTTTTCCTTCCACTGACCCACGTGCTTACTAATGAAGAACCTAGAAGACATCTTCCCCACTACCCTGACCATCTCCTTCGCAATTTCATTGCAGGACTCTCTCTTCCGGGTTCCCCACACTTTTCGCACCCCTGAAACATATTTGGCTGACTTCTCCCTTCCTACACTCTTTGGACTGTTCCCCCCACAGTCATTTTGCCTCTCACTACTTTCCTGACCAGATCTCTGTAGGCATGTTGCCTGTTTCTCTCGCTCATCTGACACTACCATCTTTTCCACCTTATCACCTGTCACCCCTTCACTCTGTGTCATACACTCCAACACCTCCTCTCTCTGGGACCCTCCTAAGCCCAGGCCTCTCAATCTCTCATTCTCCACTCTCATTTCATCCATTTCACTCTTCATCATGCTCATTTCTTCCCTCAACCCCCCTACTTCTTTGCGCAATTGCACCAGACAAGCAGACAAGCAAAAATAGCAAACAAAGGATTTCCCCTCCATCACTCCGGCATCCTCTTTCATTCCCAGGCATCTGATGTGAGACCATCCTTCACAAATCTCGCAGCACACCATTTCCCCTGACTCCACTTCACGAGTACAGAGACATCTAATTGCTTCGTCCCTGGTCTCCCCTAGTCCTGGCTCACCTTCCTTCACAAGACTCACTTTGCCATCACCACTCCTTCCATCAGTCCCTTCGTCACTCACATAATCAACCCCTTCTCCAACCACACCATCGACTACTTCCTCCAACTGTCCACCAATCTTGCTCGCGATCTTTGTCCCAATCCCGTCTCCGCTCTTTTTCTCGACCCCTTCTGCGGTCCTACCATCGATATTGTGAATAATCTCCTTTCTCTCTTGTCCTCTTCTCTTCTGAATCACCCTCCCTACTGATCTTTTCTCTCTTCGCTCACAGTCGCCCATCAAATCTTTTGTCAATCTACGTGCTCTCACGTTCGAGGCCGCCATCTTAATCTCTTATATATTTAACACATATATATGCACGACTATTTCCATTCTTCTATTATTGTCTCTCGTTGGTCTCATGTGCATGGATTCGTCACAACTTGATGATTTGTAAGGGCTGCATGGCCATACACTACTAGGAGGCAGTAGTGTAGGAAGATGGTTCAAGTTAGGGGGGCTGAATCAACTTCAAGGTTCGATGATCAAGCTGTGGGTACCCAGGTTCAATCAATCCTATCATTACCCATTGATACCAAAATGCATCTGCTAAGTGGTTAGCTTAGGCTCTGCAATAATTGAGTCAAATATAAGCTGTACAGTTAATTTTCTAAGGGGAGGCTGAGCCCCCCCCCCCCTTTCAATCCAAGGGGGGCTCAAGCCCACCCTGGTTATATGGTTCCTACACCCCTGGGAGGTAGCACAGTGAAGATCATGCTTGCTTAATTGTAGCCATAGCTATTGTAGCTACAGCACATGAACACTATGTGCCATAGCTATAGTATGGCCATGCACTACTAGGAGGTAGCACAGACACTGAAGATCATGCTTGCTTAATAGTATATTATATACGCGTAGCTGTATTGTATTGACAGGTGACCCTTCAAGCCAGCTAAGACATAGCTAGAAAATTCCCAATGAGGTTGGATGACAACCACGGTTAGGGTGCTGTAGTGTAGCTACTGTCACCTTAATGCAATTTCTCTAACATTCGCCCTCACATCCGTTGTGTGCTGGTGAACAGACTGATATTTCGAAATTTCCTGATTGCCGACACACGTGATGCCATGTGACAGCGTACGCGTCGTGTGCTGTTGTATGCTCCACCCACTAGCTGTTTCTGCGTTCACTGCTTCCAGAGAACAGACCTGTTCACCGGGTCGCCCAGCTTGATCTCTGATCGAGCGACCGAGTTTGAGATCAATTCTCCGGTCGCGGTCGAGGGAGAAAGTTTGAGATCAATTCTCCGGTCGCGGTCGAGGGACAGAGCTCTATGTAGGGCGTGGACACATGTCCCGGGCACGTTTTGCAGCTGCAAACATTGATAAAGTCCTGTCCTGACCAGCAAGGAACGGGAAACGGCCATGGCTTGCCTAACAATGTCGCCAATGACTTTCAGGTTGCCTATTCCTTGTTTCAATTTTGCTTCTCACTGCATTATTTTACCTACCGTATCTTAGACCAACGTAGCTGTTTGCAGATAGACACACTGTGGCTATGCTTTATGTTAGTACCATATTCAAATTGCTACGCATAGTCAGCAGTGTATTGTCTGGTGTGTATGATGAGGAAGCCTGTGCTGCTGCAGCCTGCAGCTAGCTCACACCTGAGCCCCATGCAGTTCAGATTGTTAGCCCATACTAAGTAGTCCAACTTTGGTCCATCTGCCCTCTGCAGGAGGCTGGAGTGGTCAGCCAAGAAGCTACAGCACCCAAACAACACCTACAGTTACCGGCAGCGCAGCTCTGCTGAGGGCAAGCCGCAACTTGAGTCAAGTCTGCTTGATGCAAAGGTTTGCTGGTAGAGGCTTATTCATTGCACTTGCTAGCAGCCATCATTTCTCACAAAGTCTCAATAATTAGAGATGCTAGTTGAGGTTATTTGCTCCCACGTTAGTTGATAGGGACAGTGTCTGTTTACTTTGCACACTGTTTTCGAAAGGACAACCTCTCCTTATGACTATAAATGTGGCCCTGTGCACCCCTTGAATGGTATCCATCGGTCATGGGATGTGGACGATAGCATCTGCAATGCCTTGCACACTGTGTCACGTGACTCTCTCTATATTCAGTTACTGCTACCTGAGGCCTCTCCCACACCTGACTTTCCACCAGCCACTCCTCACAAAGCTAATAGCTTAGTGAGCCCTTCTTAACTACTTCTGGGGAGAACACTGCTATGATCTCCTGAATACAGTTGACATGATGAGACAGTTAAAGGCAATAACCTTGTGGATGTATTATGATAAGACTAGTGATGTGTTGTGATTGGGAGGAGTTCCGTTCCACCATGTGCCATGTTTGTCTGTATAGTACATAACTTGGTTGCGAAGTACAATAGTGACACAAAATTAATCTGTACTGCTGTGAGCCTCCCCTGTGATTTGTGATGATCACAGTGTATGTATGTGGCTATTGAGCTGTGCCTCTAGTGTGTATGTGCTGTGCATGTCTTGATTGCCAAATTCTTCCAAGATATATAATTATAGTAGTTCCCAACGGGCGATTGATATGTTTTTGTGCTGGATCTGTCTTAGTCTTGTCCCCAGCCCCACCTCTGCAAACATGGCTGCTGTCTGTGAAAAGTGGGTCTGGCACACAATGCCGCATTTCTTGTTTTTTTGCTAACTCAGCACAATTCACATGATATTTTTATGGTCAGATCGCAATTACCATGGAAAGCACAGGGGTGCGTGTCTATGTTATCCTGTCAACTTTGCAAGAAAAACTTTGCTGGAATCATTTTAAGCACTAAGGGAGTCAAAGGCTCTTACTGCTTCAAATGGGAAGGAAAACAAAGATATCGCGCCCACTGACAAACAGTAGCACTGTTTCACCTTGGTCATGTTCAGGGCTGTCAGACCCAAGTATCTGAATGCTCTTGCTGGATGAATGACATGGAAAATGTACTTCCTAGGCAAGGAACAAACCTGCTGCTGTCCGTACCCTTGGCTCTGCATGTCACATGATTTGATCCTTACAGCCCGTTTACACCAGTGGAACGGTTCCAGAACCGGTTATGAGAACCGTTCCGTGGAATGGTTCTCATCGGTTCACCCCCCGTTTACACTACAGTAAGAACCGTTCCAGAACCGTTCCAGAACCGTTCCACCGCGTAGTGTAAACGGGCTGTTAGAGTCTGATTGGTCCTCTAAGATTCTGGTATGCTGAGTCAGCAAAACCAAGAAATGTGGCATTGTGTGCCAGACCCATGTAAGTCACCCTAGCATGCACTGTACCCCACTGCCTTCTTTCATTGCAGCAGCCCCTCGTAGTGGCAGGTGCAACTAGCCCATTTCTAGTGTCCAAGGCAGTGGTCCTCCAGCCGCGGCCACAAAGGTGAGGCTGACATTTATGCAGCACAGTCTGCAAAGAGATGGCATGGTAGTCTCCCCTTACTAGAATGAATTGTAAATTGGTACTTTTTATGTACTCTTCTTATATGAACCTTGATACAATTTGGCTGATATTGATAATCTAACGAGTCGGATATTAATTCAGTAATGTCTGTACTCTGTATGCTTGGTTAAGTTGGTTTGCTTATTTCATTGTAGAAAAGAACCGTATGAGACAGCTTGCTCCACAGCTGGGATGGGAGAATTCACCTACCCTGACCCACTGGTGGGTCTAGAAGGCCCTTTGGAGTTTCACAAGAGAATTGCTGTTCTCAAAAAGTATGTACATGATACGAATGAATGGGAACTCTATCACAGGCGAATTCTATCTCAAGAAGCCCCCAAGCCGTGGTTACTGCCCACAAGCCATGGAGTTCACTCCCTCCGCAGAACCATGTCCCATTCCAATGGCAGCACTAGCTCCACTGAGCTAGTGCAGAGCACAGACCAGAAGCATCAAAAGAGATCGACCCTCAAGAAAGGGATAAGCCTCCCTGACATGGTGTTGGCAGTTGATTTGTGCTCTGCCCCAGAAAGGCCAGGGGTGTCGCTTCCCAATGGGAGAACTTTAAGGAGGACAAGCAGTGCAACTGAGCAGTTGAGTGTAAGCACATGTGCTACTGCACAGTTGCACAGGTCATCATGTGCCTGTGATGATAGGAATGTGAAGGGCCCTCCCTCAGCAGAGAAGAAGACTGTGAAGAAGAAAACTAAAGCAGTCCCAGCTGTGTCAGACAGCCCTGAGGAGGAAAGGGTAAGACCAACAACACCTGCCCCTTCCACAGCAAAGCAAACAAGGAAGAAGAAACGCTCTAGTTCACGGCCATCTTCTGCAAAGCTGATTCACAAGGCAGCAAAGAAACTGCCCCATGCACAGTCTGCTAAATAGCACTCTTTGGCAGGCAAATATATGCAAAGACAGCTGATTGCTGTTGTCATGAGTTCAGCTCGTATGTATGTCACGTTGCATGTACACATTGTGTACAATCATAGATCTTCTACCTATGGTGCATATGCACATGCATTTCAAGGGTGGATCCAGGGGTGTTTCCAAGGTTTCCAGAAACTGGTCAGATCACCTCTGGCTAGTATTTGCATTTATCAGTCTTATAATGTCTATGCTTCCTTATAGCTATACCTTTATGCGTTGGAAACTAGTCATGAAAGTTTCTCGATCCGCCCTAGCACTTGGTACGCTTTGTGTCATCTATGCTTGCACTACCGACCTCGAGCCCGCACGTGACTTGCCGATATTGCGAAATTGATGAACAAAATGGATGCCATCAAAGACTTGAAAACTAGGCAGGAAGTTTTAGAACACCTAAATCTCTTGCGAGTAAGAGAGGTACGTGCATACGACCTTTGTATTTAGTGTACGAGTACGTATTCCTTTAAGCTTCACAGGGATAGGTACCCTGATTCAATTTCGGTGCCTCTGTCCTCTGGCGGACGGCGTGCGTACGTGCAGGGCACAGCTCATGCATTGAGAGTAAGCCACACGTGAAACCGACTTTACCGTCTTCGTGTAGGCTGTGTGGTGAGCTCATGACCCTCGCCCTTGTTCCTTGGAGACTTAACATTAATGGTGCTGGATGCCGTCGGTGTGTGTGTATGATGGGGCTGTATCGGCGATCTGCGGCTGATAATCAGCAGTGTGTGTGTACGTGTGCATGCCAGGTTTGCAGTACCTGTTGTGACTCTCGCTGTGACAGAGCACCATTGACACTGAGCTGGATGACCTGACAGAGAAGCAGGAACAACTGGACACAAAGATGGCCACCTTGCTTCAGGCAATGTGAGTGTAGCCTAGTATGCACACAGAGCTTCACCACTGGAGCCGTACTGATTATGCCCCCACCCCTCCAGCAATAGCCTTTCTTTTTAATAGCAGTAAATCTCTCTTGTTTACCATCCATCTCCCACACACGCCCCTCCTCCTGCAGCCCAAACATTGATGGGGTCCTGGCCGAATCGCATGCTCTGCATGGTTTGGTGCAGGAGGCCAGTCGACTGGCAGAGGGAGTCAGTTGCAAGGTGAGGGCACTGGACCTTGCCAAGAGCAGAGTGTTTGAATGCATGAAGCGTGTCGATGACATCCTGGACCTTAAGGACTGTGTGGATGGTGTGCAAGAAGCCATGGCATTAAAGGACTATGAGAAGGTGAGTTCCCAGCAAAGACAGGGTGAGCTAGAGCCACAGAGATACAGCAAATCGTATGTTCTACTAAAAACCTCTACACATGTACAGATGCACATGGATCCTTCCCTTAGCACATGTGCTAGTGCTGTTTCCCCTGCTGCAGGCAGCAGCGCATGTCCACCGCTTCCTGTCCTTGGATGAGAACCTTCTGCGTGAGCCCGGGCCTGACCCTAAGAAGGCAGACAGCTTTGCCTCCTCTATGCATGTCTTGCAGCAAGCCAGCTCAGACCTGCAACAGGTCATCATAGAGGGATTCAACAAGGCAGTGCTCAGCAAGGACCACAACAACATTGAAAGGTGTGCCAGTGAAAAGCTATGGCACTGACTGAATGTCTATATACAGTTTGTGGTTGTATTGCAATTGTGTGTGTGCATGGCTGTACTCTTGCTGCAGATATGTGAAACTGTTCCCACTACTCAACCTTCACTCTGAAGGGCTCGAGAAGTTCTCAAGCTTTGTCTGTGGAGAGGTATGTAAGCTTGGCAGCATCACACCATGAGAACGCTTTAGCTATTGCTTCCCTACCGCACACTCACTCACCTGCTTCCTCTCCACTGCTCAGGTAGCTGCTGTTGGATCAGCAACAGTGAAAAGACTGCAGGCTGCCTGGGACAGTGGTACGTGCATACAGTGCAGTGCTCTCCCTAGGCTGTTTTTGAAGAGTACAGAACCCTTCTTGCTCCCTTAAGTACCCTCCTAAGACTATAAACATGGCACTGTAACCTCCATGAAACGGCACTACTAGTCATGTGATGTGGGCAATAGCGTTTGCATGCACTACACACCACGTCAAGAGGCTCTCCCTGTATTCAGTTACTGCACTGTGCACAAGACATGGGCAGCTCTCCCATACCCAACCATCCATTAGCCACTCCTCACATGGCTCAGGGTCTAGTGTACCCTTCTTAAACTATTTTCTGGGGACTGATGCAGTGGGCTAACACATGCAATGTGCTGCAGTAGTTATTGGGCTCGTTTGTGCCATTCCTTTGCTGTATACTCTGTGCATGGTGCAGATCAGCTGAAGGAAGGCATGCTGGGCATGAGCATCAATGCTTTCTTTGAGAGTGTTGCTGTGCTGGTTGACAGGTATAGCCCCATGGTGGAAACACATTACGGTCAGTTGGTAGTTAGTGTTATCTCCTGTAGTATGTTCTATCCACTGCACTACCCGCCACACTACCCACTGCACTACCCACTGTACTACCCACCGCACTACCCACTGCACTACCCACTGCACTACCCACTGTACTACCCACTGTACTACCCACTGCACTACCCACTGCACTACCCACTGCACTACCCACCGCACTACCCACTGTACTACCCACTGCACTACCCACTGTACTACCCACTGCACTACCCACTGCACTACCCACTGCACTACCCACTGTACTACCCACTGCACTACCCACTGCACTACCCACTGCACTACCCACTGCACTACCCACTGCACTACCCACTGCACTACCCACCACACTACCCACTGTACTACCCACTGCACTACCCCCTGCACTACCCGCTGCACTACCCGCTGCACTACCCGCTGCACTACCCGCTGCACTACCCGCCGCACTACCCGCCGCACTACCCGCCGCACTACCCGCTGCACTACCCGCTGTACTACCCGCTGCACTACCCGCTGCACTACCCGCTGCACTACCCCCCGCACTACCCCCCGCACTACCCGCCGCACTACCCGCCGCACTACCCGCCGCACTACCCGCCGCACTACCCGCCGCACTACCCACTGTACTACCCGCCGCACTACCCGCCGCACTACCCGCCGCACTACCCGCTGCACTACCCGCTGTACTACCCGCTGCACTACCCGCTGCACTACCCGCTGCACTACCCCCCGCACTACCCGCCGCACTACCCGCCGCACTACCCGCCGCACTACCCGCCGCACTACCCGCCGCACTACCCGCCGCACTACCCGCCGCACTACCCGCCGCACTACCCGCCGCACTACCCGCCGCACTACCCGCTGCACTACCCGCCGCACTACCCACTGCACTACCCACCGCACTACCCACCGCACTACCCACTGTACTACCCACTGCACTACCCACTGCACTACCCACCGCACTACCCACTGCACTACCCACTGTACTACCCACTGCACTACCCACTGCACTACCCACTGCACTACCCACCGCACTACCCACCGCACTACCCACTGCACTACCCACTGCACTACCCACTGCACTACCCACCGCACTACCCACCGCACTACCCACCGCACTACCCACCGCACTACCCACCGCACTACCCACCGCACTACCCACCGCACTACCCACTGCACTACCCACTGCACTACCCACCGCACTACCCACTGCACTACCCACCGCACTACCCACTGCACTACCCACTGCACTACCCACTGTACTACCCACTGCACTACCCACTGCACTACCCACTGCACTACCCACTGCACTACCCACCGCACTACCCACTGTACTACCCACTGCACTACCCACTGCACTACCCACTGCACTACCCACTGCACTACCCACCGCACTACCCACCGCACTACCCACCGCACTACCCACCGCACTACCCACTGTACTACCCACCGCACTACCCAATGCACTACCCACTGCACTACCCACCGCACTACCCACTGCACTACCCACCGCACTACCCACTGCACTACCCACTGTACTACCCACTGCACTACCCACTGCACTACCCACTGCACTACCCACTGTACTACCCACCGCACTACCCACCGCACTACCCACTGCACTACCCACTGCACTACCCACTGCACTACCCACTGCACTACCCACTGCACTACCCACTGCACTACCCACTGCACTACCCACTGCACTACCCACTGCACTACCCACTGCACTACCCACTGCACTACCCACTGCACTTAGTTATCAGTGAATTGATATACAAGGAGAATAACAGTGGCGAAAGGATGCATCCCTGTCTCAACCCACATGTTACTTTGAAAGGTTCACTTCGTCCCTCTCCCACCTTCACTTCACAACTCACATCCTCATAAACTGCCTTTAGGAAAGCTGAGAGGCGACCTCCTAACCCCATTCCCTCTAAACACCTCCACAACTTCCCTCTGTCCACCTACTACCCACTGTACTACCCACTGCACTACCCACTGCACTACCCACTGCACTACCCACTGTACTACCCACTGCACTACCCACTGCACTACCCACTGCACTACCCACTGCACTACCCACTGCACTACCCACTGCACTACCCACTGCACTACCCACTGCACTACCCACTGCACTACCCACTGCACTACCCACTGCACTACCTATTGTGTTAAATACTGATTTGTAAGAAGCGTGGTCTACCTGTGCTGGATGTGTTCTCTCTGTTTGTACAGGTCCTGGCTGGCTGATCCTCATGTTGCAGCCCCTCCAGGTTAGCTAGCATAGTTGTGTTGAGCTTAACAATGTTGACCTCTGTAGTGCTCCTAGCTGTTGGTGCAGGTCAGTGCAGTGGCTGCTGTCCCTCATGCAGGCTGAGTGTGACAAGCACACACACAAGTTGTGTGACCTCTTCAGGACCTGGCGGCAGCTCCACAAGAAGGTGGGCATAAAACTGTGCTGGCCTGTGATGGTCTTGAATTTGTGTCTATTCTGCCTACAGCTGAAGGTGGCCCAAATGCCAAGTGCTGCTTTGGCAAGACTGCCTGCCTCTGAGAGGTGAGTGGCCATCAATACACACACTTGTGGTGGACAACATGTAACCGCTAATGTCATTTATATGTGCATGCGTCTTTGAAGGCCTGGAGCAAAGGATATTGACTCTGTACTGACAGAATTTGCTCACATTGTTTCAAGCATGGAGCTGTACTTTCAGTACCTGCGTAGAAAGGTGCAGTGCCTCCCTGGACCATTGTGGGCAACTGTGCCCACTAGAGCATATGTGACTGTATCTAGCCCTACCCCTCACAGCTAGTGGAGGATGCAGGACAGTCCCCAGAAGAGGGAAGTTCCTTAGGGGAGGAAGGTGAGTGGTGCCCCACCCCCTGCTTCTGCTGCAACTGGTGTTGTGAACATGTGTGCTCTGCTCCACAGCCACCTCCCTGCTGACTACATGTGGGACTAGTGCTGCCAAACATGTAAGGGAATGGTGGTCTGGCTGTACCTTCTGACGGTCAATCTCCCATCTCCTTCACCTCTTTCCACCTGTCCTACCCCAGGACCTAATCAGCCAGTATCTGTCTATAGAGAACTATTTCCTGACTGAAAGCTACAACAAGGTATCAGCACGTGTGTACATATTATGAGCTATGCCTGTGTGGTGTTGTGCAAGGAGTGTAAGGTTACATGTGATACCACAATACATGAACATGTGTGTCTCCCATTTTGTTCCTTCCCAGGCTGTGGCCATGTCCACAAGCAGCTCTGATGGTCTCTCATCTAGTGTCACAGATGACCTGTTCTTCATTCTTCAAAAATGCCTCAGGTGGGTTCAAACAGGTGGTACTCAAGCAGTGTGTGTGCATGTGTCTGTGCATATGTGCACCTTCTATTCATCTGTCCTCTACAGGCGTGCCTCTTCATGTGTTGCAGTGGACTGTGTCTGCACAATAATGAACCATGCCAGGTGATTGACCACTGCTAGTTTGGTAACACATCAGATGATACTGCTTACACAGTGAACTTGCAGCTGTTACAGATTGATGCCTTCCCTGTGTCATTATGTCAACTGCTTACAGTGCACTGCTCATAACAGAATTTAAGGAGTTCCTATCTCAGCAGCTCAAGACATCATACACACAAGAAAGCAGGTACATACGTCTTTCGTAACAGGCACACCATCAGTGACACACTGTGTGTCTGTACGTTTGCTTCATGTGAGGTTATTGGCACACACAGCACTACAATTGACTTTGACCTGCAAGCCATGTTCCAGGCCAGCACTGCTCGAGGGCCTGAGGAGGAGGCCAAGCCACAGGTAGCTTATGGTGGTCTGTGTGGAGAGGTGTTGGTGGTCTGTGTGGAGAGGTGTTGGTGGTCTGTGTGGAGGGATGTTGGTGGTCTGTGTGGAGAGGTGTTGGTGGTCTGTGTGGAGAGGTGTTGGTGGTCTGTGTGGAGAGGTGTTGGTGGTCTGTGTGAAGGGATGTTGGTGGTCTGTGTGGAGAGGTGTTGGTGGTCTGTGTGGAGGGATGTTGGTGGTCTGTGTGAGAGGTGTTGGTGTGTGTGAGAGGTGTTGTTGGTGTGTGGAGAGGTGTTGGTGGTCTGTGTGAGAGGTGTTGTTGATGTGTGGAGAGGTGTTGGTGTGTGTGAGAGGTGTTGTTGGTGTGTGTGGAGAGGTGTTGGTGCGTGTGAGAGGTGTTGGTGGTGTGTGGAGAGGTGTTGGTGTGTGTGAGAGGTGTTGTTGGTGTGTGTGAGAGGTGTTGGTGGTGTGTGGAGAGGTGTTGGTGTGTGGAGAGGTGTTGGTGCGTGTGAGAGGTGTTGGTGCTGATCTGTTATTCAGGTGGCCTTGAATGACATTGAGCTTGCAATTGAGAACATTCAGAAACTATGTGCTAGTGTACAGGTGAGCCATCTCATGATCTGTGGGTGGAGGGGAAGGGCTGTAGGAGAGGGCAGGCTTGTGAGTCCCTTGTGTGCTGTATTGCAATCTGTACAATCTCTGGTGGGGTCACACAGGTTGGTAATTGGTTTTTCTCTTATCTGATTCCCTGGTCCACTGTCACTCCATCACACCATATGCACATATGCACATACACACACACACACGCACACACACACACACACACACACACACACACACACACACACACACACACACACACACACACACACACACACACACACACAAACACACACACACACACGTACGTACATGTGTACCTCTGTGCTAATCAGGCTGAGTACATGAAGAAGATTGCTGAAGGGCAGCATGGAGACCAGCAGAAACTAGATGTAAGACATCACCTACTAGTTGTGTTTACACAGGGGTAGGGGATGGTGTAGTGAATAGGCAGTGGAGATACTGGGTAAAGTGGTTAAGTGGTACATTGGTACTGTTTGATCACTCCCTTGTTTATAAGGTACACTTGGGTCGGTCCATGTGCTTGCACCCTTTGCCAGTGCACCTCTTGCTCTTCACTGCCCACCTGCACATTGGCATGCTAGGGGAATCTACCCAGCAGCATTCAGAGTGACCTGTAGGGCTTTAGCTATGGGTGCACTATTGTTACAAGGAAATGGTAGTCATACGTACAAGAGGAAGACTACACAAAGACAAGATAAAGCTGTTGAAGTCTTTGTTGATGCACACACGTACCTCTTTCTACAGACTTGTCTGGCCAACCTTCGCAGCAGTGTCACTGTGTTCAAGGCACTCAGACAGGGACAGGTGGGGCAGCAGCTACGTACAACCTCATGCACATACCTCCTTCAGTACTGCTCAGCCTCATGCAGGCATCACGTGTACCCTATACAACTTCTTCCACTTGCCCCTCCCCTCCACGCTCACTGTCACACTTATGAACAATGCAGGATGGGATCAGTCGCTTCTGCACTGAAACCGTATTACCAAAACTGAAGATGAACATTGAATCCTTCAGCACGACTAAATGGGTGGTGACACAGGTAGGTTGGTGTTGATGTGGTGGGGTCAGTGGAGCCCATTGGCTCTTGGGATGACTGACATCATCCCCTTCATCACTCTGTGCACAGGAAGAGTATGCAGTGTACCAGGTCAGTGAGCCCTATGTTCCCCAGCTGATTGCAGCCCTAGATGGTGCCGTGAATGAGATGAAGGTCAGTCCTGCCCCAGTAGGGGTGTTGCTGACCTGACCTTAGTGGAAGTGTTACGAGGTGCCTACTATTGTGGCTTGTCACAGCCCATCCTACTGCCAAAGACATTTGTGGGCGTGGCTGATGAGCTGATTGGGTCAGTAGCCTTCCTCATTGAGAAAGAGGCACTCAGGTGTTCCTTCAACCAGGTCAGTTTGCACATTCTTGTTGTAGGACACACTAAGTCTTATCTTGTGCTCACAGACATGCACTGGATGTAGCCTCATCCTGTGTGCTGCTGCAGCTTGGAGGTGTCCTGCTGGAGAAGGAACTGAGGAGTCTAATCAGTTACGCCTCCAGCCTCATGGACTGGTCCATCCGGGACAAGTTCACAAGACTGCTCCAAGTAGCTACCCTACTGAGCCTGGCTGCAGTGAGTGCCTATGAAATAATTCCAGTGAATGTGAGGAGTCATTGCATCCCCCCCCCCCCCCCCCCCCCCCCCCCTCCTTCCCTTCTCCTCTCTCCTTTCTCCTGCCCCAGCCAAGTGAGGTATTTGACTACTGGGGTCCCACAGCCTCTGGGCCCATTGCATGGAGGCTAACTCCCTCTGAAATACGACAGTCCCTGGCCCTTAGGTATTGTGCAATACATGACAGTAGTAGTGCATTGTCTGTTTCGTCATCTACCCCCTGCTATGTACTGACTCCTGTAGGGTGGATTTCAGAAATGAGGACATCAAGTTGCTGAAGTTGTGACTACATTTCCTTCACGTGCTGCACATCAACAAAATGTACAATGTATAATAATTATTGCCCTTGTTTGGATTCGTTAGGTAGGCGAGGCCCGGGTCCGGAAGTACTTGTAAAAGCACCGGAAACGGGTAGCTAGTTAGCACGAGTGTGCCACTGGCTTGCCATAAGGGCGAAAGGTCTCGGCTTTCCTTGTATTGACTGAATAGAGCGCGCGAAGACTTGCTGAAGCAACCAGGTAATTATAGTCAGCTAGATTTGCACACACGCCCTCAGAGGTGCCAGTAATGCGGCGCCAAACCTCGCCACTCGTACACTGTGTACGTGATCCAGCTGCCAAATATGAAGTGTAGCTCAACGGTAGCGGGCCAGCGGAAAGACGTGGGTTATCATGCCTCGCCGTGCCCGCCAGGGTCACCTAGCTGTTTGTGATCGCTCTACCTGGCCGCGCAAGTAGCCTGGCGAGAGCAGTGATGGTCGACATTGTTGTACGTACCTCGCTCTGTAACCAACCTGGGGGTACGCAGTAGTGCAGGCATTTACCCATGTAGGACTCTGCATGCCGTCGACCAGTTGCTGAGCAGTAGTGCGTGCTAGATTGTGCGTGTATGTATGTGTAGGTGTGGCTGACCCACGTGCCTGTATGCTGCCTGTGGCTGTAGGTGATGAGTGCCTCATGGGTGGGGCAGATAACGGGCCCAGTGGCCCAGCAGGCCATGGTGAGTAGCACATACACGTACACAATGCCATGCTACATACATACATACACTCCCTTGGGCCTGCTAGCACATGTCCACCTCATCCACAGTACAAGACAAGTGAGGATCAGATGCGGACAGACTTGATGGCTCGAGTGCGGGTAAGTGACGGTCATCGGCTGCCTGTGGTTTGTGGTGGTGTGTGCATGCATATGTCTGTACTCGCCTGGGTGTGTGATAAATGTTTATGTTGTGCATAGCAATTGTTTAAAGTTGTCCTTGACAAGCACTTGCACTAATGGATAGAGCCCACCCCTCCACTCTCCCCACCCCCTTCCCTCCTCCTCCCATACTGCAGGCGGGTGAGCTGTCAGTAGCTGATGCCCTCAAGATGGCCACAGACCAGGGTCTGTACGAGGAAAGGAACTTATCCAGTGTGCTTCACAATTTCCACATATACAAGTACATCCACGGCCGCATGTCTTCCCAGCGTTTGATCCTCCAGGTGCAGTGGGGCCCAGCCATAGCATGCTTGCATGTAGTGGGAGGGATATTAGTGTGCCTGTGAGCTAGTTGGCTGTGTGTTCACCTTCTTCCCTTTTAGTTTGACTTTGAGTCAAAGGCTATCAAGACCATTCAACATGGCAAGACAAGCAAAATAGCCAACTTCGCAGACTTCCAGGGATACAGCGATGTGCGTGCTGTACAATGCTACATATATACAAGTAGTGTGTGTAACTAGCAACATGATCCACTTCTGAATTCACAGTGTACTGTTGTGTGCAGATGCATGTACTTTTGGTCTCATGGTGTGCATATACATACATGTATCTGTAATAACAAGATGTTATCACTGCACAGTGAAGTGCATAATGGTCTAAATAGGTTGTTTTTGTGTGAATTACTTACAGTAAGTGTGCTCCGTCCTATCCTGTACAGGAAGGGAACAAGATTGTTTTAAAGTTTGTTTCAGAGCAGGATCACTTTGAATTTGAAACTGACTGGAATGATAAAACCCAGGTAAGTGTTATTGTAACAATTAGCACTCCTTTCTGCATCCCTTTCACCTCTGCATCAACTCTGCCTGTATGTACAACTAACATTGCTGCTGTGTGTGTGTGTGTGTGTGTGTGTGTGTGTGTGTATGTGTGTGTGTGTGTGTGTGTGTGTGTGTATGTGTGTGTGTGTGTCTGTGTGTGTGCGTGCATGCATGTACATGCCTAGTATATGAATCTATTTAAGCATCAAAGGTTACACAAACATGATGAGTGAACAGCAAAAATTATTGTCATGCAGTAAATTTTAACATATACTAATAACAGAACATACAGCTACATGCATACAATAAAGAAACATCCACACTCTAAGGCCTACAAACAGGAACATAGGCAATCAGTCAAATACAACTCAAGTCCGAGTCAGCAGCTCTCGAGGAGGGCCTCACTGTGCCAAGCACTGCTGCAGTGTTGCCTCGTTGTATTGCTAGTATATTGTGTGCTGTATGTTGTATATTGTGTGCTGTATGTTGTATATTGTGTGTTGTATGTGCTGTCCATTTAGATTGTGCGTCTGATGAAGAGTATTCTAGAGTACAATAACATCATTGACCAAGGAGAGGATGAAGGTGGGCGAGGCTTAAGACGAACAGTCTCTTTCATTTAGTTGAAGGCTGGTAGAGGTTGAGTATTCCATATTGAGTGCTATGGAGGGTGGCAGAGGGTACTCCATGCTACAGTTTGTAAGGATATATGACTTAAAGTGTAGGCACATGCCATGTTCAGCTATGTAGAGGAAGGCCTTTGGGGCCAACACATCTTGCAATCTTGGTGACTGTTAATGTGGCAGGACTAGTACTGTCTCAGTATCTGTCTGCTTGTATGTAACCAGGCCAGAGTGATGTCCTGTTGGCTGTGTCAGCGACTACATCAACCTCTGACCAGCCTCTTGTGCTCAAAGAAGGAATACTGGAGAAGAAGGGCCACAGCGCTGCCTTTTTGTCATGGCCCAAACGCTTTGTAAGAGTCACCAAAGGAGAGCTCTTTTATTCCAAACCAGAGGACCCAGAGGTTTGTGTCTGATGTGATACCATGTGGTGTGGTGTGGTGTGGTGTGGTGTGGTATGGTGTGGTGTGGTGTAATGTGGTGTGATGTGGTGTGGTGTTCTCCCATCAGACTCCGCTGAACATCATTGACCTTCATCCGGCCAAAGTCACTGTGAAGAAGTCAGACAGCAACATCATTAGTGTCATCACCACTACCAACAACAGAGTGTTTAGGTATATGGGCCAGAGGGGACCCGTGGCAAAAAGTACCTGTGTACATCTTCACATACTGGGTCAGGTTGTAATGTCATGTTTATGATCCACCATGCACAGTTTTCGCGTCCCTTCTGCTGCCAAGAAAGATGTCATTGAAGCTGAAAGGAATGACTGGTTCACTGTAAGGACTGTATGGGGGAAGGGGTAGGGTTTCAGCTATCCCAAGTGTCAAACAAAGCAGTATAATGTATGTACGTACTAATATTACCAGAAGACATCAATTTGTAAGGTGTCAACTGTTGCTAGGTAGCTAAATATCAGCGAACATACCAAAGCTAGGACTTGGTTTCCCACTCTGGACTCTTGTAGATACATTCTTTCATCTGGTCTAACCAATACTGTAATTTGACCTTTATGTGTATGTACCAATACATCAATGATAACATTATTTGAATAATTGCTGGGTATTTACAATACTTAGCTACAGGAAGTTACAAATGGCCTGATTTAGCTCTCTTGCCTTACATAGCTAGCTAACAGTGAATCACCTGAACTCTGTTTTGCAACTGTTGTGGTGTTCAGTCATAAACAGTAGTTACCATGCTTCGCTTGTAGTTTCAGTGATAGGAACATCATTTGTTCTAACACCATCTTAACGTTGACAAATTTGGTCAATCATGAACATAATAAAGCCCATGATGTCGCAGTGCACTTAAGAGTACTGATGAACCTACTGCACTGTGACTTTTGCCCTGAAGAAGACCAGAGCATCTGGTCGAAACATTGGCAAGGTTTTCAACCCTGTTGTGAAGCTGGTATTAGAGAACCAACCCTTTCTGATGCCTGAGCCAGCTGAGAAGCCCTCACTTCACTGTGACTTTGTTTACATATGTGTTTTCTGGGTGACAATCATGGTAGCCTCCAGCCAGAACAAGTAGTGTTGTGATACTACCATTGGTAATCATTAATGTATAATGCTTTTGCTTGTGCAGGTCATAATGAAAGCAATGCATGGGGAAAGTGAGATGGCCCCAGAAGGTCTACGAAGATGTGCCACACGTGAGCCTCCTCCCCTAGTGGGACACATGCTATTACTCTACAGGTACTGATTTCCTATTCATTCAGTGAAAGAAGCCAAAGAAGCTGGTGAAACTTCCAGCAACATTGGAATGCGTATTCGAAAGAGCATGAAGTCGAGAAGCATCAAATCACAGGATTCTTTTGACTTGCAATCTCCACCAGTGCCTCCATCACCTAGTGCTAAACCTAAACCAACTACCTCTGCACTACGAAGAGAAATCTCCCCTCCCTATGTCCTTATTGGCTCACCTACTTCTACTGAGGCCCTGCCTACCTCCACTGCTGCCCCACCTACCTCCACTGATGATCCACCTACCTCCACTACGGCCCCTCCCACTTCCAATACTACCCCAGCCTCCACCACCTCCCCTGTGGCCCCTCCAAGGAGAAACAGGCGCCCTCCTCCCCATCCGCCTGCACAGTCTGTGAAGCCCACTCGCCAAGACAAGCCCCCACCAGGTGGAACCCCATCCCAGCAGAGCGATCCCCCTGCACATCATGGCACGACTACCCATGATGAAGATCATTCACTGAGTGAATCATCCTTACAGGTTGAATCAATGCAGGCAGAGAGCCCACCCATCCTGCGAGCCCACAATGACAATGAGAGCTCAACAGGGTCCTCCAAGTGGACCTCCCACAGGCGCTCACTGACTATGTTTGTGAATTCAATGACTAGATCACATACATTCTCACGCCGTGCATCCCTCCAAGAGCCCAAAGAGGAGCCTGCTGCTGACCTCCCACCTCTGGTGCTCGGGGACAAGAATGCCAACCAAGTTGTCCAGTGCTTTCAAGAGGTGTGTTGGAGTGGGGCTTTTCTATTTCATATATTGTAAAAGCACACTGTGTAGTATTGTGTACGTATTGGGTGTATTCATGTGTGGGTTCCTGTCTGCTGGCTCCCTTCATGGTCTCCCTTTCGCTTTAGGAGCTGAAAAGATTGACAGAGCGTGTCAGTGGTAGTGGGACGTCAATGAATGATGCTCTGGTACAGTGTGTGTGTGTGTGTGTGTGTGTGTGTGTGTGTGTGTGTGTGTGTGTGTGTGTGTGTGTGTGTGTGTGTGTGTGTGTGTGCATGTGTGTGTGCGTGTGCGTGTGTGTATGCATGTGTATGTCCACACATTAGGTGTGTGTGAAATGGTCCATGTACGTACTAAGTTGCCATGTGCATTATGTAGTATGTACATTTGCACACTATGAGCAGGAACCATCTCTTGCTGCATACAGCTTACTCGGCTTCAGATTATAGCAGCTGAGCTAGAGTACAGACTGGACCCAAGCAGTAGGTGAGAGGAGGTTGCTGCTCTGTTTATATATTAATACTATGATGCATGTTGCAGTACATTGTGGGTATTGTTGGTGCATCTGAATGCTGCTGTGGATAACAGTCTTGCACTAGAATAGGCAACGTGAAGTAGAGTGCTGCATGTTGAGCAGGAACCGTCTCTCACAGGGGAACATGTTCAAGTATGTTTGTAGCTTCTTGGCGTAACTCTTGAACAGTTGAACTTCAGTCAGACAGAAACATTTGAGTATGTGCCTGTGCACTGTTCTGTACTTTCTGAGTCTCATCTTCACACAAAACTTGCTTTACTCAGATGCGATTTGTAGGAGAAATTGAGGGAATACATATGGTATACAACATCAGTAATCAACCGCCTAAAATTCCACAATGTTTACATACGTACATACGTAGGACATGTCCCACATGTGAGTGATGTAGATGGTAATTACACAGTGGGGCAGTGATGAAAGGGATGGGTGATGTAGTCAATGTCAGATCAGCCGGCTGTGTTTGTAATATGTAGTACTAACTTCATCTGTCAGTCTATCAAGTAGTGAGTGCAGGTCTCTCTGCACCTCATGTTATTTGTAGTTTGTTTCATGGCATTTGGCCTCTGTTTGCCTGTGGCAGCCCACCCCCTAGTTCTGGTGCTCGCCCAACTGACCAAGAGAATGACGAGGCCAGCAGCCCTGCACCTGCTAATGGGAACTCAGAGGGAAGAGGCTCCGCCGAGCCAGTTGACATTAGTGGGACAGCCACAGAAGAAGAGGCAGATCCACCCATCCTTGGAACAGCACCTCCAGATGAAGGGGGCGCCAGTACCGTGGACAAGGATGAGCAAGCAGTGTCGACTGTGGAGGAGGTGCCATCGAGTTTGTCTCCTTCACCTTTGTCACCTAATTCATCACCACCACCTGCACCTGGAGAGGATGTACCCCCACCAAGAGAGGGAGTACCCCCATTAGGAGAGGGAATGCCCCAATCAGGAGAGGAAGTACCCCCATCAGGAGAGGGAGTACCCCCGCCACCACCTCCTCCACCCCTACCAGGGTGTGGTGTACCGCCACCCCCACCCCCACCTGGGTGTGGTGTACCGCCACCCCCACCCCCACCCGGGTGTGGTGTACCCCCACCTCCACCTCCACCAGGAGCACCAGGTGCATTCCAGGATCCTTTTGTAGCCAGTAAGTTGTGTCCACCAATTGGACCATGGTGGTGAGCAGGTGGTAGCAGCTACGTACATACAGTACCTGTGCTCTGTCCTGCAGAGCTGTCTGCCCGGTGGACCCAACAGCCAAAGACTAAGATGAGGCCTTTCCACTGGAGGAAGGTACCAGACCCAATGGTGAGTGTGCACTTGGCATATCTTGCTGCATATCATGTGATTCCTGTGAACAGCAGACAGGACAACTAGCATATACTGTATCAATCCGAATAGAGGCCAGGGCTCATATTTCTTCCACAAAGATTCTTGACCAGGCCTCTTTTTGAGTTTGGCTCTTCCCCTAGCTATGTTTCCTATATAGAATCTGTCAGTGGTGCTCATCAAGATTCGCACACTGAGCTCTTTCTAGAAGGAGAGAATTGCGAGACGTTGCCAGTCACTTATGATCTGATCTGTGCCTCAGTGACGCCCTTCTCCCTTGCAGTGGCATCTTTACTCCTTTGCGCACACTCCACAGCCATCGACTGATGTAGAAGTATTGCCATTGTCTAATGGCCGCTGCTGGTGCAGTGGGAACTCCAAACAGCCACCACAGATCACACTGACATCAAATCAAATTACCAGCCCGCACTTGAGATGTCATAGAGGCTCAGTGTGTGGATTCCAAACCTGGCGTCAATTTGAACCCAGCCTCTATTAAAGAATTGCCGCTCTGACTGCCAGCTTCTATTTGAGGGCCTGGCTCTATTTGAGCCCGGCTTCTATACAGACAAATACAGTACATGCATTGTGAGTGTGTTGTGTGTGTGTGTGTGTGTGTGTGTGTGTGTGTAGTTGGCCAAGTCCTTGTGGGCCAAGATGGACAATGTCACTCACCTCCTGGACCTGGCCCTCCTGGAAGAAGAGTTTAGTGGGCTGGACCCTGTCGCAGAGAAGAAACCAGGTGGGGAAGCTGTATGGCAGGGTGTGTGAGTGTACGTAGGTAGGATCATAACATACAGTGGTAACTCCTGACTGACTGACTTGCCTATATGTTCTGTGTTCACATGTCTGGTTCTGTGTGTTACTTTAGTCAAAGTAACTGCCACAAAGACATTGTTAACTGATTCGAAGAGGGCTCAAAACATTGGTGAGCTTTGTGTGATACGAATGTCTGAAGTTGCTGTGCAATCTTTAGTGTACTCTGGACACACTTGACGTTTTCCCACATGTTGTGCTACAGGGATCTTCCTAACAGCGGGTCACCTAGAGGTGGGCAGTGTGGTGCCCCGGCTCAACAGGGTTGATGGGGAAGGCAGCCTTGACATGGAGACAGTGCTCAACCTCAAGAGGTATGCAGGTGGGAGAGAGAGGGGGAGAGGAGGGGACAGAGACGAGGAGGGCTGCAACAAAGTGTTGATATTAAGTTATATTAACATGTACTTGCATTGCTAGTGGTAAGGTATACCTACCGTACATACAACCCAATATATCATTCTTAGTCCTGCACTGCCTCGCATGCCCACTATAAGGTGTGTGGACTACATTAATATACTTACAGATTCATTTTCATTAACCTCATGATTGTCTGAAAAATTAATGGGAAGCTACCAGGACACTAAATGCTTCAATAGTACTATCAGCTCTATTTGATGTCATATAACCCTTCCACCTGGACCAACTAACCCAGGTTAAAGCATTCACATGCCACATTAACCCAGGTTAGAGCATTTGCATGCCACATTAACCCAGGTTAGAGCATTCGCATGCCACATTAACCCAGGTTAGAGCATTCGCATGCCACATTAACCCAGGTTAAGAATGTGAGTCTGTACCTGCTCATACTGAACATCTTTGGAATCAGCACAATGAATCACTGGAAGTGTTCAGGCACAGCATGAGTCATCACCAGTGCTACTGTGGTATCTGTCAAGGGTTGATGTCATTGTGTTATCACATGCTGTGAATCAGGTCAGGTGTATGGCTGCATAGCATGCACATAGCAGGCTAATGAGGTTTCAACAGTGCAAACTACGTACCTAATGTGTAATGTTATGGGTATGGGAATGATATTTTACCTGGGAAAGACCTCTAGCCAATAGGCTACTGTGCAAAGCACTCAGTACAGTACAAGATACAAAAACATACAGAGAAACATATTATACATACATACTGTACATGAACTTACATAACTAAGATTGGGATACTGTAGCCACATGTAATCCATTACGTCAGTTGTACCAGTTAATCTTGTATGTAGCTAGTCAACAGAAGTAATCACTAACATAGGCCGATAGATGTGAACAAATAGCAGTAGCTCCATCTGTTTTTAAGCTCAGTGGAAGGGCATTCCACCTTCCACGCAAGTACTGCTGCCCATAACTGCATAATTTTATTGTGTCAAATCTAATGGAAATCATGACCTGGAAGAAATGTAGGCGAGGAAAGGAACCCAGGACAACGTACCCCCTATAATTATACTGTATTAGCCCATGGATGCCATGTTGTGTTGGTGTATGTAGGTTCCAGCCTACTGAAGAAGAAAGTGAGATTTACAAGAATTACAAAGGCAAGGGGAATGAACTCACGGAGGTAGACCAGTTCCTGCTGGAGGTAAGAAGTGTGTGTGTCTTCATGTTACTCTCTCAATCTTTGTAGCTGTGTCTGTGTATGTAGGAATGGATAGTGTCCTAATTTACATTGTTTGTCCTGTAGTTGGTGAAGGTGCCATTGCTTTCTCGAAGGCTAGAGCTTCTTCTTCAGTTGAAGAGCTTTCCAAGTGACTTTGATGATTTCTTACCAGTAAGTGGTTTAACACCATATGCAGCGGCCACATTCAGTGTGCGGAACATGTAGTGTGGTATAGTCTCCAGCAGGTGGTGTACGAGTGCTGACTGTTCACACTGCACGCTAGTGCTCAATGCTTGCGTGTGCTTTAGTGTGCTGATGCCATTGTAGTGACTTGTATGCATTGTTATTGCATCCCATTAAGACTCTGAAGTTGGCCAGCCAGTCGTGTAAGGAGCTGAGGCAGAGCAAGAAGTTTGTGCAAGTAATGGAATACACACTGTCTGTGGGGAACTACCTCAATGCCAACACACCCAGGGGGAGGACCAATGGATTTAAACTTGTCACACTGACAAAGGTACATGCCAGCACCATGCACAATCAGCAGGAAAAGCATGTTAATTATGTTTATCTTCCTATGCTTTAATAAATATTGTACATTACATGTTTACATTATGTATTACTTAGTGTTGGTTTATTGCATTTCCGATATGTTTGTGTTGTGTATACGTACGTAGTTGGTGGACATGAAGGGAATCTCAAGGCGAAGTCTGCTGCACTACATCGTGCAGCAAATGGCTGCCCACAATCCAGAACTGCTGGGTCTGTACGAGGAGCTCTCCTGCTGTGCTCAGGCTTCAGAAGGTAACAGTGCTTAGATGAGGGCCTAGCTGGCACTATTGCATAGGGGCTACAGATATGGCTAACACTGTGCTTGTTGTTTGCTTGTGTAGTGTCTATAAAGGGAATTGTTGGAGAGTTTGATGGTGAGTGTGTCTTGTCAATGCAATACTGTGTGTGCTGCCTCTTGTGTCACCTGCTACACTGCTTGACCCGTCTTTGGCATACAGTGATGGAAAGGGAGTTGGAGAAGATACAAAAGAATGCTGCAGCAGTGGTGGCACATGCAAGTGTGCCGGATGAAGCAAAGAGGGAGATTAGTGCTTCAGTTGCGGTACGTTGTTGGACTGAACAGTCATGCCACAGTTATGTGTACACAGTGCATCTATGACTTCTTGCTTGATGGCTCACTTTGTGTGGTACTGCTGCAAATGACTGTAATTTCACTGAGTGGTCCTTTCTGTTTGTAGTCATTTCTAGACAGATACAGAGCAGAGCTCAAGGGAGCAAATGAAGAGGGCCGCCAAATGGAGAAGACCTTTTACAGCATTCTGGTGCGTAGTGTTTTCTCTTTCTACTGTTGCGCAATGATCACTTGTGGGGTTAACACATTTGGGATGAGTTGTCTGTTGCTCACATTCAGGAAGAACTGGGAGAGCCAGTTGCAGCTGACTCTGAAGAGGTATTCACTGCATTCAGCACTTTTCTGAAGCAGTTCCTTGTGGTGCGCAAGGAGCTGTACCCAGAGTGGGACCCTGCCAAGTAAGGTGGCACTACATGCAGAGAGTACACTAGACAAGCAGTTCTGTGCACCCACCTAAGGATCACTGTCCCTGTCCTCATCTCACAGTCCCAAATGCTTAACAAAACCCAAGCCAAAGTCTGCCAAACAGCATGAAGGTCCTGGCAAACCACCCCCGCTGCCAGGCACTAAGCCTATGGAGAATGGTGTACACAAGGTATGCACATACACACCACAAAAGGTACTGTAGCCATTGCTGCCCAGTTACATTAATGATGCATGCATTCACCTTGTGTTTAGGGTGGCAGACCTGACCAAGGGCTGGCTATAGCACAGAGTGTAAGCAGTTCATTTCAAAGCATACAGTGGCACACTGTTACATTCTTCAGTGAATGTCTGATGCTAGATATAGAATAGAGGATATACATAGCTACAGAAGTTTCTTCAGCAGCAAATAACATGCTTGTCCATCCTGTAACAGAACTTGACTGAATCACTCAAGAAGGCTTTTGAAAGAAAACAGTATCTCACCACAGCCAATGAGCCAGTACGTGGGATTCACAGTGGCTGTGTAGTAACTGCTGCATTCTGGATAAAATATAGCTCTAAATATATGTATGTATATCTATCCTCTTGTGCCCTTAGGCAAATATGCAGAATGTTCGTAAAACAAGTACCATGGGCAGACCAAAACTGGACAAGTGCGAGGGCGTCTTTGAGCTCCGTGAAGGGTCCAAGAAGCGTTGGGCCAAGCGCTACTTGGAGCTTGAATTGGCTCAGCTTCACGTATACAAGGATAAAGGAGGCAAATATCTCAACAGTATAGCATTAAGGGGCTCAGAGATCAGCCTTGAGTCCAACACAGTGCTGGTAGTGCAATGTGCAAGGGAGACATGGAATATCAAGTGTGCCACTGCAGAAGATGCAGCAACACTGTGCAAAATCATGACCCAAAGGAGTTCAGGAAAATTGGATTTCTGACACTACTGCATGGGCTATTTTGTACTTTGCACGATATTACAGATATTATTTTTCTACTGATCAATAAATAATAACTATCTCACTGTAATATGTACCACAATTAGCATGTTTTCCACATACAGCAACGCAACAATTTTGTATATTATTTAGTACAAGAACAGTGTATATATAAACATTAATATAAGTTATACTGGCAAGTCAAGCATATGTAGCATCCACTAAGGTTCACTCCGCAGGAACCTCTCCACCTGGTTATCTTGGAATTCCAGCATCTCTGGTCCATTGTGGATTAGATGAACAGTGACGTGGTTCGTGAAGTTCAGAGAATGAAGCAACTGTGTGTGTATGTGTGTGTGCGTGTGGGTGTGGGTAGAGGGGTGTGCATGCATGTGGGTAGAGGGGTGGAGGTTGGGGTAACTCTAGATGCTAAAGATAATGCAACACTAGTCTCATTCAGTACATGTATGCTGCAGTAACGGTCCATTATATTTCAAGCAGTCTCATCAGGTGATTATTATGAATGCACCAGTAAAGAGCATGCCCATGCACTCTTCAGAGAACACAACCCTCTGTACTACACACCCCCTGTGCTACACACCCCCTGGGACACACCCCCTGTGCTACACACCCCTTGGGCTACACACCCCCTGGGACACACCCCCTGTGCTACACACCCCCTGGGCTACACACTCCCTGGGCTACACACCCCCTGGGTAACACACCCCCTGTGCTACACACCCCTTGTGCTACACACCCCCTGGGCTATATGGCTTACATACCTTGGGTGTGAACAGAAAGTACTGTGCAGTGCTGAGGCCAGACACTGCGTCTACAATGAGATTGAACACCTTGCGCTCATTGACAGGATCCATCCCCTGTAGGCACAGGGAGGGAGCATGGCAGCACAATGGGCATCTGGCACTGAACAGCAATGAGTGGGAAGGCATCCCATAGCAAGGGCACCAACACAACACACACCTGGTTGATCTCATCCACTGCTCTAAAGGGGCAATTTGTGAGGTCTTGCAATGCAAGCAGGTACAGCATGGTAGACACACTGCGCTCCCCTCCACTCTGACGGGTGGACGTCAACAGCTGGAGGCTCTCAGTGTCACGAAACTTCACCATTATCTCAATGCCATACTGACTGAAGTCCTAAAATAAAGCAGAGGCGCACTGGAGTGGTCACACGTGCACATACAAATACATATTAGGTGTGAGCCTACTGACAGGGGACACAACACACAGTTTGCCCCCTCACTGTGTCATGCTCCTTCAGCCTGACTTGACCCGCACACTTCATCTGGCTGAAGAAGCTGCTAAACTTCTCATTCACTGAAGCAACAAGTTCCCTGAGTGGCTCAAGCCATGTCCTCTTGATTGTCTCCAGCTCCGAGCTCTGCTGTTCCACCTCTACCTCCATCCGCTGGATCTACACAGGCACCCAGGAAGGGAAGAAACATGAGTTGTGCTACTACACTACAAGACCCTTGCCACACACATACATGGCAATACTACCCGTGTTTTACAGGCACTGCTCTGTAGCATGCATTTACACTTGCCTAATGCATACATACCTCTCGTCCTAGCTGATCAATGTCCTTCTCCCGAGACTTGTACTCCTGAACCACCTACGTACACACACATCCGATGCATACAAGCAGGCCAGCACATAGCTAACCATACCCAGACACTGTACCTACAGCAGTGTAGTAAGCAGTGACTCACCCTTGGGTCAATGCCAGCACACAAGTCAGCCTTCGCCTGGAACTCATGCACCAATTCATCAATTTCAGCCAATGTGTCCGGGTAGTTATCAAATTTCTGGCAACAGTAAAGATAAGATTAAGTGAATGAATGTACACCAGTTCAGTTTCACATTATAGGGATATTTCAAAGCAAAAAAGGAGTACCCGTTTCAATTCCAGCGGGAGGTCATCTGGCTCATTCACTCCTGTTGCCTTCCTAGCCTTGTGCAGCAGCCCAACTGCAGCCTCCTTCAGGCTATTCTCCTTGTTCTTCAGATCTTTGCACACACTCTGCAAGGATGCACAACCACGTGGCATGCATGCACACCCAGCACTGGTAGATGTACATGTAACAGATCAGTTGTCCCCTTATCCCCACCTCCATGTGCTTCAGCTCCTCCTCAGACTCTCTGCATCGCTTCACAAGTACATCTCGCTCAAGGGATGACTGAGTCTGCTGAACCACACCCGCAGCCAAGCTCTCACACATGTGCACATACTCCTACATATCAGTAACACACACACCACAGTGTACTTCTCCACATCATACTACAGGAGCATGCAATAGTCTTACAGTGAGCACTTCTGCAAGCTTCTTGACAGCTAATACTCTTTTCTTCTGAATTAACACCACTTCAGCCACACATCGCCGCTCCTCTGCCTCAAGGTCAATGGCACTGTTGCTTAGCTGTTCAATCCTACGTACATCACACAAAGGCAGCTCAAAGTCTAGACTTAGGACAGTGCCACATTGGCACAATCCACTGTTCTCTTACTTTGCCTTCCTGGCCTGTACAATGCTATTCAATGATCTCTTTCGAGCACGGTTGGCTTGAATTTGACTCTACATGCATTTAACAATCAGAGACAAAAACTAAATAGCTATCCAGAGACTGTGCCACCCTGACCCTAAGTCACCTTGATCCTCCTTAGTTCTGCATCCTCCTGCCTCAGGACCTTCTCCTTCTCCATCAACTGGTCTACTTCTCTCTGGTTCCTCCTAATCTCATCATCCTTGGCCTGACAGCCAAGGGATGCACAGTGTAAGGCTGTACGTATGTGCACAACTCCTACACTACCCATCATGCCATTGCATTTAACATACCATGATGGTAAAATTGACCATGGCATGAGTTTCTCGTGTCAGGTATGCATGTCATTGCAGAAGCTTTGCTTATGTAGACAGCACAGGCAACTGACTCACCTTGATCTCAGCCTCCAGACCTTCAGTATCATCCTGGTTTGCATCAAACATCATGAACTCAGGTTTCCTGTGCACAGCATCCAACATAAGGGACCAACTTGAAAAACAGAAATGAATGTACATACAGTAGAAATACACATCAGAGCATACTTGATTTCCTTTGATCTGGAGATCATGTGCCCAGCAAAGCGACTCCGCTGCACTGAAAACTGTCAAATTCGTACGTGGAGCAGAAGGCAATTATATACTTCTATCATTGCATGTACATGGAGAACATCTTACTAGTGGAACTCACTTCACTACTTTCTGTAAAATATCTCAGAAACTTCACAGAAGATGGTAGGCTTCTCTCAAACTGTACAGATTAGCAAATTGATCAAGTACATAGAAGAAATCTCCCACTCCCCACAACACACACACACACACACACACACACACACACACACACACACACACACACACACACACACACACACACACACACACACACACACACACACACACACACACACACACACACACACACACACACACACACACACACACACATTTGGGCGAGCACCTTCTGAGACCACGTGGCCTCTATGCCACCATTTTGATGATGTCACACACACACACACACACACACACACACACACACACACACACACACACACACACACACACTTGGTGTCTTGGCTTACAGCTTCAATCTGTGCAGGACCAAGTTCTCCAGCTACCGGGATGTTGTGGACATTGTACTTATGACATAGGTAGCTCAGGACAGGTGGAGGAGCATCAATGTGGTCCAGCAGCATGCACTGAAAGTGATGCCTCCTGTCACCAGTAGAGAGGCAGAAGCAAATGAGAATGAGGCAAAGAATCACACATGCACCAATTAGCACAAGCGATATATTACCACACATAATTGGTCAACCAATGAAAAGAGTGTCCATATCAGTAAGCAGTCTTTACAGCACTGATGCCAGATATGTTTAGAATATCCGATGGAATGTAAGTATGTAAGTAATCCCTGAATGTCAAATCCTTACTGTATAGCCCTCAGATGATATTTCTCAAACAGAGCTACTTAACATGAGTGGGTAAGTAAGGTACATCCACTAAAAACGTTAACGTACTATGCCTATACGCACACCCTAGTCATAGTCGTGGTACACTCATAGCCATAGCTGTAGCATGCCCCTACCCTTAGCCATAGAATATCCATTGTACGTCCATCTATACATACACGTAGCCCTTCAAACCTCACTGTAGCATGACATTAGCTGTATATATAATTGCCAAGCTGAAAGGCGAGGCAAGTAATCTTGTAGCGTTGTTGTCCCCTGTATGTATGTATGTATGTATGTATGTATGTATGTATGTATGTATGCATGTATGTATGTATGTATGTATGTATGCATGTATATCCGCAGCTTGCGCAATGAAATTCTATGCTTGCGCATGTATATCTGTCTTGCTTGTGCAATGCTTGCACAACAATGAGGCCAAAATAAGCCCCGGGGAAATGACTGCATGCTGTCTGGAGGCAGGCTCGCAAAGCAAGTGCTGCTTGCAAGATATTTGGTGCACTATGCTAAGGACAAAGGCGCTTTCATCACTGCAAGACACAGAGTCGGACAGACTATTAAGGACTTGGGGCACAGTATGTAAGTACATGGACACTACATCAGCTCAAAGATGTCCTAGCTTATGGCAGCCACGACCAAGCTTGGGCCACTATTGAAAGTGCAGAAAGAAAGCATGTTTGCAAGTGGTGCCACAGTGCCAATGCCTTGGCAGAACAGTGGGAGGAGGAGAAAGCAGCTGATCACCTAAGAAAATGCAGCATCCTACTTGAGGAGACCCGTGTGCACAGGACAGTGAGTTAGATATTAGATATGCGAGCTGTATTTTGTTTATGCTGTGTGTCTGTGTGCACGTATGCACCGCGTGTGTGCCTCCATGTGAATGTGGTGTGCACACGTGTGTGTGTGTGCATGTGTGGTGTGTGTGTTTCCTGAAATAACTATATAGATTCAAGTGAGGCTGGTTGCATTCTAATGTATGCCCTAGTACGCCTGTACCTGTAACCGCAGTATGCCCGTGTGGTCCATAGCCATAGCCGCGGTACGCCCATACCTGTTGAACGGGCATAAACATTAACTTTTTCCTGCGTATACCGTAGTCTCAAGTAGCCAGACTGTTTTCCTCCCTTAAAGCTGTCTGGTTACATGGGGCTGGTTAGGAAATGACAGCTGGTTGGTTTCAAGTACTTAGTGAACAGTGTCAGAGCTGAGAGGAAACATCACGTGACTATCCCAAGGACAACTTTAAACAGGCACACAGCACTTCACACACTGAAGCTGGCATTGGCACCTATGTGCAGTCACATGCCAATCATCCAATGCCATTCAAACAAATACGTCACAAAATATACATTCCCCAGGTTAGGAATGAGCCACAAATGTAGGACAATCAGGAATTTATACCTGCTGTCTACATGGTGGATGTACGTAAGGGAAACTGCCCATCAATTTTGCACTGTACAGGTAAGCAGGAAAGGGTAAAGTGACACACCTCATCTGTTCAAAAGGTGGATCTGGTTTAAAATCCTCAACAGGTTTGCTTGGGGCTGTGACTCCATTCACACGCAGATTCATCTTGTCATGCACCTGCAATACGCGGAGGTGCAAGATACCACACATGCCAGGTTGCTACTGTGAGTCACCATGTTGCATCACCTCTGTCATGAACAGGTGCATGTCCGGCATGCAGCGAGCCACAAAGGAGAACATATCCTTGCCACGGATGACACTCTCAACCTGAGGCATATACTTCCGTGATTTGCAGTTGGTCTACAACAGTGGAGGCAGGGAAGGTGACGTAGGGGGCACTCTTGGTGCGCTGTGCTGTGCAGTGTACAAGGTTGGCCTTACCACAAGCAGAATGGGCTCAATGATGGGATACTGGAAATGGTGTTGGTTTTCTCTTAGCCACATAATGGCTTTATAGGTATCTCTGTTCTTATGCTGCAGGTACTGGAGACGCCTGTCTGCCTCTTCCTTCTTGCGTCGGAGTTGAGCATAAAGACCTAGTGGAAAAGACATGACTTTAGAGCCATCATGAGCATGCAGGATCCCAAGACTAGTCTCTGGGTGCTTACCATCCCTTTCAAACTCCAGCTGAGCCATGGCTTCATGGTGCTTCTCAAGACTACCCTTCAATTCAAGAAGGTTAATATGAATTTCTCTCATACGTGCATTAAGACCTTCTGAGCCCTCAGACTGGGACTGGGCAATTTCATCATCTAGTCCACTCAGTTCCCGTTCAAAGCCCTCGATCTGCCTTCGCAAATCTTCCAGTGCCTTCAAGCGTCGTTCTTCTTCCTTCTCCTTCTCCTTGAGTTCCTGCCGTGGCTGATCCACCTGGTCCTCCAGCTCTTGCAGCTTGCTACGGTGCTTGGCCACCTGGTCAGCCAGGGAATTCTGCCTCTTGCGCAGGGACCTCACACGTGATTGGCATTCCTCCACTGCTTCCTCCTTCTGACGTTTCTCATCTTCATATGGCTTAAGGCGATCCTTCAGATTCTTTAGCTCCACATCCTTTTGCCTTCTTTCAGCCTTGCACTGTGCAAATGCCTCTCGAGCTTCTCGATAATCCTGAATACGCACAACATTAAGAACCACATGGTATGAGGCATTTGAACATACCCAGATCATCTTACCATCCAGTACTTCTTTTTCTTCAGGCATTCAACCTCCTGCAGAAATTTCTCCCTATTCCTGAAGCGTTCCACATCTGTGGATATTAGGTCATTCTTCTGTTTCAGATCAACATGGCTTGCCTTCCTCTGTTGCAGCGAATTCTACAGCATTGCAAGACATTCATAACATGCAGCCTGCAATATGTGGCACTCACTCAATACTGCTCACTTCCAGACCCGCAATATCCCTACTGAATGCCTTAAGTTTTTGGTGATCTTCATACATGTTAGACCGTCCAATCTACAGGAACAGTGGCATAGTGATGTCAGCTTTCCCATCTTTGCAACTCCCCAGGACATACATAAACCACCACTTTGAAGGACACACTCACAGCTTTCTCTGAGGCCTCCAAGAGATCATAAGGGTTCATGGCAGCAAACTTCACCACCATATCCTGAGAACACGTGAGAGCATATGACACATCTATTACAAATACTGGTACGTGTTGACCTATGGTCCTACCTGGGGCAGAAACTGGCAGTGGTTGCCCAACTGGATGTTGAACTGCTTCACGACTTCTGATATCTATGTCAAGAGTAAGCATACATGTGATGCACCCTGATGATTACAACACTTCCACTGCCTGCTATAGCGACAGGCCTGGTGTAGTCTTGTGCAGTCCAGTGCTAATGATAACCACAGCCTGAACCATTGTTGCCATGACATTACTGTGCCCGACTTGCATGACCGTAATGGAAAGCAAGTGACTCCCCCCCCCCACAACATACCGTAATATGTACAGTGTTCTCTGTAGGCTGTTTTTGTGGGATGCTGCACCCCCCATTGTACAAATGTACCTCCCCCCCATCAGTGTTTCAGAGCCTGCTGCACCCCCCATAAGAATATTGGCATGCATGCAATGCCAATCTGTACCTAATAGTAATTATTACTAAAGAGCTATAGTGACTCCAGGCAATCTTGCATCAGTTCCAAAACTGTGGGTGGTCATTACCTAGTGAGGGCTTCTCAGCTGGCTCAGGCATCAGAAAGGGTTGGTTCTCTAATACCAGCTTCACAACAGGGTTGAAAACCTTGCCGACGTTTCGACCAGATGCTCTGGTCTTCTTCAGGGCGAAGAAGATCTTCGCCCTGAAGAAGACCAGAGCATCTGGTCGAAACGTCGGCAAGGTTTTCAACCCTGTTGTGAAGCTGGTATAAGAGAACCAACCTTTTCTGGTCATTACCTAGGTTACACACTGTGTCACATATGGTTCATGGCTAGTTACTATGCAAATTTTTGCACTCGAATAATGGCTTCTTTCCCCCTATGCTAGCAATTTAAGTGTATCCGATATCATCCAGGTTTTTCCTGAAGAAACCAGCTCGGTGCAATTCATTGCTGCTAATTGTTTAGATATTTTGGTATTGGCCTAGTCTCAATTCTTTTTCCTGCAAGTTTGAGGAATGTATATAAGTAATAAATATTCAGTATGAAAACATACACATGTTTACAATATATCACCTACGGGTCCTGGAAACCCGTAATAAAAAAGGAATAGGTAAGACCTCTAACAAAATGTCTAAAATAATACCACTGATCAAATGCTGTGCATCAATTCTCTAGGAAAACCTGGAGGAATAATATCCTTACACATTGCCAGTATAGGGAAATGGCACAATTTTGGTATTGCACAAAAATAACTAAGTGTATATGCGGGATACAAATGAAACAGCCATGGGTTGTGTACAGCTTCAGTCTGTAGCCCAAGTAACAACTTCCCATGGCTTGGTAACCAAGTGCCTGAAGTTGCTGTGCACAACAATGGTATGTATGCAGTTCAATTTCTATTCTGCATTAAATACTTGGAACCCTCCCCCTGCTCTCCCCTAAATCAAAATTCTGGCAAGAACACTGCATACCATCATGTAAACACCAGCCACCTACATACCCTGTACGCTAACAGACCATCCAAATGTGTCACAAAACATAGTGCCTGCACAGCCCATCCCACTAGCCTGTTGTTCTTTGGCTGTCACCCCATTCAGAGTCCACTCTGAACGGTTGTTCTCTGCAGAGATGTTTCGCCTTATGGTGATTGGACGAGCCGACTCCCCATTGGACAAGTCCAACTCTACATAGCCACTCCGCTTGCCGTGCTTGACAAAATACTTGATCTACACACACACACACACACACACACACACACACACACACACACACACACACACACACACACACACACACACACACACACACACACATACACAAAGTGAAGCCAGCTATTACAATCCTCACAACTGCAATACACATGCACACAGAACTATACAGTAAGCAAGACGACACATGTCCACACACTGTAACTAGCTTACTTCCCGGGCCCTTCCTAGTAGGCTGGGGTTGCCAGCCAGTCCCAGGCAAATGGCACACATAATACTGGACTTGCCCGTTCCATTGGGACCAAGCATCACATTCAGCCCCGAAGATGGACGAACAGTGACATCATCAAATGTTCTGCATTAAAAGAATGGGTACAGTATTGCCTCAAAGGGGTCAGGGATGCCAATGTACACTACCCTACAGGAGCAAGCATCAAGTTTTGCTTAAGGCCAGGCAGTTTGAATCAGAAAGGATTAAGAAATAAGAAATTCGTTTCAGTAGTACTTTAAACATGAAACTGCTTGCTCTAAGCACGTGTCCTTCCCCGAGTGACATACATTGTCCTACCAACCGATCAGCACAGTATAATCTCACTTCAGATATCTAGGCCAAACCCATTACACTTTGGTGCCATTAGTGCTACTTCATCTGATGTGCACACTAGCACATCCTACTAAATGCTTTGTGGAAATCATGGAAAACAGCATGACACACAAGCTGAAACTTTCAACCCAGTCACAGGGTCCAGGAAGGGAAATGACCACAGTTCATGTTTGTGGCTCTGCATGACTGCAACCACTTGTACTCCATAAGGGCAAGAAATGTACTCACCCTGGACCACTAATGGACCATGTGGGGTAAGGTACCAAGTGAGTGAGTCAGGATTAAAGTCTTTGAGATAAAGAAAGTTGGTAGTGGGTTGGCTGCAGCAGCTACATTCGTTGGTATCACATCCGTTGTGTAGGGTTCACCAGACGAACTGAACAAGTATTTTGAGTTCAAAAGACTTGTGGGGTGCCTGCACCCCCAAAACTCGAAATACTTACATTGCAAAGTGTACACTGTGAATCCTCAATACACACTTTAGATAGTTGGAGATATAGCATTGCTGATGGCCTGAAGATATATCAAGCTACCACAGAATTTGTGAAAGAAAGTTTGGCAAGCCACCAGAGGTATCACCCTCCTTATTTCTTGGAACTGCAGTTTTGCCCCCCCCCCCCCTTGAAGGATGTTCTAAATTCAGCACTGGTAGTGATGACTTATGCAATATGTACTGTAGAAACCTAATAACCCTGGAGTGGATGAAAGAGTGTCCGGACATCGCCCCCCACTATATAATTATGACAGGCTATCCCACTCGACTCTGAGACTCGTCGATACTTATTGTACCATCTTGTGCCACAAGGTGCCAGTCAAGGAGACTAGCAGTGTACATGCAGCGCAATGAATACCCGCAATTCGTTATGGACTAGGGTGGCAGTAGACTTACAGGAAGTTATGGAGTTTGATTCTCAGGATTCCTCCTTTCAGGTGGAGATTAAGACTTAGTTCGACTCCTCTGTGCTGGTGGTATGAGCGAACTCCCAGACTCACTGCTCCGCGGACGTCTAGTCCAAGAGGGATCGCCCATCACCTTCCTAAATTGTCAGAACCTCCTTGTCAAAGAGACATCGTGAGATAAATTACAGACGACATTTTTGGCGGGCAAATCGTAGTCTTGCGCGCCAGCCCTATTATTGCGCAATCCATGGACAAAAGCGAGACTAGGCAAACCGTATACTTCCGCATACCTTATTGGAAACTACACTTCATTGTATAAAGTTAATATTATATTACAGGCTGTCGGTCTTCTTCTTGAACAGCTTACACTCCTTGCATGCCTTCCATAGTTTGTTGCTGAAGAGGGCACAGAAAGAACCAACTGATCCAAACACATTCACAGCCATTGCGGCCACAGCCAGCCCAAACCCATGTGAGAGGCAGCCCTCATAAGGCAGGCCATTTCGACTGAAGAATCCACTGAAGTCTCTTTCTGTGTCAGCAAATACCCCAGCAGATGTGGCAATCACCACAGCTGTAAGAGGCAGAAGGTGCATACAGCATTGCAATTAAATGGCTGTGCTCTGTAGCTATATTATGCATCTGTGCCCAGTACTCGACTGTATAGGTTGGAAAATGGAGCCTACATTAACATACAAATTCACACCACATATACAGTGCTTTACATAAAGACATCCTGTTGCAACTAGCACTGTATGCAATGATGATCAGCACACATAAGCCTAGCCATGGCTACCCCTGTGAACCCAACTTACCACTGGCTACCCCTGTGAACCCAACTTACCACTGGCTACCCCTGTGAACCCAACTTACCACTGGCTACCCCTGTGAACCCAGCTGCCACTGGCTACCCCTGTGAACCCAGCTGCCACTGGCTACCCCTGTGAACCCAGCTGCCACTGGCTACCCCTGTGAACCCAGCTTACCACTGGCTACCCCTGTGAACCCAGCTGCCACTGGCTACCCCTGTGAACCCAGCTGCCACTGGCTACCCCTGTGAACCCAACTTACCACTGGCTACCCCTGTGAACCCAGCTTACCACTGGCTACCCCTGTGAACCCAGCTACCACTGGCTACCCCTGTGAACCCAGCTTACCACTGGCTACCCCTGTGAACCCAGCTGCCACATATACTTTGGTAGGGTATACAGGGATACTGAGAAGAGCTGCTATTGCAGTTCCAATTATTCCAATCATCAGAAAGGCAAAAGTTGTGTTCAGTCTGTGTTTCACTGTGAGACACAACAGAGAACAACAGATAGAAATTTTGTATAATCTGGAGTGACTAGGCACAAACTCGGTCATCTTTGGTGAAATACACTAGCCATGCAAATGGATCATAACAATATCCAAAAATTTAGGTAGTTGCACGGCTATTACCATCAGTGGTGATTATATGACGTGCTATGTACAGCATGCCTACTATACAGAGTGTAGGACAGGAGATGATGTGAGGTGTTGAGTGCAGTACTGCATAACATAGAATAGGGTGCTTGCGATAGGTGATGATGCGTTACAGTAAATGAATATTACTAAATGACTGTTACAATTGAAATTGCAGCTGGGGATTTGCCTAGTTATCTGTTCCACTTCCTCTGGGGGTAGTATGAGTAAGGCATAGTATAAATCTGCATGTTAGGGGCTCTACTCTACTACATAGCAAGCACCTTACACAATATGCAGTGCTGTACTTGACACCTCACCACTGATGGTGGCAGTGGTATAACAAACAAAACATTTGGTGTACTAGTAAATTTCACCAAAGATGATGACACAATTAACAACAGAAAGAGATTAGAAGAAGTGGAAGTAAACTCATATATGAAGCAATATGCATGAGGCTCTGTGATACCTGCGCTATAGTTGCATGCCACTCACTCTGGTTGCACCTCACTGGACTGTCAATGTTCAGGAGCTCATTTGTTTCCAGCAGCACATGAGCACTGGCCAAGGAGTAGGAGGGCTTTTCACAGTTAATGTCAGTCAGGTAGATGCAGCTGTCCTGTGGAACTAGTGAAGAGTCCTGGTAAAGGAATCGTTTGGACCTAAGCTCATATGCCACACAGCGCTGGATGGGTCCATGTGTCTTATGGGTATATGACTGCTCTGTGCCATTGGGATAGATGCCTCGACTGACAGTTAGGGTAGCCCAACTCTGCATGCCTGCAGATACCAGCAGCAAGATGAGCGACACCAGAAAGGTGAAGCAAGCAATGGCCTGCAGGAGAGCAGCACAGTGGAGAAGAAGGAATACAAGAATACATTACAGAAATACATACATGGAACACATAAATACAAAGGTGCCCAGAGTACCTGGTATCACTGCACAGCCATCTCCACTGCACAATACCCACATGCAGGCACCTTGGCAACTAGCTATTGTTTACAGGTCAGGCAGTGTTTTGACTATCAGTGCACTTCATACCAGAATGTTGTGCAACTATTAGGGCAGGTCTTCATAAGCCAACACTCTTGCACCTCTAGATCATTGGACTCTGGACGTTGGATTGGCAAGCAACACCAGGACAATTTACAGTATTATACATTAGGGATTCTACTATGTGATTGAGATGACTACAGTTAGCAATATTTACAAGGAATTTACCCCCCCCCCCCTCCAACCCCACTATTTTCTTTTCTTTTTCATTGGTCACACCCCCTGTACACATAACTATGTTTCTGATTGGCTAAACACATGTACACATAATCCTAGAAGTTGATTGGTCACACAGTCACCCATAGCTATATAAACCAATCTCACACTGTACATTCTCAGTTTTGTACGCAGCTGACGAAGGCCTTCGGGCCGAAACGTCCTGCATTCAGTTGTTGAATAATCTGCTACGTATTGCCCACAAACTATTCGCTTACGAGATGACTACACTTACGTGCATAGCAGGCAATAAGATGAAGGTCAGAAATCATTCACAGATGCACAAACAAGCTTCCATGAATTGAAAAGATGACACAACAAAAGCTACTGTACTGTTGGTAGAGCATAAGGTACACTAAAAGTTCTGAAAATACTTCAGCTATAGACAGGGTCACTTCACAGTGACAATTACTGCATGAATAGACCAGGAAGTATCAGACAGCACAGTAGTGCTTTCTGTAGGGATGGAGGTGGTTGTTTGTATACTTTAATACAAATGACAAAATACTAGCTCTTTTGAGGGAGGAGGATCATGTGAACAGAGTTTGACTTGCAGTGGAGTCAGAACTGAGATTCTAGTATGACATACTTATAGATCCACCCCATGTGGCACATTATGTTGCATAGTGTGTCCAATGCAAGTCAATATGATCTTGGGTACAAATGCAGCGTTGAATTGCCAACAGGCATAGATGCATAGTAACACACTAATAGCATGTGCACATGAGCCTATTAGCAGTGGTAGGTAGTTGTGTCTAGCAGGACATGATTTGTGCATTCCATGCCATCCCACTGACCAGTGGAGTCCATGTTGACACTCATTACTCTACAATAATTATCTGCAAACCATGAAAGTAGGTGTGCCAATTTGCAGACAGCAGTGTAGTGTACAGCAAGGGTAAGCATTAGCTTGTTGGCTAACTATGGTGTAAGCTGTCGTGGCCAAGCAAGAACACGTGTAAGGGATGGTTAAATTATATCCTCCAACATTCCACATTACCAAGAGTACATAAAGGTACATGCATTCTTGACAGTGGCATAGATGCACCAGGCCTACCAGGGCCCGTGCCCTTGTTAATTTCACTTGTGCCCTGGTAAACTTGTCAAACTTGTAGCCTAGTAGCTAATGGCATGAAATACCCAGAAGGGTAATAATATGGCAAGCATGCAAACATTGGAATTAGCTGAAGAATGCACCAGAACTAAATTCACAACACTTGTAATCCTCCAAATATTTTGGGGGCATGCCCCCAGATCCCCTAGAGAAAGTAGTAGGCCTAAAGAGCCCACCAGGTGCCCAGGTTACTCAACATTCTAGATACGCCACTGACTCTCGGCAATACATATAGTACACAGCTGTATCATGGATGATAGATACACCCATTAAACATCATATTTCATGAATTATTGTAAAAACTGACATTACACTCATCAGTGCATCCTGTACTATTTGTGCAGATTCACTGCACTTTAGGGAATGACTGCATTTGGACACTACTAAACCAATGTCTACACAGCAGGATGGCTATACTGTTCCCTATGCATTGATGAAAACTTAATCATACTAGTGATAAATTAGAGCATAGATATTCTATTCTGACTATGCAGTATAGAGTATCTATGGTTTATAGAGCAGCTCACAATGTGAACGACGCACAATGAATCACTGGTGGAAGACAATGATTCATGGTACGAGATTATCCTGGAGCTGGCAAATGCCTTTATCATGAAGCTGGCTATGATTTCTGTGACAATGGCGAGGGAGACGGTAGCTGGCTACCAGAGGTTGTATATACTGATCAGATATCAGACCTAAGCATTCTTGACTGAATGGCGCAGGGTACTAGGTACACATTGTTCGTACAGGCAAACCAACAGTTCAGGGGCTGAAACTGCATGGGCGCAGATCTGCGAGCAATTCATGGCGGGCCCAGATCAAGACAGACGGCCAGCTATAGACAATGTAAAGCATCACCTAGCAACAAGCATCGTCATGTGTTTAGCACTTGCCCTACGACTTTGAAGTACGGGCACTCACTGCTGTTGCGTTAAAATGGAACGATGTCTTCTTCTTCGGTGATTCCATCTCTGCTGCTACTGTCAGAAGGTTCCCCCGTCTTTCATTTGTGCAACAACGCTGGGCGTGACCGCAAACATGCACAGCCACGCCCCACGCACCGTATGAAGATGGAGGGCCGTGGCCAGCCGCAGGCGGCCCTGCTTCGGTTACAACGGAACTCTTCCAAAGCGCCTGTGGCTTCTTGGCGTCTTACTACCGGGATGATCGAAGAGATGGCAGGAGGTTGGAAGCCCATCTCTCCGCGTCCAACTTACATAGTGTCTACCAAACGGGCCCAAAGCCGAGCCCGCAGCAAAGGTTACCCTTCTAGCAGCACCGCTCACGGCTCATCTTTGCAGCGTACTGTAGACAGACTATATGTCGCACCAAGAAGACTAGCATTGGGGCAGAACAGTGGGGAGATGTCGGGGTTTCTGGACTCTGATTTTAACTATCATTCCTACCACGAAAGAAGCAAGCCAGAGGTGGCAAACGTGAGCCCTACTAGCACGTGGAGTGGGCAAGTCCATTTGGAGCAGCGTGGAGGGAGTAGCGATGAACAGCACGTGCCTGCCTGCTTACAGTGGAGGGCCAGCTTAGGTCACATTGGGAACCTGCTACCCTCAAGCCCATGCGATCATTGCAGCAGAGGCAGTGGGACACAGCTGAAAGACAAGTCTATGGATGTGCTGGACCTGCTGACATTACCAACAAAGAAACATTTAAAGAAGTACAGAAGTTCTCAATTGGGAAGAAATGCAGGAAAGTCTGGACCAATCAATAGTAGGATGTCACTCCCAGACCTTAGGAGTGTGCCCTTGGCCGGGTGGAGAAATAGTGATAATGACCTAAGGAACCTAAATGCGTACAACCTAGCACAAACTTCCTCGCATGGTTCAGCCTACCCAGCCCCTTTAGCTGCTTGCCGCAATGGTCGGAGGGAAGAGTCACTCTTTCCCCCCAGCTTCACCATGCCTGACTTGCAGCCAAAACGTGGGCTCTTTGGAACAATCACCATTGTCCCATCCAATCCCAGTATTCCAAGTCAGGCAATGAAAGGTGGAAGGTGCTTCAATTTAGAAGTACAAGGCACTCAGCCTAACAAGCAGTTTGATGTACCAGACTATATGATGTACAGGCGAACTTAGTTCACCAACTCCAATCCTCTGTGATCCAATTATGTTGCTGTTTATGCTGTTTTTACTTGCTTGGACACACGTGCACAATGCATTTGCACAATTGTACAAAATTTACTATTCTAATGCATCTTTCATTTGATGAACGTACCTTGCTTGAATATAGACCCAAACCATCTGAATGTACATGAATGGTTGACATTGTATAAGTAGATACAGTGCAAGTTGTAATACACTAGCTGTGTGCTCATGCGCGCCTGCATGCATGTGCTGGTGCCTGTGTTCAACAACTACGTATATATATACATGCTGTCAGCACAGACCATATCCATACCAAATGCATGTGCCTGGAAGTCTGCATCATTCATCATGTTCACTAGCCTGCTGAAGCTGAGATGGCTGTCCTACTGGTACTCTGGCTGATGGAGAATCAAAATCACACATCTGTGCAGATAGTGTTCATTGATGGTATTCCCGGATGCACAGTACACTATCTCTAGCTAGTGCCTACTGTCAGTGAAGCCCAAAGAAATTGAAGCACATGTCCCTGTGCATCTGCTCACCGGGTCTAACCAACAGTATTCCCTAATGAATAGCATCCAAGGGGAACAGCAACGAGTAGCCTCCTAGTGGGACAGCATTCACTATTAAATAGTGTCATAGGGGGATGGTATTCATTAATAAATAATGTCCTAAGAGGAAAGAAATCATGCAGTAATGAATAGTCTCCTAAGGAGACAGTATTCATAAGTAAATGCATGTCCTAGGGGTAAAGTATTTACTAGTGAACTGTGTCCAAGGGGTGCAATATTCAGTAATGTGTCCTAGGGGAACAGTATACACGGGTGAATAATGTCCCCCTGAGACACTATTCACCAGTGAATGCAGGAGGCAATTGACTGATATCAATGCTATGGATACAAGTTGTGCACTCCAGCTGCAGTCACTGAGTTAACTGTGTAGCTGACAGCTGTCAGGGGAAGGTATTGTTGCTAGTTGTATGGGATATTCTAAGGTTGGAGGAGGGGGGGGGGGGCATCATTCATTAGTGAGTATAGTGTCCTATATAGGGAGCCAGAACCACCACATACATCACTGCTGCATGATGACAACCATGCAACTACTGTACCACCAACCACACATGCGCAGTATGATTGTACGTGCTTAATATGCCAACATTGCTAGGAAAAAACAATTGTCACAGGTTGTAAAATGTCATGCAGGACTAGCAGTGTATAATCAATTAATCATGCCTTACCTGTGCATCTAACATATTGGTGATAACTGCATTCCTGCTAACTTAGGACACAAAATTCACAGTGAACAGTCTCTCAACAGAAAACAACAAAGTGGGCAACAACATGATTGCATGACTACACTGTGCCTGGGGTAGTATGTGTGATAAAGGTTGATCCTTCATCTATCGCTTTGTAGTCTTGGCCCTCTTGGAGGTAGTTGACACAGTCAGGGATGAGTAAGACCTCTTCTTGGTGTTCTCTTTTGTGCTGCCTGCACTAGAAGCCTGCTCTTCAAAGTCATCCAGCACAGCTGCTTGGTCAAATCCCTGCAGTACCTGGAGGAACCTTTCTCCACATGAGGTGGCCCATCGGTTCTTTGTCACTCCAGTCACCCTCAGCATTTCCTCCTTGGTCTGTGGCAGTGCCCGAGCCATCTCGTGCAAAGATGCCACAGGAAACACTGCCTCCACCCCAACACACTTCTCTGTTGCCACCTCCTTTCGCAACTCAACTAACTGTTGAAATACTGCCTTTGTAATGTCTGACTTGAAGATAGACATTGGTGAGCTTGTCTTGCTGCAGGTCTTCGGGGTGGAGGCCTTCACATGCAAGGTGAGTCGTTCTGAGGACCCTTGCTGAAACCCCTTTGCCTGGGATCCCAGAATAACATAACTAACAGCATTGTCGTGATTACCAATCTGCACATCCTCTGCTAGAATTCCACGCACCACCAGGAGATGCATCAGCCGCTCTAAGTCTGTTTTTGAGTGATTCTTACCCTGGCCATAAAGTGGCAGTGCAGTGTGACCCAACTCTCGGACCTTACTTGAAGCAGACCCTCGCAGCAGCTCAACAAAGTGCAGCATTGTGCACTGGCCTCGACTGGTAGTCACCTGCAGAGGCATAAGGGAATCTCCCATTGACTTGACATTGCACTGAAAGGGTGACTATATGAAACCATACCCAAAACTATATATGCAGCATAACTGCATACACCATACCAAGGTCCACTCTCAAAGTATAGATCTAGTAGCATCTCTGTCAGTCAATCATTAGGTTAGTGAGAGGTGGTAAGCTGGTTGAGTGCATTATTGAAAGTTTGCTAACTCTAGCTCTGTGGGTTAGGTACTTACCTGTTCCACACTACGCACCACAAGCTGTGCCAGTTCCGTCACATCTACCAGCTGATAGCATGTGGCATTCTCACAGCTGTCACATGCTGTCTCGGGATGGGCCTTGCAAATGGACCGATCAAACTTCTCGGCAAAGTACTCCAGGAGCTGAGCCCTTCGGCAGTCAACCTGGTTCTCACAGTACTGCACCATGCGGTAAAGGTTGTCCACATGCACCTTCTGCTGCTCCCAGGTGCCTTCGCTCATCACCATCCTCCTGATACGCGTGACATCACTGTAGTGATAAAACAGGATGCAGTCTGCAGGTAGTCCATCCCTGCCTGCTCGACCTGACTCCTGGTAGTAGCCCTCCACAGATTTGGGTAGAGAGTGGTGGATGACGAACCTCACATCAGGCTTGTCTATGCCCATACCAAAAGCAATGGTGGCACACATGACCTACAAAGCAGTAGTGTTACCACATTATATGGACAGCAAAGTCACTCCAGTTTACAATTGTAACACCAACAGCAGTGTTCTGCTGAGATCCACAGGTGATTATAGGGAATTTATAACACACTAAAACAGGTACTTTATCATAAATAAGTCCCTGTAAACAAAGATACTAGCACAGACACTGTGACTGCACACTGTTGTTAAATACCGTATGGCTGGAATTCATTTTGGCAGATTGCCAAATGAATTCCGACCAAAATCCTAACATCTTGACGACTTTTCAAAGACACGAGATAGAGAAGTGAAGGATGTATGACCAAAGAATAAGAGAGATTGAACATGGCTCGTTCACTCCCTTGGTCTTCTCAGCATGTGGAGGAATGGGTCCATCAACTACAATTGCCTACAAGCCTCTAGCTGCACTGATAGCTGAGAAGAGAGGACAGAGATACTGCCACGTGATGCAGTGGCTCCGGTGCCAACTGTCATTCAGTCTCCTGCGAGCAGCCATAGCAGCAATCAGAGGATCAAGGTCTGCTCGTTCCTCCCGTCAATCTGCTGCAGTGATTGAGTTGGCGATTGCAGAGGGTCGAGTACCCTCAGCATGACTCACCATCTGACAATGACATGACAATGACATGACAATCTGTAATGTACGCATTATCTTGTCAAATTATCAGGCAGTGCGCATGTGTGCCTATGTATTCCTCATTATCATTGATTCTGTCTTTTCTTATTTTGGCAGATTGCTCAAAATATGAAATTTGGTGAAATTTACTTTGGCACTTGGGCAAGCCCTTAAGCCACAATGATATTCATTGCAAACAGAATGATGTACAAGTGTAACAGACCTGAATGGCTAGCAGTGTATACGTAAACACTACTGGATCAGTTTCGAACAATGGCAAATCAAACTGCACTGGGACCACTCTCCACTGCACTACGCAGCCATCTGTAACCAACACTCCTACAAAGCCATCCACAGTCTCCACCCTTCATACCTGAAGAACCATTCACCCTTTGGCTACTCATGCTTACTGTACCAGACAAGCCTCCACGGGTAGTATCCATCTTCCTCTGCCCAAGACTAACTTTGGGGAAAAGGCCTTAAGCTACAGTAGCGATTAAAGTACTTGGCCAGACAACACGTATGTGAATCTAGCATAAAATAGTACTTGTGTGAGAAAAATCCCACTTGTGCGAGTGAAAATCTCACTCATACGAGTAAAAATGGTCGACGTGTTAACCATAGGCATTAATGAACAACTGCTCTTGAGCAAAAATGATACCGTATAGCGGGAAATATTGGCGGCCATAAAATTTGGCGGATTTGCCATGAAAGGCATTTGGCGGTTTTTAAATTTGGCGGATTTCGATCTCCAAGACTGATGATGTCACAAAATGGCTGTCGACGGCAAGGAGAAGACGCTTCGTGGGCAGCGACTTTCACCACGACGGTTGTGTTCTCAGCATGCTGCATTGCCTTCAACTTCTCTGCAGGTATTTGTACTTCAGCCTTCTCGTGGTTGTTTTGGGCACTGCGAAGTGTCTAGTAGCTCTAGCGTGACCCTTTTCAGCTGCGTATCTTCCTATCTTCACTCTCTCTTCAGAAATGTAGCCCGTGTAAGAGCCACGAGTCGCTGTGCTTCATGCTGACTTTCGTTCGCTCACCAGCACGAGAGTTTGCCTCACGCGTTCGTTCACGTGTTTGTAACCTTCCTTGAGAGAGCATCTCACTTGAGCACCAGTCCTTCTCTCTGTACATGCTTCAACAGCGCCATCTTGCGATCGACTCCAGTGCACGTGCGTACTGAACTGCAGAGTACGCGTACGTATACTTATTGTACTGTATTGCGTGTGTATATAATAGCCGGAAATATTGGCGGGGTTTCAATTTGGTGGATTTTCTGAAAACCGCCAAACTGCCAAATTTAATGCTCTGCCAATATTTCCCGCTATACGGTATGTTGAGAGTGATCTTAGAGAGCAATGAGCCTTTTAACAGAAGAAAGAAGACATGTTCACCCATTATCCGGTTATTTATGGCAATGAGGTGTTAGTTCATGGAAGCAAGGTATCTCACGCGTCATCAGGATTCTCCCCACAGAGAAGAAGCAGAAATCGGGAACCGGCCACAAGGTGTTTTTCTCTTGAGGAGGCAAGAGCAGAGGAGGAAAGTGAGGATCGTATGGAAGACATTTTAGCTATATTAAACATTATATTGTGCATGTTGTGTAACGGGGTTATACTGGCACTAAACTTCACAACAACTTCTGCTCTGACTGCAATCACTGGGAGCTGTCCAATAACCTGCTTCATGTTCACATGGTATGTCTTTCTAGTGTGACTGCATCCTTCAATTCCTACCACTTCACTACCATTTCGTTCGGTATACAACAAGACAACTTCTTCTCTTTGGACACAATTTCACAGGTTAGACATAAAGACGATTTTGCACATTCTAATGAATATAGAATTAATGCTTAAAATGTGTTAACTTCCGAGAACATTCCTCACTCGTACGAGTATATTTCTTACTCATACGAGTGAATTCTGTGCGCACACAGTATCTGCAAGCTGTATGTGATTTTATGGTTAGCTATTTTTAATCAGTACAGTCTGTGGAGCCGCCATGTGAAACTTTTTGCCAACTACTGCCCGAGAGGTTTCTACTATTTCTGCTTTTAATTCCATTGTTATCCTTGTCTGCTTACAGTGACCCAATTGCATGACCATTTTAGTACCCTGCTACAACATGTTTGCAAACTTCCTCATCACTCCACATAGCAACCAACCTGTGTTGTATACAGTTGTTGTATTCAGAAAAGCTCTATGTTGCTCTGTTGTTTAGAAGTCCATGACAGGTATCATGGTTGCCATAACATGTTTGTCTAATCCTGGTGCACTTACAAACCCAGTACACTACCTTATAGATACATATGTTCCTGCATGCCATCATGCTGCTCATGTGTACTGTACCTTACAGCTGTCATTGGTGGCCCATCTCAGTTGTGCCTCTGACCGCTCGGTGTCAGACATCCCCCCATGGTATGCACAAGCAGCTATCTGGTGGTCTTGCCACAAGGCGTCACTCATCACTTCACAGTCCCTCCTACAGGAGAATGAAGGAAAACACAAGGAAATGATACAGCTCACTGAATTTCATCCAACAGCTCTCCTTACAATGCAAAAATATGAATAGTGAGATTTTCCAGTTAATATACAAGTTAGCAGACATCACCCTGGAAAATTAACCTGGAAAGGCAGTAAACAATCCCACACTGGTCCGTGTAGCGTGAACTAATCAAGTCCCCAATATCCTGCACAATTCCCCTTGGCCGCTTCACCCGCACACTGTACTTTAAATTTGGGCGATTGAAACTCTGGATGAACCTGCACAGTAATCACGCAAGCACAGCCATCCAAAGTGAGAATACGAACCATTATTACACACATCATTACTGAGTATGCGAGACTTGCCATTTAGGGTCCTTCATGCGCAACTGATGAAGGATGTCCACTTGGACACGAGGTGTAGCAGTGGCAGTCAGGGCCATCATTGGAACACCAGGAAATCTCTCTGGCAACTGAGAGAGCCTCTTGTAGTCAGGCCTAAAGTCATGACCCCACTGTACAGGAGTGACCACACATACTGATGATAGTGCATGGTAGGTCAGTGCAACAGTAGGCAGTCAGTACAGTAGTCCTCAGGAAAGAGTTCTTACCTGGCTGATGCAATGGGCTTCATCAATCACAAACCTGCTGAGCATCTTAAATGAAGCTAGCTGAGTGAGAGCAGACTGTAGCTTGTTGCTAGCACTGAGCTGCACAAAATCAGGAATGTGCACAACAGGAATCAATAGGGAACACACGACTGGTGCTGGAAGGTTTACTTGAGCTGGTAGTAGAATTAATCTTTTAGATATGTCAACTTCCGAGTGGGCGACAACACATGCACACCAGCCATTTCATGACCAATGTCCAAATAAAGTACCTTTTCAGGTGTGACATAAAGTAGCTTCATCTCTGGATTACAGGGGTTCATGTCTCTGTAGATCCTCTGTTCCTCAGGTTGGGGTAGGTCACCAGTCAATTGGCCACAGCAAACCTGAGTAGTGATAGCATGGTATGCCACATAAACTGGACCACACATTGCAGTGCTAAAAATAACAGTCAGTCATTGGTCAATTTCCGTGCAAAAATTCATTGGTGTGACATTTGAGGCAATGATCGGCCATTTTGACTGAACACAAAATGGCCGACCGTTAATCTGTAATGAAGGAACAAAGTGTAAAACGTTTCGCAGACATTTTACCCATTGTTCCTTTGTTTGCGCCTGAATCAAGTATTAGCAGTAAGATGAAGAGGGGCCCTGGCAAACCTGCACAGAAGCGAGCTGTCAGCTGAAACGTTCAAGAAGTGGCGCATGGAATTGGATCGCGAGTATCAAACTGTGTCATGGCTCGACTGCGACACAGTCTCAGAAGGCGGGAAGAAACTGTGAAGCGACTGAGGTGCTCCGTCTGCAGCAAGTTTAGGTGAGCATCAGGGGGCGGACGCAATTTCAGCGAACGATGGATCGTCAATGCCGATTCAGTTCGTGCGAGCAACGTCAAAGACCATGCTTAGTCGGACCAGCACACGCACGCAATGATGCTGCTAAAAAAGGAGCAGGGAAGAGCTGCAGGCTTGGGGGTTGCTTCATATGCCCCCATTGCGCAGGCAATGTCGAAGCTGCCCGCAGAAGAGAAAGGCAAACTCAGGAAGACGTTTGACATTGCCTATTTTGTAGCTACAGAGAGAAGCTACCTTTCACAAAGTACCCTAGCATCTGTGAGTTGGAGGCCCGATATGGAGTGGATCTAGGCACTTCATACGTCAGCAAGAGTGCTGGAAGGACATTTTGCTATTACATTGCTGAAGGACGTAAAGAGAATTTGGTGGAAACTCTCACGAAGGCAAAATTCTTCTCTCTTATGATGGATGGAACTACTGACAAAGGCTTAGCATCAAAAGAATGTGAAATTATTTTAACTACTGCAAAAATTGTATCACTGTATTGCTGTATCTTGGTCATGTTTACTTGACAGAATTATATGAAGATTACTATTAAAGAGTGCTCACATTTATAAATTATTAAAATATAACGTCCGACCATATCTGAGTATCCGACGATAACTGAGTTTGCTTGGACATATGTCCTAGCATAACCAAATAGTTATTTTCAGCACTGCATTGTATATACACCATGAGTCTGCAATGGCTCTTTAACAAAGTATATGGTACACAATGCAGATGTGTACACAATGTGTACGATACAACAGAATGTCAAGTCCATTACTGCCATAGATGTTTACTCACACCAAGGCTTTCAAGCTTCTGCACTTGATCCTTTATAAGTGAGCGCAGTGGAGACACTACCACAGTAAGCCCTGTGGATACACAGGCAGGTAGCTGATAACAAATGCTCTTGCCCCCTCCAGTAGGCATCAAAATAAAGCAGTCATGGCCAAGGAGAGCAGCGTTGACAGCCTCACGCTGGTTGGGCCGGAACCTCTTCAGTCCAAACACCTGGTGGAAAGTGTCTTTGACCAGGCAGTCATGTGGGTGGGAACCAGTGAAGGCACTGGAGTCACATCTTTTGCCAGCTACCTTTGGAGTTGATGATGTAGACCCTGGCAGGGTGATAATAGGAGCACTGGAAGAGGCCACTGGGCTAGTGAACAAGGCCACTGATGGGGTAGTGAACGAGGCCACTGATGGAGTAGTGAACGAGGCCACTGATGGAGTAGTGAACGAGGCCATTGATGGGGAATTGGACAAAGCCACTGATGGGGAAACAAATGAGGATACAAGAGACTCCTCAGATGCAGAAGCCAAAAGGCTGCCAGGGAGACATGGTGGCTTAAACGTAGATGACAGTGGCTGACTGCTATCCACTTCAGAGTGGATGGCTGCTCTGGCAGCCTTTAGTCGTGCCCTTAGGGACAGAAGCGAATGGGGTATATCACTGGCACAACAGACAGATACACACACTTACCTCTTGGCCAGTAACTTCTTCAGCTCTATGGAGTTAGAACCTAAAGTAGAATCCCAGACACGAGCTGGTACTGTGGCTATCAGGTCACATATCTGGTGAGCAAACTTGTCATAGTCACAAGCAGCCACACTACAAAGGTCAGGAGAACCAGTTCCCACTGACAACAAGGGTGAGTGACCTGCAGTGAGAGATCCAGAGCAGGGTAACTGGCTGCAAATGTAAACACAATAGCATATAACTGTGCAAAGTGTGATTTAAGAAGGCCACTGCATGGTCACAGCAGCATTGTCAATGACATAATACTCATTGCTATGTCACTAGGGAAACTTTACAGCTGTAACAAAATTAACAGCCCAAGGTTGAAAAGTATCATAGCTCACACACACAATTAAAACAGTTACCAAAGCAAACACAGGTGCAGTTCTGTGTTAACATGTATTTGCACTCTTCAGTCTTGGTAGTGCAGATCAAATGCAAGCATGTCTTAGCCTTTACCAAATGTGGCACAGTGAGAGGTAGCTGGCATGGATTTAGAAACTGCAGCTCCTGCATCCTACAGGCACAGACAATGCAATACATAAACAGCATGCATCATGAACAAGTCACATGTCATGCCTAATCTTCTGCTCAGCCCACTTTCTCCCAATGTTTTATCATGATGTCCCCAACTAGTGACATGATAATGAAAGTGGAGAGAAAGTGGGCTGAAGATGACTATGTTATGTTCTCCACTACAACACCAGGAATGACCTGTTGCTTCTCCTGTGGAGGCAGTGGAGTAAAGTGCTGATTGGAGGGGACATTCAGTGCACTGTCAGGTGGCTTCACTCCTGCTAGTAAGGAATGGTGCACAACATAGACAACAGCATACTCTCAAGCACCACAAGCATCCATTGTTGTATATACAGGATTCTCTCAATTCTCATCACTGTACCACAAACACCATCATTAGCTTCCAGCTAGGTATCATTATATCTTGGTTGCAGTACACGCGCGCACACACACACACACACACACACACACACACACGCATGCACGCACGCACGCACGCACACACACACACACACACACACACACACACACACACACACACACACACACACACACACACACACACACACACACACACACACACACACACACACACACACACACACACACACACACACACACACACACACACACACACACACACACACACTGCAATAATAAGCTTGCAGAGAGTATAGGGTCTAGAAGTGAGACTAGAGATCTCACTGACACCAACTTTCTCAGCAGATTTGTGTTGTCAACAACAATTGTGTTCTCCTCATAAAATTATTAGTGGATTCATCAGCACAACTATGTATGAGCCTCTACAGCATAAGTGTTCTATTTTTACCATATGTATATACGTCTGTAGCCCCAGTCCATGCACATGCGTTTGCACACAGCTACCACACCTGTTTGAACACAGGCATAGCCTGCACACATTTAACAGGGTGAGCACAGTGTTGCCTAAGGTATAGTACGTACCAAAGGTATGCAAAGGTGTGACCCACTTCAGCTGTGATTTGGGCTGGACAGCCTGTCAAGGGAGAGGAACAGACAAAATATGGCATTCACAGTTGTAGAGGAGGTAGATGTGTACACAAACAGATTGCTTGAAAGTGCAGCACAGTCATATACTTGAACATGGTTCTCCACTGGTGCAGTTGGCTTAACTGCACTGCCGCCACACACTGTATGGAGGATAATGGAAGGCACATACAGCTGTAACTGACACTAACAGTGTGACTACCATCACCTGTTGAAGGTAGGCTCCATGGCAGCTCATTCTCACCTGGATGTTGGTGTGACACATTTTCATTGTTACTCTGCAGACAGTGAACGAAAACAGTATTAGACACAAAAAAGACACTGGCAAGACAGTCAACACTAACTGGCACTCCTTAGAATGCAGATTGTACAGAAGAGCTACATACAATACAGTACAGATAAGTAATAGCTATAGATCACTTGGAGTGTGATACAATGCATATATATACAGCTCGAGCCCCAAGGGCGAGTGCTGTATATGCACCGTATCTAGTCTCGTTCCCAGCCCACCACTTCTGCTAACAAAATGGCCACAGAAAAAGTGGTCTAGTATCTTTGGGCTGATTCCTTGGTTCTTGCCATCCCAAATAATTCTGGCCAATCAGATCACTACTTAGTCACATGTCTACTGAAAACCATGTACAAACCTCGTACGTGAAGCTGCATAGGGAGGAGTCTCAAGGTGTAAGCGTTCTTCCTTGGATTATGGATAGTCCACAATTGGGATCCAGTTTTGTGGCCTATCCAGGATCCAAAAAAACGTTTGAGAGTCATCCCCTATATCTTCATGTACGAGGCTCATGTGTGGTTTCAGTAGACACGTGATCAAGCGGCAAACCGATTGGCCAAAATTATTCGAGATGCGTTGAGGCAAGCCAAGAAATCGGCCCAAAGATGCCAGACCACTTTTTCTGCGGCCATTTTGTTAGCGGAAGTGGTGGGCTGGGAAGGAGACTACGTCGTATCACACACTAAGAGGTCTATAACTTTTATATGCCTTGCATGTCACTTAAATAAGTGTTCTTTCCCCGGTTGGCAAGAATACATGGTTGGAGTTCCTTAGCATTGACTTTCTTTGCTTGTGTTGTGCCACTGTGTGGCCTCTTTGACGAGAGTTCCAGCGTTCCTGCTCAGATATACCGACAAGCTGCCATGGGGAAGATAACGGTACCATGCATGCAGCTCACGCCGACTGAAGGAAGGGTCGCGGAAGACTACAAACAACTCACTGGAACGCATGCAGCAACTGAGCTCGGCTGGTCATTATTTTGCAGCAAATGGAGAAGGTTTTCAGCTCCACTGGCTCAAGGAAGTAGAGCGAACATGTTGGTGACAGGAAGCTCATCCAAAAGACTGTTTGGAAGGTGCAACTAGGTGTGCAAAGATTCAGGGGGGCGGCTGCAGAAGACGTGTCGTTCCATTACTCGAAGCACAGGAACAGTACAGGATTCCAGTGTTCCTAGGTTTGCATTAATTATTTCCTTCAAGGCTTGATCTCAGACTGTCTGTGTAGTGCGAAGCCTATTGAATAGTGGACGGCCTAGGAACGAGTCTGCAGCATTCCAAGCATGTGTGTGCTCATTTGTCCTTGTTTTAATGCATCGGTTTGATGCCCTTTCCATGTTCTCCTATTCTCCTTTGCTCGATGACATGTATTACATGTCTTCATGGACAGCTTCAGCTTTCTTTGATGATGGTCATCAGAGACTCTGTTACAGTATGTCTAAATCTCATTTACATAGCAGCTGTCTTGTATTGACAGCTGGTGCTCACTCTGTTGACCTGTGTGATATGAAAATTTGACCTGTGCAATATTGATAATATCACACCAGTCAAACTACCAGTCCTGGGCTCTTAGGTGATATGACATTTCTCAACCCTTGGTTACCATGGTAATGGGGTATATATCCACCTAAAGGCTGGTTTAGACTACTGAATTCCTAATCATCATTACACACAAAACAGCAGTCTGTGTATATAAATATGTATGCTGACCATAGTCCACAGACTACCCACTCATACCTGAATAAGTTTCTCGCCTGGTACAACTGTCACTGCAGCACTCCTGCCTACAGAGCGAGAAGTCAGGTATGCACATACACAGCTAACATACACAAGCCCCTGTACGCCTTCCCAGACAACAGTGCTTAATCACATAAATGATGAGAATGTATAGAATAAAATGCTGGCAAAATGGGAATAATAGTTTATCACCACTCACCAAATGTGAAACTCTGTGGAGGCCTACTCACAGTGAGAAGCTGGTTTGATGCATTTCCACTGCTATTCTGCAGAATACAGAAACAGGACAAGCATGGACCTGAAAGGGCCTAATGAAGGCAAGTACACGAAACCAGACACAGTGTATTTTGACGCAATACATTGTACATGACCTTAGCCAGGTCCTGGAGGATGTATGATAATATATACTGTAGGTGTCTAATATAGTCAACACTCAGGCAAATAGAACCATAATTATGCATGTGTCAGACATGTTTACCAACTGCCCAAGGCTACAAGTGTCCTACTGAATTGGGCACATAAAAATTGATATTATCATACAGTCATATACACAGGCCAGGGGCTACCAAAGCAATGACATTGGTGGGCACTCAGCTGGTGTGCACAATGACAGCATTCAGTTAGCAGTAGGACTTCAGCTCTATGAATCACTTTCCTTTGTTCCCTCTCCCTCCTCTTTCCCATCCCCCCTCCCCCCCAACACACCCGTTATCTGTACTGCTCACCTGACCTCTAGGCACACCATGGTGCCTAAAGGCAAAACCCTTGGATTTGACCCTAGTCTCCAACCTATTGGGCATATGTACAATACAGCAGGTTGGAGGTTTAAACACCACTAATATGTTGTATCGATGCACATATAGGTCAACGCACAACAGAAGAGGAAGCACTGACCCAATGTCAGCGTCAACCTTTAGACTATCTGCAGACCCGCGGCTGCCCATAGTAGTTGAAGATGCATAGTACTTGTCAAGCTGCTCTTGAAAGTTGTTCTTGACGATAAAAGGAATTCTCACGCTATCACACCGAGCTGAAACTTCGTCCATTCCCAACAGGCAAAAGGAGCACTTGAATCATCGATTCCTGTGTCTATGCTTGAATTGGCCGCCATAAATGGCGGGCAGTAATGTGTGACGTAATCATGCATTGTCGCGCGTGACAGAAGATGCAGCCCTCAAGCCCTCAACGCTATCCCTTCATCCCCTCCGTGAGACTATGCCCCTATCTAGCAGAATCTATCACAGTTCATATATGGTCTATAGATCTACAGACTGCGACGAAAGTACGGCATACTTAGTGCCCTTCAAACACACAGAGGAAGGGAAGGCTATGAATGCTATTTATCTAATTTAAATCCAATGACATCATTCGGACGCGATACATTATGCAATCCATAATTATTATTATCATACCCACATTCTCTAGTTCTCCAGTCCGAGCATTCCTTGGATAATTGTGCGTCTCTACAGTGTAGGGAGCTAGTCTTTAAGAAGGAGGGAGTTTTGCTAGAACCGCAACCCACTCAGTCGACCCCTCACTGGCCCCGGGGCAGGGCTCGCGCTCTATATAAGGTGTTGTTGCGCAACTCCTTATGCCCTTCAGCCAAACCATAGGTCAAGGCGAATGGTCGCTCTACGGTGAATTGGTCCCTCTCCCCAATCTGGCGTCCTACTCAGCTCTCAGCGCTGTCGGCTTCGCCACAGCCCTAGGCTATGCATCGACCTCAGCCAAAGGATTCTATCATACTATTCAGAGCGAAGTGTGGTGCACCTGGGTGAGTGGTGTCAGTGAACAGAGGGAGCTACTTGTGGATTGATGACTTTCGGGCTTTGCCGTGTTGTGGACAGCTTTTCAAGTAACACACAAATGGCTGAAACTGCCTTGCACGGGTTACAATTCCAATTGAAGTACACAATCGTCTTGGATTATGGACCATCCCTCGTTACGCCCGTCAATATGTATCATTATGTATATTTGTCTGTAGGCTTTTCTGAACATGGCATGCTGCTGCTGCTTCTTGCTGGGACAGTTGATCATCAGTCAAGTGTTTGGGGAGCTGAGAGCCACTGAACACCAGGTAAGATGAAACCCTCCCACTGCCACTGTGTGTTGATTGCACCACATTCTGTGAGGCTGGTCAAACAAGACTAACTGTTAATTGCATTTTAAGGTGCTTGCTGGTGTGTTGTGCTGTGGTATAGTTGGATGAGGATAGTATTAGCAATGTAAGAGCAATTCTGTTTCAATGATAGCAGCACTGAAAGTTGTCTGTACCTTCTGAGACAAGATGTCTTGTAGCTTCTTTCCTCAACAGTGTATTTATTGTGCTGTGTAACTGCAGTAGAGTGTTATGTGTCACAGGGTAGTAATGTCACATGTAAGTATATTGTGGCACGTTTGAACTGTTTACCTTTCATCTTCTTTAGCACCTTCGCGACAAGTTCTGGAATTTTGTCTTCTACAAGTTCATCTTTGTGTTTGGTGTAATGGATGTGCAGGATCTGGGGGACATACTAGGCTGGTGCATGTGGTTTGCTGCACTCGGATTCTTTTTGCTTATCAGTGAACTGGCCAAGGACAGGTTTGAGTATGTAAGTCAGGTGATTAGAGGTAGGCACAGGCAGCAGGTGGTAGCTAGTAGAACAGGACTCTATGCAACAGACAAAGTGATTCTAGTTGTCCATACAAGGGGTAGGGTAGTGTGACTATGTCACCTATTTGGAGGGATCGCGTTGGTGAATGTGACCTGATTCTCCATATTTGATTGGCAGTATGTTTTTGGTTTCATTGCAAAGATTCCACAATCTCATGTAGGGGTGTGCATTTGTATCTGTGTGTGTATTTGTGTGGGTGGGTGCTTAGGTAGGAAGGGATGCCTAGTAACACATGGACATGATGTTAAAGAGGTGAGATGCATGTAGTCATTTGTTCTGTAGATGGACTGTTGCACTTTGAAACTGGTGTGTGCATGGTGCTCTCCTTGCCTTTGCGCAGCTGTCGTTCTCTCCAACCACCTCAACTGCAACCTATGTGAAAATCATAACTCTCCTGATTGGGATATTAATCTCGTATGGTGGTTTGCTCATGGTCTGTGCTATTGTTGGCTGGCAGCTTGGCTTCAGCTACTTTGCCTTCCTCTCCTCACAGGTATGTACAGCTCAACAGAGGGCTCATGTATATATGTTGTGTGTGGGGGGGGGGGGGGGGCATGTGGTTTAGCACTTGTGCTATTTCACTGTGGCAACTACCACAGTACAGCTTATTACAGTAAGTGTGGTGGGGAATTTATGCAAAGTTTCTTGGTGATACAGTAGATTGAGGGCCATAACTGCCGAAGTAGTAATGGATGAACAGGGTAGATTTAGACTGGGCAGAGGGTGAGTAAATCAGACATGTGCAGTAAGACAAATCATTGAGGTCATTGAGAAAGGTACGTTGGCCAGAGAAGGCCTGCAATAGTGTAAGCAGGGGGGAGCTTTGGTTACACTGACGGCCATGATGAGATGGGGCTGGGTGATGTCAGCTATCAAGCGATGTAAGGTCATATTTGGGTCAATGAATTTATGGAGGATCTCTTGCTCTGCGCAGGTCTTCATTTTATCAATGCAGACCATCTACACCCTAATAAGGTATGTGTGACATTAAAGCTGTGCTGCACTCTGTTCATATTGTCTATGTGCTGCTCTCTGTTCATATTGTCTATGTGCTGCTCTCTGTTCATATTGTCTATGTGCTGCTCTCTGTTCATATTGTCTATGTGCTGCTCTCTGTTCATATTGTCTATGTGCTGCTCTCTGTTCATATTGTCTATGTGCTGCTCTCTGTTCATATTGTCTATGTACTGTATATGGATGAATGACTACCAAACCATTTAAATTGTGTGCATGCATATCTTACCCAGTCCCTTCAATGTTTCTGTACTCCTATTCCTTGGTGTGATGCAGGTATGTGGTCCACCTTTGGGACATGCACCACAGTGGACACTGGGATAACAAGGCAGCCTACATGCACTATGTGGAGTTGGTTTTGGAGCTGTCAGCCCTGTCTGTGGACTTCATGCACCACTTGCACATGATAGTGAGTGAGACATGACCCCTGCATGGTGATACCCCCATTCATTGCCGAGATGGAAGTGGAGCTACTAATCCTGTTACATTGAGCTTTGTGTGTGTGTGTGTGTGTGTGTGTGTGTGTGTGTGTGTGTGTGTGTGCATGTGTGTGTGTGTGTGTGTGTGTGTGTGGTGTGCGCGTGTGCATGAGTGTGTGTGTGTGTGTGTGTGTGTGTGTGTGTGTGTGTGCGCATGTGCATGAGTGTGTGTGTGTGTGTGTGTGTGTGTGTGTGTACAGCACATAATGTCATTATGTCTGCAATACTGCTGAAGACAATTATGCTTTACCATAATGTGCATTCTTATTTCTTGTCATTTGCCTATATGGCTACCAAAGGAACATCAGACTTGTTGCTTCAATTGTGAATAGTGTCATCCGACATCTGCTCTCACAATCCAATCTGTAAAAGGCATTTCTCAGCCTATAATGGCATACTTTGGATTGTATTGCCATGCCTCTTTAGCCCTGTTGCTTCAATTGCGTTCCACTGTTTAATCTTGTGAATGACCCTTGTGTCAGCTTCCATTGGAAAGGACCCGCAACCACTATCTTTTCAGAATGTGTCACTAAGAGGTTGCACCATCAGGGGGTCTCAACAGCCAACAGAAGGTTCTTCAAAGGTTGCATGACCCTCTCTGCTGTTCAGTTTCATTGGACATTAGCAATAGCATCTCAGTCTCCTTGAAAACCTCTACTTTTCACCCTAAGCTCCTCTGTATCTAACCCAACCATGTCTTGTAGAAGTATCTGTTCTTGGGACTTTCCAGCTTGGACTCAGCAGATATGTCTACTAAAGCTGCCAAGCCTATGCAATCAGGAAATACACTGTACTTTGAAAGCCGTATTGCTGACAACACATCCGCTCCATGGGGGTCATCAGCTTCAACACCATTGACCTTCATGCACAGTCCCACTAATTCTTTCCCATCCTGCAAGGCTCATATATTGCACTATGGTATACATATATACCTGTAGCATTGGGTATTTTCCATGCTAATGTACAGCTGTGTTTGGGGTTTCCCCTAATGATGTAGTTTGCGGTGTACTCCTGCTGATGTAGATGTGCCATGATGTAAACATATCTTGGCTGTTGCAAGGTTATTACTCGGCTATGCTGTGTGCGCTGTACTATGCAGGTGTGGGGGCACTGGTTTCCCAGCATGGCTAGTCTGGTCCTCATGATGAAGCTGCGCTTTTTGTATCAAGAGATACAGCACAAGGTGAAAAAGCATCACAACTACCTTCATGTCAGCAACAGTCTGGACAACAGGTATGTTAACAATCAACTGCATTTGTATACTATTCAGTGTGTGAAATGGTTGCCACTGAGAATGTTTTCTGAGCTATAGTGTAATTCATTGCTGTTGCTTTAATGTACAGCCCTTCTTACCCGCATCCAGTCCAATTGGGGGGCCGATATAGTCCCCACCTTATATAGCACAAGCTAACTTCATGCAAGGATAACCTAAAAGTTGCCCCTGCATATGATAGGAGAGTGAGCCATATGGACCCCTCCTTGGTGTAAGAGGGTGGGTAGCACCCCCTGGCATGACCCTTGACTGTTGAACTTTGACCGATATAGTCCCCACTTTATATAGCACAAGCTAACCTCATGCAAGGATACCCTAAGAATACCTGTGCATATGATAGGAGAGTGAACCATAAAGGCCTCTCCTTGGTGGTAAGGGGTGGGTAGCACCCCTGGCATGACCCTTGACTGTTGACCTTTCACCTTTGACCGGTCATGCCCCTGGGGATGCCGCCCAAGCCCCCAAGGAGGGTGCCCCAGGGGACAATAGGAAATAGCTACCATAGTGAGGGCAGCACACATTCATTTACAAAGGCTGCACAATGACATTAGGCAACGCAAAACAAACAAACAAAAAAAAACTAGCAGCCAAAAGCAAGCTAACCCGACTTCTCTAATTCTGGGATACCCACTCTAGTGGGCTGTGCAAGAGCAGATCCATCAGTCCTTGGGGTACCTGGGTAGCGGTGGGAGAGGCAAAGGGGAAACGGGCTTGAAAAGCTGCTGCCGTATTCCTGGACAGATCGTCTACCCCTGCATTCAGGTGGCCTGGCACATGGATGGTGTGTATGCAAAGTCTGCTTGAGCCTGGGAATATGCTAGGCAGCGTAGTAGGTGAGCAGCCACAGGGTCACGAGCATGCAATCTATTGACCTGTGCCACGACTGCCGAGTTGTCACTGTGGCACATGTCGTAGGAGCCACTCCATTCAGCTCCCCAGAAGGCAGCTGCTACTACCACAGGAACTAGCTCTGTCAGAGCTATTGAGGTACCCTGTAATGTGTCCTGCCAAGGGACCTATAACCAGTGGGGCAGTGACCATGCCCCACAACCCCAGGATCCTGAAGCATCTGTATATAAGTGATGAGATGGCTGTTCAAGCAGCAAGAATTTGCTGGCTGACGAGCCAGACCAGTCCTGACATTGTAGCAGGCAGCAGGCCACATCTGCTCTTGCTGCCAAGTTGAGCCGGTGGGTTGGGTTGGACCCCAGATCCATTGCCCTCTTCAAGGCAAATATCTGATTGAGGAAGGCCTTGCCAAGTGGGAGGACTTTGTGGCATGGACCAGGTGTGCAACGACTGAGTCAAATGCCCGGTAATCCCCTACAACTTTGGCCTGTGCAAACTCCTGCAGCATGGCCCTAAGGTGATATGGTTTGTCTTGTGGGAGTGGCACCTGTAACCTTGTGGAATCCAAGACTATCCCTAGAGAGACCAGTGCTGTCATGGGGCCTTCAACATTGTCTGGGGACAGTGGGACTCCCAGCTCCTCGCAAGTGCGCCTGGTGATCTGGAGTGCTTCAGCACACACTCCCGAAGCGGGTACCCCTTCCATCAGGTAGATGTTCAGATAGTGCCAATATTGCTGGCTCCCCAGCTGCGTAGGATCCACTCCAAGGCCTCAGCAGGAGCTGAAAAGATGGCCAGAACAGAGGCTAGCCCAATAAGAAGTTGGGTGTCCACATACACCTGCTCCCGCCAACAGACCCCCAGATAAGGCTGATCGTGGGGGTGAACTGGAACCATGCGATAGGCGTCCTTTAGGTCCACCTTGGCCAGGAGTGATGATCGACCTAGGAAGTGTACTAACAGAACAGCATCTTCTACCGATGATTATGCTACATGGGTAAGGTCCCTCCTCAACTTGTCATTCACGCTGTCTCACGCAGGGCTGGACAGATCCACAATCACTCACCATTGGCCTGGCGTCTTCTTAGGGATTACTGTTAGCTCGTTGGTTGTGATGCCTGGGCTCTCTTCCTAAGCGACTTGTTTTGCGAGGAAATTCTTCCACTCCCTGCCCTGGGTGAGGGCAGATGGTGCACTCTTGATTGTTGAACGGCACTGGGTCGTACTCTGCAGGCCAATCTGGAATCCGTACCGGATGCCATGCAGCAGGGCCTGCACCCATACCTGGTCTGGGTGCCTAGCTAGTGCCTGTTCCCAGGCATCCACTTGCAAGGGGGTAGACACCGGGTGTTCCAAAACCACCTGGGGGATGTGCTGCAGGTGCATTGGGGGGCTTGAGGCACCCTGTATCCAGCAGAATTTGCGGACCAGGACATTGGCCATCATGTGTGAGGTGGAGGCCGGGGGGACCTGGCTGTGTGGCTCCCTAGCCATCCCTGGGGGTACAGACAGGAGGGGGAGGGGGGTGGAGTGGGTGTCGGTATAAATACCCTGTAAGTGTCCTCCCCTACCCTACAGCTGTTAATGGGTATGCGGACATGGTCCTGTTGGTGCTGCCTTATGGGCCATGTGCCCTTGCAGACTTGGTTTGACCAAGCTACCCCAGAGGGTTAACGTTGGTTTCCTGTCAATAGACAGGGCCTGCCATGCCTCGAAATATCCAATGATGTACATGTGGATGGGTGCCGTCCATCTATGTCAGTAAACAAAAGGGATACAATGACCTGTATGTCTGTGCAGGTTCCCTGTTGTGACTTCAGATGAGATCACTAGCCAGTCTCAGTGTGCCATTTGCTGGGAGGCTATGTCCTTTGCCAGGAAGCTACCATGTGGACACATGTTCCACAAGTGAGAAGCCCATGTGTCCATGTATATGTACATATGCTAGTGTGTGTGTGTGTGTGTTTTGGTTGTGGCATCCACTTGCCTTCCATGAATGGAGCTACTCACTAAAGCGTGTCAGTGCTACTTTTGTTCCTCCTCCCATTCCCCAGTGCATGCCTGCACTCATGGCTGCAGCATGACCAAGTGTGTCCCATGTGCCGGTGGCCTTTGAAGGAACTCCTAGGGTTAGATAATGTCAACATAGAAAGGCAGGGTGGCAGTGAGCCTAGAGTTGTGAGGAGAATTGGACGGAGGGCCATACCACCAAGGCATGTGTATACACGCTAGGGCACACATCACTAGCTACATGTACTCAGTCATGTGCACATGCACGTACAGTCACTAACATGCAAGCACATACACTGCATGCTAGATTACAGGATGATTGCTGTGTAGAATTGCTCAAGAAGGAATGAATTCTAAGCGTAATCACAGCCAGACCCGATGGAAGAAGCTACGTCCGAAGACCTTAAGGCAATGTGTTGATACAAGACAAAGTCGATGTCGTTACTGTCTGTAGACCTTTGAAATGACAATGCTTGGAAAGAAAGTGGCGCCGCTGAGGATCAAACCCAGGACATCTAGCTTTAGCTGCCAGTGTTCCAGCCACTGAGCTACAATTCCCCACCGGCAAACACTCACTGCCTTAAGATCTTCGGACATGGTTCCATTGGGTCTGACTGCAACTACACTTAGAATTCCTTACATACACTGCATGCATCTACTGTATGTACCTTCTTATCTGCAGGAATAGGTTGCTCCAGTTCAATGGTAAGTCAGCCTGTCACACATTCATACTGTGAATGAGATGATAAGCTTAAGTACTGTAAACGCCATAGGGGTGCAATGTACCAGTACTTGTATATTCTTTGGTCCCCGTCACACTTTCCACTCTCCTTCTCCCCTCCTGTGGGCCTCCTCCAGGATCTACCATAGCCAGCTGGTTGCCCACCTTCTCTGTTGATGTGCACAGCACAGACATGGTGTGGATGCAGGAGGCAGAAGAATTACACCAATCTGTGAGTAGCAAGTGACTAGCAGGTGTGGCATGTGATGCATGGAGATTTGCTAATCTGTGCTGGATTTGAACGTGTATTGTGTGTGATTTTACCTACGTGCAGGCAGGTCAAAGTGAGTTCTAGTGCCATTTATTGCCTATTGTATGGCACCCCCAATAGCATTAATATTGAATGCGTACTACAATATGGAAGTGAAATCGATTTCTATTCAGTTACAAAGATTCCGTAGTGTCCACTTGCTAGTGCACTTTGTGGTAGTATCCAAACACTGTACAGGTTTGCCTACTGGTGCATGGGGTTACTTCAAAATGAGTGAAAGCTTGTTCTGTGATGGTAAAGTATTTCATTCACACAAAATAGCCATTTGATGTCCTCCCATTTCCCATACTCCACTGATGTAAGACACATTTAGTGCACCGAACATTCAAACTGAAATTCATCAATCAGTTTCAAGGAAAAGTAGAATAATTCTGTATAGTCTTATTACCACTTAGGGTCAGTGAAAAGAGTGAGACTCCGGAGCAAAGGAGTTAGACAGATAATAAACAAGATTACAGCATTTTGCCACGTAGGCCTTCATCAGCTGCTAGGGCTCGTTGATAAAGGAGAAACTGCCACATTATATCTTCAGCTAGTCAGGTTGCTGCAAATGCCAAAGTTCTACCAGGTCCATCCACACAATTCACTTAAACTCCTTGAAGTACTGCAAGATAAGAATGCTTTATAAGATTTATGGCACTCAGGGTGCACAAATGTCAATACAGCAGCTTAACCTCACCTCTTTGTCTTAACTCACAAAAGTATTCTACTCAGTAATACTTATGTGTTCAGGAGCAGTGTATGTGTTCAGGAGCAGTGTATGTGGTGTTTGTAAATAAAAATTGAGGTTTCAAAGTGTGTACTTAAATGGAATATTACGGCAGTCTGATATGTGGTGTCACAGCTTGCCTGCTTGCACAGGTCTGTAGTGACCATGATCTGACTTTGTTCTCAGATTTGCATGACAAGAGTGGTTGTTCTTCATTAGTTCATTTCTGAACTAGCCATATGTCGTTCCATGTCACTCCTGCATAGCTTGACTCAGTGAAAATAAGTGCATATAGCTGTCAATGTTAACAGTCTGTACTCTATTCTTTGAGCTGTTGCCTCCAGATTTCCCTGGCCGTTCATGAGCAGGTCGGCAATGAAACAAACAGACCTGCTTATAATTGTATCACACCTTGTAGGCACTATACGTATATGTGGGGAGTTGTTTACTGCATTCAGTCTTTCTTTTATTGGACAGGATGCTGTGATCTGACATAGGAAGTGTTTCTTCTCTCTTTTGTTCATGTATGTGTAGGCAGTACAGATTCACTCGGAATTTCCCGAAGTGCCCCTTTCTGCTATTATAATTGACCTCACACGGACACGATCAGCCAATCACACTATAGACAATATTCACAACAGAACCATTTTCATGCCACCAGCAGGAGCAGGACAGCAACCGGTGAGCCATATGTTGCTCTGTTGTCATACGGTAGCGAAAACACTACTCCAGCTAGTTGCATGTGCATATGATGCAGTCCACAGTGGTGTTATACATACATAGTACTATGTAAATTCTAATTTCGCAGGATTTTTGTGCAAATTTTGTGAGGCAGTCAGCATTTCCAAAAGATGTTGCACTTTACACATCCAGTTTGTTAATTAATTGCATATCTTACCAATAATTATAAATAACCAGACAACCATTCGCAAAAGTCACATGTTACACTTCCAAACAGCCATTTGCAAAATTTTTGTCCTGTGAAATTTGAGCTTACACAGTACTTGCTCACTGTGCATTCATACCGCACACTCCCTCCCCCATGCTTATTCTGAGCAGCCTACTGAGCTTGAAACTTCAAGAGCGCCTGTGGCAGCAGATGAATTGCGACTGGATGAGGAGGGAGAGGTGAGTAGCGAAGGTGCTGTGGAGAGTGAAAGGAAGGATGGTGAGCAACAAGCAGGAATGCGAGATGAGGAGCAGCACCAGAGGGAATGCCCTGCAGAGCAGAGGGATGGTCCCATGGAACATAGTGGTATTAAGCATCGCATTCCGTGTGTTCAACAATCTGCTGGTTCTACTAGCATCTGATGTTTGCATGCTTTTACTACCTATTTTTCCCATTTGCAATCAACTGTGTTTCCATTTGGCACTGGCACACTGCTTCATATATTGCCATACATGGAGCATGAAATCATCACAACTTGATCACAAGTACACTTAGGTTTACAATGAGTATTCGACAAATAGTTTTAAGTAACCTAATATTTTGTTATTAATCAACCATCTGGACCATGCAGTCACATGTATACATCCAGGGCCACCATGCCATGCACAAGCTATGCTTGAAAGTAGGGGGAAATTTGCCTTGTGCCCAAGGCCAGGAACTACGTTTGTATACTTGTGCTTGCCAGTCATACATCATCGGTAGGAGTTTAGTCCACAGAGTTTTAGGTAAGTATAGTAGCAAGGACTAGCCAATGGATTTTAAAGCAATCAGAAGTAATCTTTATCTCTGTGTGTAGTCCGAATCTAGTCAGCTTACCAATGCATTATAAAGTGGAGAAGCTAGTCAAATAGCATTAACCCTGTGTGTCCATATGCATGCAGTTGTGGATGGGCATGCATGTAGATGCAAGTGTGTACGCGTGAGCATACATAAATACGTAGGTGCTCTATGCCCCCAGGAGCAAGCGCGCTACTGTGCAATGCTGAGCAGCTACGGGAATTTCCCTTCCACAAAATGGCGACTTTTGGTGACTTAGCAAAAGATGTTTGGGTTGTCATATTGGAGGAGCTGCGGGATGCGAAGGACTGCTGTTTTGTTATGGACGACCCTTCGGCTGAACTATTCCACTGGGCTGGTGGACAGGAGCTAATAAAATTTCCAGAGAGAATCGAGATGTGGCGCTTTCTGGATTCCTCTTCGCTGAACCTTAAGTCGACCCACAGGACAGACATACCAGTTGCATTTGTACTATGCAGAATGATAGGAGAGGAGGAACTTGATCGAATAACTGCTGTTCTGAGTTCTCCACAGGACAGTCCTAGTAGCTGTCGGATATTCACTGCATACTCTGATCAGGTACAGAGCAAGTAGCTACTGCCTTGTACAATGCATCAATTTGGTTATTTGTATTCTGTTCTTTTCTACGGATAGATTCATCAATCAATTCTTAGATATGAAGGGATAACCAATGAGTCAACATACTTTGACTGGATTGAGCATCAGCTTTCAGTTGCATTGCCAGTAAGTTACGTTGATGGCCCTGTCCCTGTTTTGCATGTTAAGGGACCACTGTCATGTACACTTGTGTCAAAGGGGGGTAGTTGAGCCCATTGACAAGACAGCTTGGTTGCAGGACCATCATTTATTAAGCACGTCTGCTGCCTGAGTGTACATATGTATCACAACAGTGGTGGTGTGGTACAAGCAAAAATGGCACCTGGGCTCCCAGAGCGCAAGAAGGGTATTTAGTGCTGTTTTTGTTGCTCACTAACCCTGCCATGTTTGGGAGCATGGGCTTCATTGGCTGCTGATACTACTTCAAACTGTTGTACACGTGAGGTCTGGCTATGTCTGTACCTGGCCTAAGCCAGTGGCATGTGCATCTTCCTCCTCTGTAGCAAGGCTCATCTGTGAAAGTCACACATGTGCCCCTGTTCCACTCTCTGGTGTGCCCTGGTGTGATTGTGGCCCCTGCACACAGCAGACCTCTTTTGCCATTTCTGCCATCTAGGGCAGAGGAGGCCGATGTGAACACTGAGCTGCAGGTAGGTAGGGCACTGTTGTGTAAACCCATGGTGTGTGTGTGTGAGTGTTGTATCAGTGGACGGCCTGTGCTTTCGTCCTGGGAGCTATTCACCAAAGAAACTAGCCATTAGTTTTTTTATTTACCTGAATGTTTCAGCAGCTGACTGCTGCCTTCATCAGTGGCTGTGGCTTACAGTAAAGTTGTATGTGTTTCAGTGTGTGAGGGCAATAGCTGATGATGTGTGCAATGAAAGTGAATAAAAGGAAGGGTAGGGTCTATAGATGTCCAATGAGGTGCCAGTAGATGAGAAGGAATGAACCTAGCTCTCTGTTCAGGGTCTTGAACTCTAGTAGTTCTCCCATGACTCTAGGAGGCATCTTCTGGAGATTTGGGAACAAGTGTCAATTACACAACCTCATTCCAATTGATGGGATGTCCAATGGAATGTCCATGTTCTGCTAAGGCTGAGCAGGCTATGTCGTTTTTGTGTACTTCTCTCTGGTGTTCCTATATCCTCTGGGCTAGGATCCTACTGCTTTGTCCTGCTGTATATATGCACTGTATGTATGTTTGGTGGCAGTTAGTGCAGGGCATGTGGTAAACTACACATGCTCTCTATTGTTGGTGGACTGGATAATGTTTGGGAATACTAGAATTAATCATAAAGTTCTGGAACACTGACCAGTGGTCCTAATGCCAAGAGGAGACAAGGCTTGTATAGTAGCTTCTGAGGCACAGTAGGAGACTGTAGTGGGACGATGAGTAGTGTGCTGGGTGAATGAAAGTGGCTAGGTCGCCATTAGTGGCTAGAGCTTGGGAAGTATACATTCTTCTTGGGTTTTAACTTTAGGTGACTACAAGTGATGTGAGGGCCTGTGACCTGGGCTATGAGTGATGTGAGGGCCTGTGACCTGGGCTATGAGTGATGTGAGGGCCTGTGACCTGGGCTACAAGTGATGTGAGGGCCTGTGACCTGGGCTACTAATGTGCACTTAATACTCCATTTAATACCTGCCATGTATGCGTGCAATCAATTTCAATTAGGTGCAAGACTTGACCAATTTTTCAAATCTAGTGTTATTGCACTTCACGACACATCATGCTACCATTACTGTAATTCAGCTCTGTTATGTAGTGAAGATACAGGTAGCACTTAGTGATGCTACTGAACATGTACACCCATGCAGTGTAATACATTGAACAAATAGTGCAGGTGCTGGTAATGCTGACAATAGCTGTGGGTACAGTTGTGCCTAGTGACTGTAGCTGATTTGTGAGTGCATGAGTGACTGCTGTTTGTATCACTTACTGTAGTATGACTGTTTGCAATGCAGTGATGCTTGTGTTGTCTCACCTGCATGCATGCACAGCTTTTGGCTGTGTCCTTGAGCTCCCTCCTTAGTGGCCTGGATGTCCACGAGGATATCTTCTCTGTGGGGCAACTTTCCTCCCAGGTGGCCACTCAGTTGGGTAGACTGGATGAAACACAAGCAAGGAGGAGGGTGAGGCATTTGGCACCTTGTGTGCAATGTCTGTCCAAACATTGACAGGATATAACCACACTTTGCTTGCTAATAGAATGGTTGTGGGCAAATAAGAGTTCATGTGAGTCATCTGACACTCTGTACAGAATCTATGTACCTTGCCTTTCCCAGCATCCCACATTGTCGTATTGTACATGTGCATACCATGATGCTTTGATTTATTGTGTGTAGTGTAACCATATCTACGTCTAATGTCCCAGGTCCCAAATAAGTATACTGCTGTTTGTGTTCTAACTGCAGCAGCTGTGTACATTTGTCATGTAGACCTGTATCTTAGTATTCTGTGTGATAATTCCATTAGTAGTGGTCACGTACATGCCATGATTGATATGCAGCACTTTTCATGATGTTGTTGTCAAATCTGCTCATTTCCTATCACTTTGGATTGCTTGTGTTAGACCCAGTGAATTGTATCTACCCCAGCACTCAATAGGCTAAGGGTGTCCACACAAGGGAATGCTTTAGAATTATGGATTTTTCTGAAGCTGCAGTTCACTACTTTTGTTTCCGTTCCCTTTTTCTTCCTCACTGCCCTCTCCCACTTCTTCTCCTCACTTTCCTTTAACTGTTCTAGTTGCACCCCTCTTTAGCCTCAAGCTCATCCCATTCATTCTTCTCCTGCTCTCTTTCCCTTCCTTTATCTCTTCTGTACTCTGTTCCTCTCTCTCCACCCCTCATCCTCTCCCATCTTCACCCCAGTCTCCCTCTCCTCCTCTCTCCCTTCAGTCTGCTCAGTACCGAGGCTCTTTACTCCTAGTGGACCGAACCCTGGACCTGTCTGCAGCCACTTCTCACTCACTAGACACTCTGGCAGATGTGGTGTTTGGGATGCTCCCACGACACCCATTGCACACCACTGATGTAGCTATCAGCATGGCACCACTGACTGCACCTGGCATGGGGGGCAACTGCCAGTGCGTTCATGTATTAGTGCATATGGTGCACTGTCTGTACAATTCCAATGTGACCTTGAAGTGTTACCAATGCATCACGCAGTCTACATGCACTGCTACTGGGGTGTAATAGTATTATGACATATGTTTGCATATCCCATGTATTGTGTACATGATGTACATTTCAATGGGTGGTACAGAGGGCATGTGTCTCTTGCAGCAGTCAACGTTTGTTCCTGTACAGTTTAGAGACAGGCACACAAGTGGTCACTGTTGAGCAATTACTGACTTCATTTTCTGTAATGCTTTGTGTTGGATTGTAGCCTACTTAAGGGATGTATTTCGCAGCCAGGTATTCTTGGGGAGCAAGGCTTGGTGACCACACTGTTTGCAAAGAAACACAAGGTACAGATGTTCGTTTACTGTAAGTTTGCGAAGAATGTGAACTGTGGCTTTGATATTTATTGCTATCAGGAGGCGGCAATGACACTGTCTCGGAAGCTTCTGGAGGCTCTCTCTGAAGAGGGTATTGCAGCCAGTCTGACTGCAGGGAACCTGGGCAGAGGACCTATGCAACAAGTGAAGGAATTTGTAGACAAGTTCAGGTAAGCATTTTGTAATCACGTTCCAGTTCATGTATATGTGTGCATGAGTTGGCATTCTCCATCTTCAGTGCTTATCTCCTCTCCACTCTCACTGACATGGCATGTGCAGGGGACATAGCAGGGCCTGCATGAACCAGCTTGGTTTACTGCAGCTGTCCTGTGCAGCTGTGCAGGCTACTACTCATCCCAGTACAAGGAACTGGGAGAAACTACTGTCAGTTGAAAAGGTATGTATACGGCACTTTTTGAGCCATACTATTATGTATCATGCATTATGCAATGTGTTAGTGCATGTGTACAAAATACTGTGTCTATATGGGTGTGGGTTGGTTTGTCAGGTGGTGGCTCTCTGTTTGGTTGATGGTGTGGTGGAGAGTGCCTTTGGACAAGTGGTACAAGTCATCCAGGCACAAGCCTTAGCTCTGGAAAGGTACTATTTCTCACTGTTTCCTGTGTGCTGATTGAGCCATGACCCATGTACATATGTATGTGCTGGTGGTATGCAGGGCTCATGAGACAGCATTGCACCCACGTGAGGTGCTGGGGTTGTGTATCTACTTGTACTCCTTGGCTGGGCCTAACACCAATATCCCTTCACAGTGTGAGGAACAGTTGCAGGTATAGGTGGCAAACATACATAGGCACTCCCATCTTGGTCTCTGAACCACTCACGTGCCTGTGATCCCATATCTTGCAGGTTGCCCTGTGTGATTACTTCCAAGTAGCTACAACCAGAGAGGGATGGCTGTGTAATGCAATAGGCCAACGTTAGTTCGGCAAATGATAGATAAGCTATGTGTGTTTATATGCATGTTGGTGTCTCACACTGTTTGTGTTGTGTGTGTGAGAGAGAGAGGGAGAGAGAGAGTGGGGAGGAGAGTGTATTTATCAGTCATTCTAATGGCTGTCCACATAGAACCTCCAGTAAGTCAAGGAACAATTGCAACCTTTACTGAACAGAAGGTTATGGTTGTGCTCCATCAGGTGCAACACTGCCGAGATGCTCTGAAGCAGTTTAGGTATGGAACAAATATACTGTACAGTATGCCTTCATTGGCCTTGAGACAGTACATACCAGTTGCACACATTGCTAATCTATGCTTAATAAAGTAATGAGATTAAGTATTTCCCCAGCACTTGTGATGTCCTGGTGGAATATGTCTAGGTTGTTGGCCCCAAGCTGAATCTCGCTACCATTATAGATACATAGGGATGTTGCACAATCACTGAAGGCGAAGCACGATGTGATTTACAGTATGGAACATCCCAAGGTTTCTAAGGCGCTGAGATGAGGCTTGGTCTATAAGCAACTTATACTATGACAGACATATCACTGTACACTCTGCACTTACCTGTGTCAATCGAGAGCGGCTCTCTCACCAGGTTCCTAAAAATGTAATGACCTGTTCCAGGGTTAATATGCCATTTTTATGACTCATTTGTACCTAAAGATCAAAGCATACTAAGGAAATAAAAGCACAGATGCCTTTCTGTCTCTCTCTACTAATTGATATGACGTTTGCGGTCTGTTTCACTGCACTTGTACAGACCAGTGTTTGCTCCTGCTAATTGGCAGGTACGTAGCACTTAGGCGGTACCTCTAATTTGTTTTATACTAAGGAATTTGGCCAGGCCTGGCTTCCTTGGGCAAGCCTTGATCTGACTGTGCTTGTGCTGTGCTACTGTTTTCACTGGAATTGGGATACATCTACCTGGTTTGATGTGTCTGCCCTAATCTTTTGTGTTTCTTGTCTACCGTATGCAGAGAGCTGGTGAAGCAGGACAGCTCAAGCCCCACACCTTCCCTCCTGCTGCAGGTGCGTGAGTGACTGCAATATTTGACCTTCAACAGCAGATTCATTGCAACAGGGGTGGGAGGAATGGAGAGTGTCCCATGTGTAAACATACAGCAGACATATTTGCTCTGTCAGCCAACCAGCATATTCTTGCAGTACTTCACTTTCACTTGGAATTCTTTGGACATACATAATTGTCTAGGTTAAATGGGTTGCCTGTTAGGGTTGACTGTTAGTTGTGATGAGCTCAACACTTTGGCACAATTGTGTGAATGGAGAAGCTAGTTACCTGTCATCAGTAGCACCAGGAGTACATAATAAGAGAAAAAGGAAGGGCTTCTGGTAGCACTAAGACAACCACTCAGGTACTGATCACTAGTACACTAATCTCAGCTATCAGAGACACAACAGTCAGGAAAGTATACCTTCCAATTTGACAGTTTTTTCTTGGAAAGTGCAAATAGGTAGAAGAATCAACATTAATTTTAATAATGATTAAATGCATAAAGAGGGTAGACCAGGTGGCGCTAAGCTAGTACTGAAGTGATGATAAGGGCTCTGCCAAAGGGGCAAGGACACCTGTAGAATGTACTATGAATATCATTACATTGGATGCCAAAGACTGTGGGAGAGGAGTATGATATGGCACCACAGGTATGGTGTTGAAATGCTACATTGCCAGAGTTTATATTGGTGTCTGAACTGGTGAGTGAACAGTAGCCAAGGAATTCTGCTGTGTCAGCTATGAATAACATTAAGATACCAGGTGGGAATTGCCTTTGTGTGGTACTGAAGGTGTGCTTGACCTATAGGCTATACAACACAATGAACAGTGTATTACTGTATTATTATGCTGCTTTCATTGTGGCAAAGTCAATGAAGGTTGAAAGCTGTGCAAGAATGAATATCACATCATGTGCCAGACAGAGGGCAGAGGGTGTCCTCTACTGCCAAGTCACATGTTGTGTGACCTTTGCCAATTCCAACATGTGTACATTGCAATGGGCTGCAGGAGATGTTTCAGGTAGGGTCTGCATTCTGTGCTAGCGGCAGGATCATAAATTTTGTAACCAGGCTCATACTGATGGTGATGGGTGACAGGAAAGGGATTGAGAACACAATGTAATCTCCATCCACTCCAATGGGATAAGGCAATGTGCAGACTAGAGACACCTCTGCGCCATCTATCAGCCAAGTTGTATCTGGGACTGGGTCTGCCAATATATATATATATATATATATATATATACAGGAGAGGAGCTTGGATAACAACTTCGAAGTTATTGATAGTCAAGAAACTGTAACAGTTACTGTCCAGTAATAGTTTAACACAATTACATGCAAGTGTATGCCATGTCATAATGTAATTTGGTAGAGGCTCATTGCTACAGCATAGATAGGACTTGGCAAATTCTTGAGCAATCACGTAGCAAAGATAAATTTTTTGTAAAACATTTCGACCACGTAGGTCTTCATAGCTTCTGAGGTACAGTACTGTAACTGATGAAGACCTTAGTGGTCGAAACGTTTTACATTCAAATTATCTCTGCTACATGACTGCTCAAGAATTTGCCCAGTCCTATGTCATAATGTATTTATGCTATATATATAATATATATATATCATGCATGAGCATTGCAAACTAACACAACTGGAGCTCGAGGGGAACATGAGCTAGGGGGTTGTGGATAGTGGATGGCATTGTTTACTATCATCCTCTCTGTTGCTGTCTCATCTTCTTCTGTGGCTAGCTGAAAGAATATGGAATGGAATGCATCATTAGAAGATACATGGGAGTGCAGAATATATATATAGGCATACCTTGGAAGGTGCCTAAGTTATCTTGATTTCCAACTGGTCATCCCCATTGCACTTGTGTTCTTTTACTACAGTTGATGAATGCTGTGTTCCACCCATCAAAGCCTTTTCTTACTGATGTGGTGCATCATTCTCAAGGGCTTACTGAACGGCTAAAATCCAGCCTGAGGTAATCACTGTTAAACGTGTATCCCAAGAGAATGTATATCACTCATACAATCTGTCACATACAGCTGTTTTGGTCTACATGTGCTCACTGCACCTTCTCCTTCTCTTCCCTGTCCAGCCTCTTCATGAGTTCTGCCAGGGCACACCCCAACAGCCATCCTCTCTTGATTGTGTACGTCATTGGGGGCCACTGCCCAAGAAGTTCACCTAATCCAAGAAATTGGCGCTGTCCATAGATCCACCACACAGGTACCTACACCATTGTAGCTGCTGGTATACATAGCTCTGATGTAGCTTTGCTCCATGTGCTGACTCATCCTGTTAACGCACCATCTTTCTACTGGTATGCAGATTGTAGTTGGATCATCACATATTCTGAAGCCTGATGACTGTGTTGCAGCCTTATTTGACCATTAGCCTGCTAGGACATCTGGAGGAATACATATGAGTGTTGCAAAGCATGCCAGCAATGCATGAATCACAGATATTCAGTGGCTGTGTTCTGACGTGTTCCGTGTAGCATCTGCAGATGACGTCATGATTGGTGGCGACATGCTATAAAAAGGCGCAACTGCTAGCTAATTAATCGTAATCCGAAATTCGTCGTCGCATCCACCAGGCAAGAATGAAAGTCTCTGGTCTGCTAGCTTTGTGCTTCGCTGCGGTCCTAGTCCGCATTACAACTGCAAGCGATTCTACCTGTGGTGAGTCATTATAATCGTTAAACGCACTGGTCATGGTGTATTCGGGTTGGTTAGCTATAGGTGGGTGTACCGCATGCACTTATGCCTGTTTTCTGATCACGCTTTAAATTTCTCAACAGAAGGCGTAGAAATTGAAGGTGCTGCAGCAGCAGAAGCAAGGATCATTAGGGTGAGGATAAGAGTCAGTAGTGCGATAGCAATGAGCTGTTGTGTTAGAGCCGCGATGTTCCTTTCCGAGCTAGTGCATGCATGATGTCGTTACTTCCTGTCCCCCACAGGAAAGTTGCCCGTTCTGCGATGTGAAGGAGGGCGTGTTCAGGTCGGGAGAAAATTGGACCGATAGCACAGACCCGTGCGTACGGTACCACTGCAACCAAGGACGGGTGGAGGAAGAACGACTTGACACCAAGTGCGAAAAGATCGAAGAATGCCTGGATGGAAAAGCACCGTTCCACGTCAGAGGAGAGTGCTGCCTGCAATGTCGTAAGTGCACGGCCCACTTGATGAAGAGGTGCATATCATCATTTCCGTAATACCAGCGCTGATACTACATCTCTCCCTCCACGTGCAGACCTTACTCAAGTCGGAGTCTCTGATCAATCTGTTGCGACTCTCTCGGAGTGGTCGGAGTGGGAGCCCTGCAGCCGCTCCTGTGGTTCTGGCAGGAGAAGCCGATCGCGCCAGTGCAAGATCAAATCAGAAGGCCTCACACAGGTGGTGGAAGTGGACTGCAAGGGTTCACTGCAGGAAGTGGAGTTCTGCAACCCTGAGCCTTGTCCAAGTAAGACCTGTCATAGACTGTTGAGAAATGTCACCTAAAATGCTCGATCTATTAATCTATTATGAGTAGCTAGTGTAAGTGTCCTTCTTTGTAGTCGATGGTCTGTGGGGAGCCTGGGACACGTGGACTAGCTGCTCAAAGACTTGTGGGAACGGGACAACCTCACGGCAGAGGTTGTGTGACAGTCCTGCCCCAGCACATGGAGGGAAGGAGTGCCAAGGTCACTCAACAGAGACAACCGACTGCTTTGAACAACACTGTCCGAGTAAGTACATGGCACTTAAAAAGATTGTGAGTAATGTTCTTACGTATCGCCTTTGATCACATTGTTGTTAAGTGTCACCAGATGTTTGTGAAGCTTGTCATTCTCTAACCATACCATATGCCTGGCATCTTCTGTCTCTTCCTATTATTAGTTGATGGTGGCTGGGGAAACTGGACAGAGTGGTCTGTGTGTAGCAAAAAATGTGGAGGAGGGTTCCATTTCAGGGTACGCAACTGCAATAACCCTGCTCCCCAGTATGGTGGTCAGCAATGTGACGGGATTGACCTAGAGGAGAGGAGCTGCAACACTGATCCCTGCCCTGTGGACTGTGAATGGGAGGAATGGTCCGACTGGACCCCCTGCTCTGCCAGCTGTGAAGGAGGAGTACAGACTAAGAGCAGAGCCTATAAACAGATTGACTTGCATGGAGGGAAGAAGTGTGTTGGAGCTAATTTTGAGAAAAGAGAATGCAACCAACATACATGTCCTGGTGAGTGACATTTTTGGCACAATTCGGTGTATCTTGTGGCAAGGAATGCTCTGCATGCAAGTGTCAGTTTTCTTCTTTTTACCTGTTTAGATGCTTGCAAGCCCAACCCATGTTATTCTGGTGTGGAGTGCACCACACGTCCTGAGCGGACTGATGTCCACATCTGTGGGCCTTGTCCTCGTGGGCTCTCGGGAGATGGATTAACATGCACTGGTGTGGATGAGGTACACTAATGCACACATATACGTACATGCGTATATGTGCACACACATTGCAGTAATTGAATTGTGCTGCATGTTCATTTGGATGGCTGTAATACAGCTGTTTCATCTGAGGTGCCCACCACTGATAGAAGCCCTCACCTTCCCTCGCAGTGTTCCCTAGCAAACCCCTGTGCTCCTGGAGTGAAGTGCATTGACAAGGAGTTTGGCTACATGTGTGAGGACTGTCCCGCAGGTTACACTTCCAAGTACTCTGAAGGATTAGATTTAGATGATGCTCTGAAGGCCAAGCAGGTTTGTAGTCTATGAACTAAATTGCATGAGAGCATGTTGCTACGTACCTCTTTATCTGCAACATTCCCACCCCTAGGAGTGCATTGACATAGATGAATGTCTACTTCTCAGTCCATGTGACAAGCACTCCAACTGCTCCAATACACAAGTGAGACCACCGCCATTTGCAACACAGCTAATTATGACATCCTATTACATGACATGTAGTGTCCCCACTTTCTAGTGGTAATCAATGTTATGTGTGTTTGTGCATTCCTCAGGGCAATTACACCTGTTCAGATTGTCGTCCAGGCTACTCTGGCCATGGCTCCACCGGTTGTACTCTGAGTGATCCCTGCCTTGCTAATGTACACCACTGTGTCATGGCAGATGGGTGCATCAACACTGGAAGTGGGACATACAGGTGTGAGGTGAGTGTACCGTAGTCAGTATACACCCTGTGTGGAGTACAATGAAAGTGAGATCAATTCCCATCAATCTTGCAACAGTGTCCTGATGGCTACATAGGAGAAGGTGGAGTGGAATGTGTGAAAGACACCGATTATGATGGTGTGCCTGACCAACCTTTCCGCAAGCTGTGCAAGAGTCCACCTTGCAAAAGGGTGTGTTTTGCATTGAATGGCATAAACTACTGGTGGTTCTGTGTGATGGATATTTTAATGTAGTGTGCCCCCCTACAGGACAACTGCGTGTATGTGCCAAATGTGGACCAGGAGGATGCTGATGGGGATGGCTGGGGTGACGTATGTGATACTGATTTTGACAATGATGGCTGGCAAGACTTAGAGGTTAGCAGTGATCACAAACTGAAGCCCTTGACCAATTAAGAAGCTACAAGTTACAAGCACATCACAGCATCCTGGATTGGCATCCTGGAGAAACATGTGGCTTACAGTCATATGTTTCCCTTTTGTTTACCAAAACTGTGCAGGACAACTGTCCATTTGTCAGCAACCCTCAGCAGGCTGACTATGACAAAGATGGCCGTGGAGATGTGTGTGACAACTGTCCTGATCGTCCAAACCCAATGCAATTCAATATTGATAGAGACCGATTTGGTGATGCCTGTGATCAAGACATTGATGGGGATGGTGAGCACTGCAGTGCATCTGACAGAAGGGCTGTCATCCTAACATATACATAGCTAGCTAGATCATTACACTTATTGCTCTATGTTGTTCTCACCAGGTGTACCAAACTATAAGGACAACTGTCCCAGTGCGGACAATAGAGCCCAAGAGGACTTTGATGGGGATGGCCTTGGGGATGCTTGTGACAACTGCAAAGCTGTTTCTAACAGAGACCAGGTTGGTCATGCATGACTGTCAGGTCTAATATTGTGCAAAGTGCATCAGCTTGATCAAAATACTGGTGAAGTTGTGATATTCCATTCTCATGGTAGAGGGACAAGGACAAGGATGGCATTGGTGATGTCTGTGACACAGAGAGAGACAGGGACAATGACGGTGTGCAAGATGGATGGGATAACTGTGAGCTCGTTGCCAACTCCGATCAGCTCAACACTGATGATGATGCTAATGGTCAGTAATGCCAGACCTGTTCAATGCTATCAGCATTTAACCTAGCTGGCTTATGTATTGCACTTGATTGCTATGGGCTAACACATTGCTTATGCTATATGCATCCATAGGTGATGCTTGTGACAGTGACGATGATAACGATGGCGTGCCAGATGAGCGTGACAATTGTCCCAAGGTCAAGAATTATGATCAAATGGACAGAAATGGTACACCTGCGCAATGCATGCTGTACCTGCAGTGGTGGAATGTACTATATGTTTGCTACTAAATGAGGGTATGCACTGTTTTTACAGGTAATGGCATTGGTGATGCCTGTGAGAATGACTGTGATGGAGATGGGGTTCTGGACAGTGTGGATGCTGCACCTTGTAACAGGTTCCTCACCAAGGACAACTTGCAGCAGTACATGGTTGTGAAGCTGAGTAACCCAGTGCAGAAGGAGGCAGACTGGGTTGTGCAGAGGTCTGGCACTTATGTAGTTCAAAAGAAGTCCAGTGATCCCGAGCTGCTACTTGGTAAGTGCTCCTCTGCAGTCTGTGTCTTGTGCATGCTTGCTTCTCCCCACCTTATTGCCATAGCATGCATTGTCACTTTGACTAGCATCTGCTATCCCTATCCCTACCAGGTGACCATACTTACTCATCATATGAATACAACGGAACAATGGAAGTGAGGAATGCAGATGGGGAGGATGACTTCATTGGTCTTGCATTCAACTATCAGAGTAACCAGCGCTTTATGCTAGTGACTTGGAAGAAGGGAAAAGAAGTTTACCGTAATCACAGACCTTTCATTGCCACAGCAGAAGCTGAGCTACAGGTCAAGAAGATCAAGACGTCAAAATCCATAGGTTCATTTCTACGGAACAGCATTTGGAACTCAAAGGGCAGGTTCTTCACCTCCACACCACTGTGGAGGAAGGCTGGAGGCTGGATGGAAGGGGTACAGTATCGCTGGAATCTGCGCTATTCATCACAAAGTGGATGCATGAACCTTCAAATCTTCCAAGGTGCTGACATCGTAGCAGCAACTGGGTGTATGTGTGATTATTACCACCGTGGAGGGAAGCTGGGTTTGTTCACGTTTGGACAATCCAACACCATCTGGTCTGGCATCAGCATCAAACAATTGCCTGGTGAGTTGATGCACACAGGCCAGCACTGCAGTATGTACTGAATATGATGTCTTAGAATACTACATGTACAATAGCACCAATCGATCTGTTTCAGATTCTACACTGTGGCAACTTCTTTATCCGTACAGATTCTTCAGTTTCTGATTTGCTGCCGCACAGCAATTCACAGTGTGTTAACTACAGATACAAGTCGTGACCGGCTGCTCAGTGAAGATACAACCTTGTGCCTGAATCACAAACATGCTTGACTGAAATTATTTTATCTTCAACCATGCATGTATATCCATGCATGTTCATTTGTTTACAAATCCATGCATGTTCATTTGTTTACAAATCCATGCTTGTTCATTTGTTTACAAATTGCTATCATTGTGGCACTACCTACTGTACTGTACTACTGCACATTGAATCCCTTGTACCAAACACTGTTTTTGCTCATTTCTACAATTATCTCTCTATTATTATTTTTATATGCATGTCTGCAACATTGTTCTGCATCACTGTTAAATTGAAACCAATGTATTGTTACTTTTGGCAAAACACGTTATGTATATAGCTGTTATGTAGCATACATGTCTCCTGGAGCAAAATATATATGGACATGACCATGACAAGGTATGCGTGTTAGAGCACAGCAGCTGTGCATGTGGACATACTGAGAAGGCTGCATGCCAGGATGTGTGCCAGAACACAGTCATGCTACCAGCTGGAGCCGGGTGAGGGTCTTGTGCACCAGACTGTGGAATCACACAAAGACATACTGTACACCGGTCCCCACTGGACGGACCAGCTGTTGCTCCAGTAGGTCAGAGAACACACATGAGCTGTCAGTCATCCAGGCATAGGGCTTCAGACCAAATAGGAACTTGCACTGAGGGTGCACTGCTGGTTGTGCTCATAATTGTGCATGATCATGATGTCTTGCCAGGGAATGGGCCCTATCACAGCAGACCAAGTAAAGGACAAAAGGAGAGAGGCCTGTATCCATTGCATACCTCCACCCACATACCATTAAGGTACAGTACAAGGTTGTCCTGAAGCCCTTACAAGCGCATTCACTTCAAGCCACTCCTACATTGCTACGTACGTACGTATGTAGGAAGTGCTTAAATATGCATGTACTAATGTAAATAGCCCTTGTCTGTTGCCTGAAAGACAGTACCAGCTACATGGGCCAGACACCTGCCACTACATGGTATGGTGTCATGTTTCTGATTGAAATATCACATGGCGTCTAGTGAAACATGATCAAAGGAACTTTATAACAACAGTGAACTACAAAGCCTGCCGCTGAAGCTGCAAGCTTATGCATGTATTGGGTTGACTGATATGAGTAGGAGGTAGATACACTATGTCCAGCATCACTCTGGCTATAGAATCTGTGCTACCAGACCACATAGATAAAAATAATTTCCAAGGTCCTGATCATGACACTGTAGCAACAGCAAATGGGTACGGTCGAGTGATTATCCCTGTGGAAAGAGGTGTTCCTGTATATTTGCACATGCAATCTAACACTATCCGGTCTTAAGCTTGCATCATGCTCTAAACAACTGCCTCCATGCTGAGTTGATGCACACACAAGCTGACACACTGAATAAGACAATTAGGCTGCCAAGATATACTGTAGAATGCATTACTAGTCTATAGCAAGAACGCCTGCTATGCTGCCACACAGCGCTAACTGCAATAAAAGACTAGGTAGCAGTGAATAACAGGTAATATAAAATTGACTGTCTGTCATCATTAGTGATTGTAAAGAGGCAATCTAGAGCTTTTGTGACCTTCAAAAGGCAGTATAATACAGTATGTACCTTGCAATGATAAACAATTTGTTTCACATCTTTTTACCACATGGTTTTATGGGCAATATGGCAGAGGACCATAACTGTTCCCCAGAGGAGAAAGGTGGCACTTGGGTGATTTTGAGTAATTTATGCTAGAAGTTGCAGCATTAACAAACCAAACACTGACATTGTCACTAGTAACAGAGACAATAAAATTATGTATAACAAATTATCTACTAGAACAAAATGGCAAACGCTGTTGTAGAACTTAGTAAAGTGTTTACACAACTACTTGTAGCTTACACCGCAAGCAGTTGCAGTGTACTAATCAGTTAGGGGTACTGTAAGTATGCACAGTGGTGGATGCACTAAGTCATCTCATGCCAGGCCTCATGCCAGGCCTCATGCCAGGACGCATGTTAGGCCTCATGCTGGCAGCCAGGTGAGGGTTCATCCGCAACAAACTGTGGAGGTCATGGGCACCAAAATGGCCACCTGGCATGATCCCACTCCATGGCCTAGCTGTTGCTAGGTGAGAGGACATGAATGGACTGCCAGACATCCCAGCCATGTAGGGGTTCAGACCATAGGAACCCATGTGAGGTGAGGGACGGGTCTAAGTGGAGGGTGGGAGGGAGAGGGGGATGAGTGGAGTAGAGAGTCAATTGTTTATGCATTCCTGCAACCTCTCACATGATGGACCACATTTTGTCAACAAGTTCAGAAATAGCTAGCCAGAACCAAATGGTATCCACTGGAAATTAGTGATCAAAGAGGTCTTACCATCAAATGGAATAGCTTACGCATTGCTGTACTGAATATATAAAGTACATACGTACAATACATTACATTACACTGCTTCATCCCTTTGGGAACTGCTGTCACAGGTTGACATTACACCATGATATCAGCCTATGGCTAGCAATTATCAAATAAGTGAAGAACTGCTATTCAGGTATCAGGTATCAGGTATCATATTTAGACTGGGGAGCCTTTAGCCATAGGCTGTTCCTAAAGGCACCCAGTAACCAGAGAAAAGAAAAATACAAGACAGAAAAGAGAGAAAAGTAGAAAATAGAAAAAAAGTGAATCAACCATTTTACAACTTCTGAGTCATTCGAGCAGTATAAAGATTAAATTGCGATTATGCAAGCATGCAAAATATAACAGAAATGACAACAAAGGGAGCAAGGTTAGATCAAGCACATGCCAATAGTAAAAGTCAGTTAAGAAGATCTTCGCACTTTGCCAAGAAGGCCCGGAAGTCACTAATCTGACGAGTGATGGGTGGGAGAGATCTCCACATGGAGGCACCGGCAAAGCTGAACGCCCTTTGACCAAAAGATAATTTGGTTGATGGAGGGTTCAGTTGAGAGGAAGAGGAAGACTGAGTGTAGTAGGAGGAGCTAGGGGTGGGGAAAAGCTGAGTAAGATATGATGGACAAAGGGAATGGAGGCACTTGAAGACAGTTTGAGCAAGATGGAATTTTCTTCTGGAAAACAAGGTGGACAGACCTAGTTCACAGCGAAAAGCAGTATCAGAAGAGCGTTTACATCCACAAACAACAGTGCTGCAAGCAAAGTTCAGCAAGGGCTCGAGGTCAAGGGACTCAGCTTTAGTATATCCAATCCAAACAACATCACAGTAGTCAAAGTGCGGAAGACTGTATGACTTGAGAAAAAGAAGCAGTAGGAGTCGAGGCAGAAACCAAGAAAGCCAACAGAGCAAGTTCAGACTATGAGAGACCTTCTTACACACCATGTCGATATGATCAAACCAAGTGAGGGTGTCATTGACAACAACTCCAAGAAATTTGAAGTGCTGAGCATGCTCAACAGTTCTATCATTAATCTTAGTGTTAGGTTGCCATCCACAGTCATTCTGCTGAAATGAACCAGCTATCCCCCCCTTTTGCCATATAGCATGTGTACATCTTCCAAGAATCGGATTGGCAACTCCCACAGTGCTGGTCTGTACAGTGATGCAGCCATGGAAGTGCTCAACACATTACTCACATGATGACCAAGGAGGTGACTAAGCACTTGCAGGTGACCACTCTCAGCATACTGTATATTATAGTAATTTCTTCAAAATACACTTGACATAGTCACTGCAGGTGAGCAGGACATTGTACATTAGCAAAATAAATGTTACAATTAGACATTTCCAGAATTCATGTCTTCCCCTGTAATACATACAGCAAAGATGGCAATGTACAAGGGGCATTTCTAGTGGAAGTTCTGGCTCTGCAGAGGATAACTACAGCAACTCCGCTGCCATACAATATTGTCTGCACAGCATAACAAACCTAGCATGCTGTAAGTGTGGACTCATCACTAATTTTTACATAATATACTGTATACAGTATGAACAATAAAAATGCCAATCCCGCTATTGGAGGAGGTAAGGTGTACACACGAAACTGTTGTAAGAGAGAATGCCCTTCCCAATGTGTGTTCTGTACCGGTTGTCCAAACTTCATAAAGTCATCGACATGCATCGAGGGTGCCCTGCTGGTTGTGCTCTTACGACTGCGGAATATGTCTTTTCCTCGGCCAGTGAACGGGCCCTGACGCAGCAGTGCTAGCAAAGGAAGAAGAGAAAGGTTGTGGCCATTGTATACCTCCACCCACGCACCATTAATAAAGGTACAAGGTTGTCTAAGTCTGTACAAGCCATGCATAGTTACTGTATGTAGGGGATTTCAGGTAAATGTGCTAAGTACAACTCTGAAACAAACATTCTTTGTAAGGAGTCAGTTGAGCCCAACATCTGCCACTGAACCTGGTTCACTTCATATGGTATGGCTGTGAATCGTGAAGTAATTGTGGGCTGTCTAGTGCGACATAATCACAGGAAATGTACAATAGCAGTACACAACAAAGCCTAAAACTACACACCATGGGTAGGTTTCACTGGCGAGTAGGATGTACAGTAGGCATGGAAAATATGTTACCATGCGAAGATCGTACTTCGTGAACTTCGAGCAAAGTTGGGGTGAACTCTAGGCGAAGTGGGAGTGAACTTCAAGCGAATTTACGTATACTGAGTGCTGTCTAAATCCATGTATTTTATGCACAGTTCTTATGAAAGTACTGTACCTTCTTTCCTCAATCTCTGTCTTTCAGCAAGCAGATTGGACTTGGGCTTCCTGCAGGAACAGAGTGGTAGTGCAACAGAAACATCATCCTGCCCTGTGTACTGTGTACATGCAGTAAGAGAGACAAAGGACACATACTGTACCAACAGAGAAAGCACCTGGAAGTCAACTAAATATAGAATACCCTACTGCCATTGATAGCATGACAGAAGATCCTGAACACTAATGGCATGTTCTCCAAATGGATTTTGGTAGGCCTACAAATACCACATGACACATTTGTAAGGCCTTTTAAGTTCCAGGAGAAGCCACATTAGGCTCCGAAGCAGTAGGTTGTCTGCATTCTCACATTCCACACACTCACTGCCAGCAAGACTAGCCTGTGCACAAAGACTGTATACACATGTGCAAGAAAGGTGATGGATCTTCAGAAACAGAAACACTGTACAGTGATTTGATACGTATGAGTCAGATTCCACTGGCCATCATAAATATAGGTCAAATGACTGGCAAAGCTGCATATGGATATGTCTAGGGAGAGAGGACTGAGGACACCTATGACAATGTCATGTCATTCATAGTAACATGCACACACCTGAAACCATGTGCAGGGGAGTGAGGTGGTGATGGGAGAATCTGTTTCTTCATCTCTTCTTCAATGTTCAAGGCAGGGCAGTGCTCACTTGCCAATGCCTGAAGGTTCACAGAAACCTACCACAAACAACAATCAGTCATCCATTTCCCATAAAGTATGAAACACTGTTAGTGCACATACATTGGTGTCATAAGACTACATGCACTTACAGAGAGCAAGTCACCAGCTTCTTCCTCATAGGGTGGCCCTGGCAACCAAAGGTCCAACCTAGTCATAAGGCATATAGTAAAATAAGACAACACTAGAACACCCACAGCCACAGACAGCCAAGCTCATGCATTTCTGTGATTCACCCTGCAGACACTGTGGCTGTTTCCACTACTGGAACACGATCTTCAAACTGCTCCTGAATTGAGGCTCTCTCAGGAAAGTTCAGTCGAGGTGGGTCAGGCATGCCATCACCTGAATGCAAATACATGTGCAAAAGCCATTGCATACCACACCAGCAGTAGTTGCAGTTGAAGCAGTCGGTATACACACACAGTATACATCATCATACAACAGGGAAAACTGTACTACAGATGATATAGGCAAAGGAAATAAATCACAGAAAGAGAGTTGCTTAACCAGACAGCTTGTGCATAGAAGGAACTGTATATTCATCTCACCAGCTCTGTCAGCTATCACAGTGTACAATGAGTCTGCAAACTCCTCTACACTCTTAACAAAAGACTCCAAGTCCTTCTTTCCCTCACAGTGCTCCTGTCAAGGGGACACAGATTGTTCTCAAGTCACAAATGGAGGGTGACCAGAAAACAGCTTGAACAGCAGGTGCATGTGTACCTTGATAGTGTCACTCAAGAGTTGCAGCAGATTGCTATCATCTTCCATGATCTCACTGCTAACCCAGTCAGCTGGAATAGCCAGACTGCGTATCTCGCGCAGCCCCTCCAAGTCCACTTGTGCTAGGTAATCTGTGCTGGTCTGATCTCCCTCCAACTCTTCAGCTCCCTCTTCACCACTCTCCATCATGCCTTCTACTTCTCCTTCCTCTGCTTCAGTGCCCCACATTTCCTCAATACTGCTCCTCTGCACATTTTGTATGCCAGCATCCTTGAGCTGAGCAGTTTTGACTTCAATATCAAACAGAAAAGAGTCCATCAGTTGAAAGAACAGAGAGCAGCTTTCATACACCTCCTTTGGAGCATCAGAAGGCGACCTGGATGAGCAGAACATCCAAGTATAATGCAGCCAGTGCATGTTTGGTGTGTAGACTTTAAAACTACTCACTTCAGTGCCTCAATGAGACGCTTCACAAAAGATGTTAAGGTGCCTTTTACACTAGGGAGGAGTCTGACAGGAACAAGAGTACCAAAAGCATTGGTGACAATAGTGACTGCCTTTAAACAATGCAGCACTGCACAAATATGGTGGAAATGAAACATACATATATAAGGCATAGATGCCCTGATCACATTGCGTTACACTCAAAAGCAACTTCTGGCATTCCACCACTACAGGAAAAGCCTGCTTAGGGTTGATCATTGTGGACCACACGGCAGTGACAATACTCCTGAGCTGCAGCTGAGGGGGAAGGCTACTGGCCACATCTTGTGAGGACATAGCAGTCTTGCTAGTAGGGAAAGTCACTCCAAAGTTGCACAAAGCAGTGAACACCACCTGAGTAAGAAGTTCATTAAAATTGTTAGCTGTATGCTTGCATGCAAATGCACAATGACATATGTGTATGCACACAACCATTCACACACGTCGACATCTCACAAGTATGCACTGCTTCAGTGACACTGTATCACTTCTGTTAGTTTCAAGAATCTGGAACAAACTTTGGAGTAGGTGAGGATATGCTTTACCATCTCCTGCTTTCCTGCAAAGACAGAGACGGGGACAAGTACACAGTACAAAGATCTTGTGCTGGAAAGTTGCTACAGTACAGTACACTGCACTGGGGTAATACCTACACACTGCGGGTGCATACAGCTCAGAAAACATGGAACAAAGACAGCATGTAAGACAAGTAAGCAAGTAAGACAGTTGTTCGATATGATGATTAATCATCCAGGGCTTTCAAAGAGCAACACCATAGGGAGTGTGATCATGAAGGTGCAGACAGGGGGGGGGGGGGGGTAATGTGAATGTGAGGGTCCTCATATGACACTGTGCTTTACAGTATGCACCTTCATGTTCACACTTCCCCGCACCTTCCCTGTGCACACCCTAACAATTGCAATCTAATCCTGGAAGCGCAAATTCACCTGCAGCAGATTAATTCTGTGATAGCAATTTTGACAGCTGGACGCTGTACTACCACTGACAAGGTGCCAAGCAACAGCAGTAGTTTCCCCTTTTCAGACCTACATACAGCAGCAACAAACATGTGAGGTAAACTGCCAAAGTGTGCCATAATACCTTGGCATCGACTTACTTTATTTTATGAGTAACAGCAGCCTTTTTCTTCTCATCAGCTACCTTCTCAAACTCACTCCCCTTCTCCTCAAGCATACTCACACGTTGCACACACCGATCAACACCCTCCAGGATGCACCTGTGTACATACAACAGCACGAAGTACCTAGCTGATTACTAAGACTACATACTAGTCTGAACCCTCCATTGCCACTTGCACAAAGGAATGGAGTAGCCAAGTGATGTTTCAATGTAAGCCTTGATAGCTGTATGCAATTGGCACCTAGCAATCTGCACCGCCAGTGTGGCTGAAATGTCAGCCAATTGAACAAGGACTCTTCGCAGTAGCTGACGAATCTCAGATGAGCATGATACTGAACACAAAAGACAGAGTGCAGCAGTAAATTGAAACAGTGACAACAAAGTACATTTTGCACTACATACACAAATACTGTACTAATTCAGTAATGGACAAAAATACGGAATCAGAAAATTGCGTGCAACACAAAGGCAGTACATTCATTTGCATTAGCACATGTGCTATTGCCCATTACATGTGAAATAAATGTGTGTTGTATCATATAACACTTCAATCACCACAGCAGTCCTTTCCAAAAGTGGAGGCCAAGTGAGCACTAAGTTATGATGCAACCACACCTGTGAATCCATACAATGCCTCATAATGTGTGCAATGTAATTCTACCATGCATTAATTACCCCACGCGATTGCGCAAGGGGTAAAGTGATCGGTTCTGTCGTTGTTGTCGTCGTCAACACAAATTTCAGCATATCTCAACATCAAGCGCTGCTTGTAAGCGCCACCTAGGGGAAGTCACTGGTGGAAAACTGGCTCCAGCTCCTTCAAATCAATTCAATACCACTGGTGTTTGCAACATTTGCCGACTAAGTGGTGCTTCCTGTTGGGCCACCATTTTTTGCCAGGAATGTAAAATGGCGAAGCCCAAATAGTAGGCAGCTATATATATACCTATGCATTGTGGATATGTTACAGGCAGCTATACTACTTCTTGGTACTGTTCCACACTGTATGGTCATAGACTGTTCTGCCCAACATACAAAATAGAAATTCACCATTTACACTACGGTAGAAAAGCTATAGCTAGCTAGCTAGCTAGCTACACATATATCATAGGTCACAGCCTTCTATTGTTACTTGCACTGTATCAACTATGTATACAGTATAAACCCAGTGTCCATGTTTCATAGCTAGCATGTCATACATTATATGCACTTAATGCTTTCATCCCTATCTTCTTGTTCACACTTTTGCTTCTATAGTGCTAGACAGCGCGGGGGATGTACTCTATGAGTACTCTAGTTAAAATGAAAGTGTTCAATGTCACTACCATTATCTGTCACAGTAAAGTACACTTTATGAATAGGGTTGCAGAAGCAAAGCACAACATTCCCATTGCAACATGGTGGCGGTCATACAGGTGGAGTAGATAGGTGTACACCCACAGAGACACACAGTCTAGGGAGTGATGGGCAAGTATGAACGGAATGTCAAACCCTCACCCAGAAATGGCCGCAGTGTTGACAAGAGGCCACTCATAAAGGGCTGCAGGTGTGTTTCCCAGTGCTGTCTGTAAGCCAACACCTCAGATGTGCCCATGAACATGCAACCCTGTACACCAGGAGGTGGGGTAACAGACACTAGCTCAACAGTCTTCTAGTATCACAGGATATGATTTGATACTTACCATACTATATGTACATGTATACAGTACAAAAAGAATAGATTTGGACATGTATTCAAACTGATACAGCAGCAATACAGCGGTAGGTAGCAGTACAGCACACAACTAAACACAATTCTGCACTGACAAGCACTGAGCGTCAAGAAAAACAATAGTGGAGGTGACAGACTAGAGACGCCAAACACATGTCTACATATGCACGTTGTACAAAGTTTACCTATTCGGTATACTACTCACTAGTGCAGTTGGACAGTGATGCTTACCTGTGGGACCTCCATGGGCAAAGGCAATGGAAGTAGCTGTGTAAGCAGCTCAAGAGCGTTGAGACTGCCTTGAGGGGAGGACGGCAGGTGGTGAGTCAGGAGCTCTTCCAATAGGAGGTTCCATGGATCTTTTGAAGTCTTCACTAAGCAGTCACAACAGACAAAGTATGTGTATACATGTGTAGACTCATACACAAATAAAGCAACAGCAGTATGCAGAGTTGTAGGTTCACAAACACATGTCAACCTGCAGCTATGCCTGCTCCAAGTGCAACAACACTGCATTACCTGAGGGCATACTGCACACAGTAGAGGACCGAATCTACATCTTCTATGAGCTAGTAGTACTGGAAGCTAGACGATGCACACTTTGCAGCACTCAGATGGTCCATAGTGAATACCCATCCACCCCTATGGTCTATCTAGGATGGGGGTTGAGATACAGTATGTATGAATTCAGTCCCCCTTAGGCATCTAAATACAACTGGAGAAGTTGAATTTAACACATTGTACTTCATAGCATCCAAGTCTTTTACAAGGGAAGACATACGGCCAAGTAGACAGAACCACTAGCAGGCAAATCACATGATCAATCAAGAATGGAATGCAATTGGCCGGTCTGAACAGATACATGATGAGGTGTGAAACATGACACTCAAACTGTACAATTAATACAACAATCCACAGATGTATGGAACCTGCATCAGATTCATGAGCAGGACACAACTGCAGCATGTTTGTGAATGCAACTATGAGCCTCTACAGCATCATTGTACCTATATCATAGATACACTCATTTTTGCATGTAGGTGCACCCTAGTGCACCAGTTATTAATTGCTAGCCTGTATGATTATTGTTAGGATTTTAGTTTGTTTCAATCATTTATATTATTAAGTTTTTCTGTTTTGAAAGAGACATGCCTTGTCATATTATTATATTTTTGCATGTTACATACTTGTATTATATTGCATTATACAACTGTATCTAGATACATATAATAATTCATATTAGTCTTACCCCACACACACACACTATATGCATTAGTGTACCTAGCCCCCCGGAAGATGGTTGGCACAGGTGTTCGTTTGAAATTGCACTTAGGGGCAATTGTGAAGATGTTGGCAAAATGCCCCCATTTTGGAGACAGTCATTTGTCAACCACCTGCTCCAGCCATTGATGAAACGTGTTCCACAATACTGTATGTGAAGCAGTATTGAAGCTTGGTTTGGTGCATTAACTGATGGCAGCAGTACACGATACACTGCACAGCCACTGTCACATGATACTCAAACTAGTGCACAACTGTGCCAGTCCACCTTTTGGTAGGATGTGCATAAGACTAATAGATAACAGGCACACAAGTGGTACAACATATGCACAAAAACAACGAGCAGTGTTAAAGGAAAGCTTCTAACACAGCCTTTCAGCTCTAACGGTGCTACATACACCTTGCTCACCCCATAATGCTGGCTAAAATGTTCACTGCTAACTACACAGAAGTATTACAACATTCTACATCAAAGGTCACACCAAATGAGGTCACTTTATATCAGGTTATTAGCAATTTTATACAATTAACTTTGCAGACAGTACCACAAAACACAAATGGCTTCACAGGTGCCAATAACCCATTAGTGTATTTGCCAGACAACCAGTCTCCAAAAATGATTTCACTACACAGACATTCTGTCAAGCCATAGAAGTGAGAAAGGCATGCACAATTACCTCTCAAGTATATAACTGAAGCTTCTTAAGAGTAGTACCACTCCCCTGAAGCCGCAAGACGTTTATGAAGAAAGCAACAGCTACACCAACATAGGCTTCATAGACTGCCCCTTTACTTTGATACCTTCCATTGGAGACACACCCAGGAGACAACACACCTTCTCCAGTGTCCACTCCAGTCCTGTTACCAACTGAAAAGAGGGACAGAATAGTGACAACCTTCTCTTGCAGTTCATCAGCAGCTTGTGACATTACGCGGGTGATGGGTGACACACAGAACACCATGTGTACTGAAAACAAGGCCTTGAGTAGGTTGCAATCCAAGTACTGCAGGTCAGAAGGGTGGCATGTGCAAAGCATTGAGTGCATGCACACAGGTATGCACGCATGCCTAGAGATAGCCAGCAAGCAAGTCAGAATGCATGGCACGCTGGTCTAATACTTTGATAAATGACATTACCAGTAATCTCAGCAATCCTATCATACTGGTATGCACGTACACATGCTGTAGCAGATGTGTTATCAGACATAAGCAGATGGTCAAATACATACACTCAAATATAACATTACATTATCTGATATTGTACTTCCAGATGTGCATACCTTCAGAAAGTGAGTACCACGCACATGCAGCTACGTAACTGTCTATACAGTTTGGCATTCACTGCCACAGTGCAGTACAATCACAATGTTACAATGTGCAAAGGTCCTTCGAGCAAAATTAATATTTACTGCTCTACCTGCCAGATACCAGGGTGAATCATTCTAGCATTTTGCCAAAAGAAAGGAGACTAGATGAAGGTGCATGTTACAGGTGCAATCAGGAAGACAAATGGAAAAGGCTTCTAAGCATCTTAGCAAACAGTTCTCTCATCTGTTTGCTGTTGGCACACTAGCATTACATACTGTATGCAGGTATCAATGCTCTAAGGACATCTACTGTGCAACGTTCAATTCACAGCAGCATACAGAATGTACACATTGTGAAAGAGGGCTAGTTTGGTACATCACAGCCAGCAGCAGACACAGCAGGTGAGGTAATAAAAGTACATATGTGAGGTATTACAAAGCCCAAAGCTTACACAAAATGTCTGCTTCTCTTTGAACTCAACAAGCATGGCTTCAATGATGTTCAGAGCCAGGGTGACAACAGCAACCAGGTACCTCTGAATGGATACATTGGGAATCTGCCGCTGCTTCCAAAAGGGCATGAGGGCATCTGCCACTTTCTGGTGGGAGCAGCAACAGCATACAACAATCTCAACATACAGCCACATACATCTCCAGATACACAGATCAACGTCTACCCTTAGTATTCAATGAAATGTAACAACAAAAGCACAGACCTCATGAACCACACCATAGTCTTTGGCAACTTCTGTTTAACACATGCCTAGACCCCCCACACACAACACACTTGACAGTTGCACAGCATTTACCAAGCCTCTCCTCATGCATACTGTACACAAACACACATGGCTCACATACACACAGCAGTCAGCTACAGAGGGCATGTACACTGCACGTACCTGAAGGAGTGTAGTCAGCTGCTCAAGTCCACCACAGGATGTAAGTTCAAGGACTGCTTGCATTCTCTTTAAATTCCTAAATGCTTTGTTGAAGAAAAACATTCACGTAAACTGCTTAGATACTCCATTGCTACAGCAAGCAATACAACACCTACACAGATCAAGGATATCACCTGACTACCTACACAGGTAGGAATTCAGTACTGTGGTGACACACCCTAAGATAGTCTGTCTTACTGTGTCTACCAGTAGACATGAACACAAACCTTCACTAACAAAGTGATACCAAAGTATACATTACAAAAAGGCATTATGCACAGTACCTTCTTTAGGTCTAATGGGTGGACACACTGAGAACCACACTAGTCGGAGTGCTGTGAGCACAGGTTGGACTCCTTTGGAAGAACGCAGACAACCTTGCTTTGACGATTCACTGCAGTATGGCAGAGACATGCAACATCATCGGCATACTATACAGCTGCATGACTACACAGAGACAACGTCAAAGTGTTACCCAACAATGTCTGTTGAGATACAGTCATGCAAAATGCCCCACGTACGTACATGGACACTATTGCCAGATCCACCAGTATCCCACTGGTGTGTGGACAGAGGAGTAGAATGATGTACGTATGCATTATATTACATCTCCCTCACCCCATGATGAGTTCCATCAGTGGTCCCACAGCTAGGTGGGGGTTGTCCAGGTGTGGCAGCAGGGTCCGCAGGGGAAGGGTCCAAGTGTGCACACTGGAAAGCAGTGAACTGGAGTTGTCTGTGTGGACGGGCAGCATACAATTGGGAAAGGGTGCAGACTCATAAAACAGGTATTCGCTCCTCCTACTGTACTCCTACTCCTACACATTTCACAATTCACCCAAGCACTAGCTGGAATACATCTGTGCAGTATGGAAAGCTTTGGAATTGAACATCTAATGCCAATATCATATCTGTACATACACTAATGGACCATGTTACACATGGTCACCCCTTGTATGTGCAGAGAAACAGTGTAGACCACTAAACTAAGCCATACCCACAAAAAGTAAAGTGGTACAGCAAAGCACAAGATGTGAAGTGTTACTATAAGTAGGTATGGCAAATAGTCAATGCTATGTGGAAGTGAAGTGAAAAACAACAAGACCACTCACATTCATCCGCTATGACCTTAGACTACCTCTAAGCACACCACGTTAATGCAGCTCAGTACAAATCAATACCGGAATTAAGGAAAAACTTTTCATGGAATACCAGTGTTCTCTCTAGGCTGTTTTCCAAGGGCACTGAACCCTTGTTGCTCCCAAAAGAACCCTCCTTGAGGCTATAGACACAGCATTGCACCCTCCTTGAAAGGTACTACTAGTCATGTGGCATACACTTGCATGCATCGCACAACATTCTGTGTCATGAGGCTCTCCATGCATCCTCCCTACTGTGCACTGCAAAGGAAGCTGACACCCTCCCCACACTCCACCATCCACTAGCCAGTCCTCACATGACCAGCAGTTCAGTGCACCCTTCTTAAATTATGCATTTTCTGGGGAAAACACAGTGGTATACCCCATTACCATGTATCCAGCCCGAATGTCAAATACTACATGGTTACCATAGCAAGCTACGTATGCATATTCCTAGTCCCTATGGAAGTATTTTCAGTACATTCCAATCAGTCAAGCATGGCATGTCTCTGGCTTGTCTCCCACTGTCACAGCTACAGGTTATTGGCAGTACATATTACACTCTCTCAGACGTGATATTAATATCCTTCATTGCTGGAGACTTTCAGAAGTCTCGCACAGGAAGGATCACTGCCATTGCTCCAATGCCACATTTGTCTGTCTCCCATTTTATTACTGCCTGATATGGCAAACAGAATCAATTGAAAAAGGCTTACATACAGTAAGTCTCTACTGAAGACAGTGGAGGAACTATGATGCTGGGTCATCCCAGCTAGAGACTACCTGCACTCCCACCTGTTCACTCTTCAAGACCTTGTGTACACACAACAGGTCATCACGGAGTGTACCCAACTGCTCTTCATTGCCACGGCTTGCCCAACATTAACCCATGGACAAAGGGACAAAAGAAGAGACTACAGTTACTCAGATATGTGGCTTCAGGAGGATCTCACATTCCACCTCAGCTGATATCCCTCTAAGTAAGAGGACCACGACACTCCCTCCTACACCACACCCATACACAAGGAAGTCTATGCACGGTTCGCAAAGAACTGTGCATACTTACAAGTATGCACGTAGTCACAGAAACTACACAATTACAAGCCTTCCTTACACAGAGAACACTTCAGGGGGCTCAGTTGGACTGGAAGCTGATTTTAGGACAAAGAAAGTAAGCTAACAATGAACACAACAATAGCACACCCTCTGTACAATTTTACACCACACCACACTACACTACACTGCACTACACTGCACTACACTACACTACACTACATGTACACTACCACTACACTACACTACACTACACTACACTACACTACATGTACACTACACTACACTACACTACACTACACTACACTACACTACACTACATGTACACTACACTACACTACACTACACTACACTACACTACACTACACTACACTACACTACACTACACTACACTACACTACACTACACTACAGTACACTACACTACACTACACTACACTACACTACACTACACTACACTATACTCACTATAGTTCATACCTTTAAAGAAATCAGCAACAGCAATGAGTTTTCCACAGTGGCCCACCATGAAACGCAGGCTGTCTGGCTCTGAAGAGAGAATACCCAAAGTCTCTGATGAGCTATGCATTGACATACATGTGTGCACACACACACGCACACGCACACACACACACACACACACACACACACACACACACACACACACACACACACACACACACACACACACACACACACACACACACACACACACACACCACCTTGCAAGAGCTGCAACAACAACAGAATGACATAACGTGTTGCAATACATTGCTTCTTCAAGCGGCTGTCGTGAGCACGATCCCCTGGGTGACAAACATGTACATAAAGATGACTACATTAACAAACACATACACACATGTCATCAAAGTGCTGATCAAGGTACCTTTTGGCTCCACAAAAGGCAGCAGGATAGTGAGGTTGTTCATCATAGAGAGCACTGAAGCAACTGAATGTCTCCCTAAGCAAACACAGTGCACCACATAATGCTGACACAGCCTCACATGTCATGAATTTCCACCCTACTAGGTATTAAATGCCATATAGCCCTTAAGTGTCGCGGTACTAAACTTTCATGCATTGAGGCATTTTGCATTTTTTGTCTCTTTTGCGGATGCGCATCACACAATGTAATATTACATACATGCACTATATATCTGCACTAAAACAATATGGTCTCCCAAAGTAAATCTAACCTTCTGAGATGCGTGAAGGGCTAAAGCTGGAAATGGCTAAGTAACGACACCGGACCACACCATATCTGCTCAGCATACTTGTACCTCGTCATGTAATCTTTTGTGCTCGGACCATTCCAACTTCCTGTGTCTGCCCATGGCTGGTAAGTGTTAATCGTCATTCAGAGTTACTGTAACATGTGAAAGTCGCCATCTCTAAAGATGTTCAAAGTTGACAGTTGCACCACAAGCCCACAGTCTAAATTTTCACGGGACTAAACTTTTGTGGATGACTTCTGATCCACAAGAATTGCAAAAATTTAGTACCGCAAAAATGAAGGTCCATATGATAAAAAATGGTGCACAGTTGCATAACATCAGCCACAGAAGAGCAAAGCAATTTCTTAGAATGGCTTGTAAGCACTATAAATTGACCCCAGCTTGTCAAGTCCACACTGCTGAACAGTAGGCTGTAGCAACATACTGAAAATAACATTTGTGCACCATTGGGACAAAGCTGAAGGAGTAGGTGGACAATGGTTGTGTGCGTACAATACGTCCTTGCAAATGTCATACATAACACTCATAGCCACAACTCGGCAGGCCTGGAAATCACTATTAGTGGAACTTTCTCATATGTACTCCTCTCTAACGTACATACAAAGGAATGCAGTCCATGTACTAGTTATCACATGGGCGCAAGGGCACTGGCTAATTTATCGCGCAAGGGCACAAAGCGCCTGTGTGCTATAAATTATTAGTTAAGCACCCTAGTGCCCATGTGATAACTGGTTTGTTACAGTTCAAACAGAATCAACATGCATTCTAATTCTTTCGCCGTCGAATCAGTTTACTGAACAAAGTACGATGTTGTTACTATAGAAATTAGCAAACGCATTTCTCTGCACGGAAGACCGGGTGAAATCACCAAGTGACCTTCTTGAAGGCAAAACCTCAAGGACATGTGGCAGAATGGCATTTGTATAACATTACTGCTCACCAATTGCTCATTCCTTGTCATGACTTATGATCAACACTTGCATGAATGTGTTTGGTTCAGACACTACTGCACAAGAACATGCATTCACCCAGCTGCAACTCTCTTCAGAATAATTGGCACTCTTGTGAGAATGTTCACAAGTTAATGTACATCAAAGTATTTTGCAAAACAAAGTAGACAAAACTGTTATTAAACTGTCGGTACTTAATTGGCTAAGGCCAGTAAGAGCCCCCTTCAAAGCAGTGCGTTATAAAACAAACAATACGTTATACACTTCCAAATAAGGCAACTGTGTGTTATCCAGTGCATTTGCCAAAATAACACACAGCTGTTTCCTTTGATGAACAGCTTCATCATGTAACAAGTTCGATTTCTCCATTACTGTGTGTTCAGTTGCACTCAAAAGCTAGACCTGCATGATATACAACCCACACTTCCTTGTGGATACCTTTTTCCACTGTACAAGAATACTAGAGCACACAAACAACCATGACCATCCCCATACAGACAACTCCACCAACTGTCTGACAACATTACCTATAGATATCATACACATGCTGAGTATAGTACTCTGCTGTACTCACCTGCTGGTGTAAGTGTCATGGAATACAAAGTATGCAGTGAGGCCAAGCACTTTGATTCATCCAGGTCTTCCACAGCCTGGGTTGGTTGCTGCTTAAGATCGTCCAAGACCTTCATCACCTGCAAGGGAGAGGCAGAGCAGAGTATGGAGGCATGACAGCGTTGGGAGATCCAGGATAAGGTAGAGCAGGGACAACATGAGCCAGCCTGTGCTATGGGACCCCAGCCTACTGTATGTGATGATTCAAGAGGTGGTAGCTCTTGTGTACCCACCTGTACATGGTATACTAACAATATTCCCAGGTGATGGGGGGCACAAGTTTTGTTGCCTTCTTTCAACAGGTCCTGTGAAAATGCCACAGGGGAGAGATGATACAACATTAGGGAGCATAAGTGAATGCCAAATACAGCTCACTGAAAGGGAGGGTGCTGCATTGTACGGTACATCTTCTTCTACCTACAGCAAAGAAATCCAACTGTGGCTCATACACACCCCACATAACATTAATAGTCAAACATAAAAAAATGTCATAAGGAAGGCAATCTACTTCACTAACTGCCTGTTTGCAGAGATGTTCAGTCATAGCATTAATTATTTCTATGTTGCTTGCCAGGTAACCTAAGCCTATAATAAGAGACAAGGGCAAAAGAAGACATGAGACAGCAGGTACACAGAACACAATGCACACGTCACTGCTCACTCATGCCACCAAAACCTATGTACTCGTACAGTATCCCACCCAATACCATACCAGCAGGGAAGGTCATGAGCTCCATCAAGATGTCTGCCACTGCAGCAAACATATCAGGCTGTCGGCCAATGGCAGGGTGAGTCAGTATGACCAGCAAACACTCCAGGAAGCACCTGTACACACACGTGCGCACACACACAATAGGAATTGTAACACAAAATGCACAATTTAACATACATAGTATACACAGCCACCAGCACTGCTTCACCACTATCAGCAATTGCTACACTATTTCAGCTACTGCTACTGTATAATACAGTATAAATACCACAGTTATGCAGAATGAGGAAGGTGAGATTACCTGGCCTGCAGCCACTTTGATATGGAAGCAAATAATTTGCAGTTGCCTTGTGTAAACTGCTCAAGGCTAGCAAAGGTTGGGATAGTAGTTGGAAAGCTTCCAGTCTGAGCACAAGAGGGAGAGCTAATCACTGCGTATCAACAAGCTCCAAAGGTAACTGCATCCACCACTTACTGTCATATCACCTTCACGCATAAACTTTGTCAGCTCTTCCAAATACAGGACAATACTGTTGACAATGTCACTTAAGCTAGTCAATGAGTCTGGCAGTTGAACTCTCCACTGCACACCCTGCGACTCCTCTTCCTCTGCTGTCCCCTCAGAACCCTCCTTGACTGTGGGCACAGCTACTTCAGGAAGATTGCCAAGACCTTCTCGCTGAACATGTTTGGTGCCATCCAACAGCCTACATACGTATGTACCAAACACACACTTAATGATTTCTGCATGTACAAACCTAATGTATCATATTCAGAGCTGGCTACAATTGCTCATGTCGGAATGTACACTATCCATTGTCATCTACACATGCACATGTATATACGTACTGTACATGCACAAAATTCAGTGTTTGGCACCTGCAACAGGCCAACGCAGTGTCTCACCCATTCACAGTCTGCTCCAGGGCTGCTACTACCTCACAGGCATGAACCAGTTGAAATAGCCCCTTCAGTGCTACCACAACTCTAGTAGGCTACAGAGGTACAAACACCAAACAAGAGCAGAACAAGCCATTTCCTCACCACATACAGTACGTATGTGCACAAGTATACATAATTGCCAAGCCGAAAGGCGAGGCAAGTAATCGTGATGCATTGTCGTCCTCCGTTTGTATATATGTATGTATGTATATATGTATATATGTATATCTGCCCCAGTCAACCCGAGACACCTAGATTGTGCAATAGCCCGGTGTTCTCCGCAAGTGCTCACAACAACAAAACGCTCTGCTTGGCCACCGATAGCCACAAAACTGCTCAACACTCCACTTCATCGCTGCACGCTGCGTTCAGATTGCTGTTAACATCGCCCATTGCTCCAGAGAGGGCTACACGGCTGTTGGCAAGTCTGCCATATTGGCTGACGTCATTTGCTCCACGTGGCCGGGAACACTTTCATTGTTCCCTCGGGTGAAGTGCAAAATGCGCACTGTGGTTAGCTCAGCAGGAACGGGCTTCCTTGCGCAGCTCCAAATATGTAGGTGTCGATTGCTCAGCTGCCATCCAGTGCTTCGTCTGACTTGCTATCCCTTCTTTCTGACAGCCAGTGAAAGCAGATTGCAGTTCTATTATTGCCCAAACTGTACTTGCCCTGGTCGAGTAACACTCATGCACTGTACTTTACTGAAGTAGCTAGCTATATACATTCAAGCAAGGCTGGTTGCATTTTAATGTATGCCCTAGTTATGTACCAGACCTTACATGTAATATACAATTCGGTTCTGTTTTAGTGTGTTTGTTTGATCGTTCATGATTCAGGCGAAATCCACAGTACTGAATTCCACCAAACATCCTCCATGGGCTGTTCTCAGGGAGTTACCCAAAACATTTCTCTCCTTTGTCATCAACTGCCGTTTTCATTATTGTTCAATTCATTTTCCTTTTTTGGCCAGTTCATTTCACTGTTGCCCAACGATCAAACTTAAACTACCCATCATCATAGAAGCTACTTTCCACACCTAGCTAGCATACGAGTCACTGAACAGCAGCAAGTATTAAGCCCACCAAAGGCTCCACCAAGTGCTCCCGCTAGTTAGTAATAAAACATACATAAACTGAATAATCATTGTGCCCAGCATACCACCTACAGCACACCTCACAGAACAGGTCAACTCACTTGGCACTTGTCAAAGCTTATCAACCTTTGGTATGCAGTGGGTGAAGAAGATTTCTGCACACAGAAAAAATCACATTAGGTACAGCAGACCTTGGCAACTTCATTGAGATTTCCTAGCTCACTCCAATGTCAGGTCCAAGGAAATGCCTTAGCCCTACAGGCTGCTCCACCAGTGTCTGTACAGCTGGGGTAGTTTATGAAGTAGTAAGCACAAACAATATGTAATGCACATATCACTCTTGCACATGCACACACACACACCACCCACCCACCCACCCACACCCACACACCCACACACCCACACCCACACACCCACACACCCACACCCCCCCCCCACACACACACCTTCTATTGCCAGAAGCTTCAGTGATGTTACACTGTGCCCACAAAGTATATCCAATAACTGATCCATCACACCACACTCCTATGTAGTACAGAAAACCAACATTCCACAATCACACTGAACAAAGCAGTACACCAGCAGCAGCCTTGCTCTAGATTTACCAGAAGGGTTGTCACTGAGGAGACTCCAAGCCTACTGATGACTGCTACAGCCTTACATGCTGCCTTGATCAGCCTGACATTGACAGCTGGAGGAGCCTGACTTGGTAGCTCAAGGTTGAGGATACTGCATGCCCAGGACACTAGTTTCTTCACAACAGCTAAGGAGCAGCAGGCAACAGCATAACCATGCATGCACACTAGCACAAAGACATACAGTTACACACAGTAAGGCAATGTACAATGTTCAAACTAGCTGCATATCCTTGTGCATGTTAACACCTTCCGCATACCTACATACACATGTACAACTGTACTGCAACTCTCTACAGAGTGAGCAACTATCATTGAACCTCACTAGCTAAGAATGATTGAATTGGACCAAAACATTTCGACAATTATCGTACACACCATAATTATGCTTTCATGGAGTTAAATTTTCATGGTTTGAGATTTTTCATGATTTGGTGCTTCTACATTCACAGTTGCAGGGTCCCAGCTAGTCTCGTGCCAGACCACACAGTGGAAGGGTCTGGTAATATTGCATAAGCCGACTTGTGTCCAGGACAAAATCCTGTCCTGGCCAATCAGATTAGCGACTTTGCTCAGGTACACTTTGAAAACACAGCAAGAATGAGCTGTACAAGCAAAGCAATGCAAACTTGGGCACTCGTTACTTCACTCGCTGCACTACCGCACTACAGACATTGTGCATGAGTTAACCATTATGCAATAATTGCATTGCTATGGCTCAAGTCAACTTACACAATACTACCAGACCCTTCTGCAGGGAGTTCTGGCATGCGAGACTAGGGTTCCAGTCTGGCTAACAAAGCATTGTGTTATTTTTTGCTGATGAAACTTTCACAGATGGTTGCTGATCCACAAAAACCATGTAAGTTTAACCCTGTGCAAGTTAAAGTGTGTACCGTACACTACGAATAGGAAGTGGAATGGGACGAACTCTAAAAGCAAGTGATAGCAAAATACATGCATGGACATATCAAATAATTCAATTCAAGGTGGAGTTGTTCTGGAATTTGTCACTTATTGGAAAAATACTGAACTATACACCTGAGGTAAGGAGCCCTTGCCTCCGTGAGTGACCTAGTCTGGGACCTAATGTGGATAGACAGGTGTAGTCAACTGGGTCCCTTGTGTTGGCTGCACTGCCAACCTATGTGGGACGTACAAACAGGCATCTCATCTAGCAACTGAGTGAGCACAGGCTTGTAATGGAGTACACTCCGTCAACCTTGAAATGAATTTATGTAGTTCAGTGTACCATATTATACCATGTATGTTACTATGGTCACTTCCATTTTGATTTCATACCATTCCACTTCCTGCTTTTGTGTATTACAGAGAGTCTCTACTCTGTTTTGTACGTATGTGGCAATGATGACAATTGTATGGTTGTTGAAACCAATTCAATCATTCTTGGCTACAAAAATGTAGTGATAGCTGCCTGCTGTCTGTACCTAACCACACAGTTATTTGCAATCTCTACAAAGAATCACATAGCCTTCATGATACAGGATATGGAGTGTTTGCAGATATCAGAGCAGGAAAGACTTAGCTGTTGAATACTTACGTACGTATAGCCCAACTATCAGTTTACAGGAAGCAGGCACACACATGCTTACAGTCTGAATACAATATACAGACGTACCGTTGACATCTGTGCTAGAAGACAGCTCTAACTGGGTCTGCACAGAACAAAAGAAGAACTGGATAGTGATGAGTACGTATGCACTGTATTAGTCTATGTTGTAATCTAGCACACCAGAGATGAGAAGAGCACACTCTCAGCAGCTTCCAGAATCTCTAGAACCCTGCAACATGGCAAGTAGTAATCCAAGTAAGTGTGAATTCAGTCCATTACAATGCAACATTCAGCATTTAATTACTTTGGAGATGATGCGTCTGAGGTCTTTAGCACCACATCTCTGAGGTGGAAAGCCTGTAGAGTACAGCAAGTCAGTTCAACAACATCACTGAATGACAGCAGCAGGTGAATAATGCAGCATATGGCATGATGTTGTAATAGATAAACAAAGTGCACTGGATCTAAAGCTCCCTAGGAGTATGCATACATATATTATTACATTTGGTATACAACACAAAGAACAATATGCATACCATACTTACATCTGACCACGGTAGTCGAGCTCCCCCAGGAGGGGTAGGTGACACTTGCTTCTCACTCCAGTATGAAAGGTCCTGCATGAAGAGATGTTGCAGTGTGAATGTTACTAGAGAACTGACCAAAGGGCAATATGATGGGCCAAAAGCAAGTAATGTATTACGTATAGTACTACACTTCAATATTAGCTCATGCATAACATGCAATTCGACCATTTTAAAGACAACAACAGAGAGGCTGCCTACCTTCAGAGGCAAGAGCTGGCACTGGTATGGGTTAAAGCTCACAGAACTGGTAAACCACAGGTCCATATCATCGCCATACATCTCCAAATCACCCTGAGATGAAGACAAGTTATCAATGAGTTGCAATGGCATGCATATACATGATAGAATAGTTCGCTCTCACTACAACTATTGCATGTACAGTATGCACAGTTTGATCACACACCTCTTGATCAAAGTCATCATCACCAAAAGTAATTTCCTCATCAGAAAACTCCTCATAACCTGATGTATTGGGCTGGAAAGAGGGGTGTACACTTAATGTATCGAGGACACTGTCCCACATGCCAACATGAGTGCCCCTGGGCAACATACGCATGTACACACATTCGTCAAGTATGGTATAACATGTTTCAAATACGTACACGCTTAGGTGGAGGAGGGGCCAAGTCATCATCAAAAATGTCAAACATGGAGGGTGAGTGGTCTGGTGAGAAGGGCTCAAACAGCTCATCTCCCACAAGTGCTTCTGCTGCTTTCTCCTGCAGAACACAGACATGGCATGTTGCACATACATATGTTCGTACAATGCATCTACTGTAATGAACAAACTTGTTCAACACTGCTTACAGATACTTCCAAATGAGCTGAAAGGTATGCGTAGGTAGTGGCATAAATGTGAAATAAGTAAACCATTACAGTAGACACTTTCCTTCTGGCATACAAGAATGACATGACATGCGCATTTGCTTGTAGTAAACCACATCATGTCCTCTCTTGACAATTCTTTCTACTGTACCTCTGCAACGGAGTCAATTTATCAACAGAGTTAATTTATCTAAGCTCTGAAGATTAATGACAAATATTTGCAAAGCTGCCCTTGTACGAATACAGAATTGTGCCACACACTAGCATGCTGCATGCTTCAGTACAGTATGCTACTCTGCTACTATCTCCACCAGTTTGCAGTGCACCATTCCTCACTTCATCCCCATCATCAGCCCATTTCTTTGCCAAGCCACTTTCTCCAATCTCCTCTTGACTAGGATCTCTATAGTAACAAAACAGGTTACACAAAATGTAGTTACTTACGCACAAACACACACGTACACAAGTGCATTCTAGATGCACAACTACACTTACTGCAGCGATGCCTCACTGGGCGGATTCTTAGAATGTCCATACAGGCATAGCGTGAGGGCTTTGTAGTTACCTCGCACTAACAGCACATCAGACCACAGCTGGTAACATACAAATGGAGGAAAGTCACAAAATATGATTGCTGGAATATTCCACTTATTCCCATGCAATACTGTACATAGCACTACTACACTAACATACTAGGATGCCTGCATGAAACGCCATCATGTAGAAAGTGTCACTGACAAATACAAACACAACAACACATTTAGCGGTAAGAATATACACGACAGTAGGGAGCAAACGAAGCAAATGCAACTACAAAGAGGTAACAAAAAATTGCTTGACACTCATATTCCTCACTTTTCCTTCAAACTGTACAGCAAAGTGATCCACAGCATATTGTAGCCTACACAGACCAGTACAGACAATCACCTTACAATAAGTGTAAGAACCTAATACTGCCACATTAAATATTCCCAAAGTGCCAATATGCAGTATTAGTTATGTATCACATGGCCGCAAGGGCATTCACTAATTTATCACATGAGTGAGCTTGTTTACTGTGGCTATCCTTGGAACTACTCAATGGTGTTTCACGAGGGTGGTTACAGATTTTGTTCGAGACTTGCGGCATAAAGCTCTAACCACTGAGCAAGCTGAGGCTTTTCTCGACTTTCTCCACACTTCAATGTCGAGTACTAGTGAAAAACCTTGGATCACAGATGCTGATAGCGATCTTAGTCCATTTGCAGCAGTTCCACATTCTGGCATTGAGTAGACAAGCATGTATATTCTGTGTATTCAGGTTAGTTTTGCCTCCACATTGTGAGTCAGGCCACTCCATAACAGTCCACCACAGCATAGAACAGCACAAAGTTTGCGCCTATGCTTCCATCTATAACTGGGAAGGGGTGCGCAGAAGGTGCAGTGCTCCATTTAGAAACACAGAGCAGTAGATACATGTATGTTTAAGTATTGTGACCACATCATGAATCTTGTGATTGCACAATCAACAGCCAAGAAAGATACAGTCTGCCGTAGCCCAGACCCACTTCCAGCCATTTTATATTGTGCAAAGGCCACTTCCTGCCCTTTGCGCAATATAAAATGGCTGGAATTGGGTCTGGGCTACATCAGACTAAGAAAGATAGCCCCCAGATATCCTGCTTCATTGAAACTATGCTACATCCACTGTTCAAAAGTTCCTTATCCCTGTTAGATAGATTGTTGCTTTCAAAGGAAAACATTTTGAACAATCAAACAAAATGAGCTACAAAGTTGTATCCCCGTTTTTGATGATAAACACTAAGTAGATGTGGCAAGGGGTAAGTTCCTGTGTGGAAAGGTGTCACTTCTGACTGTAAAGCCCAAAACAGTTACAGTTAGTTCATTTGGTTCCTGTGCATTTGACAATGAAATGCTTGAAAGATCAGTGAACATTTGGCATTTCTTTGGACACTAATACAGTACACTAAGTTCCAACTTCCACTGGCCAAACTAAATGCACAGTGGTCCTACACCAACTAAAGCGTACCTAAACTGATCAAACTATAATATGAAGACCACCTTTCATCTTTTAAATATGGATTCATCATGAAACAAGTAGTGTAAGTAAGATGTGCCCAAAGTCCATTTACCGGGGTACGCAATAACAATTAAGTGCTGACATCCAAACTCACGATTCAACTCTCTCAAACGTAGTTGCCAGAATATTGTCAGTATTGCTGACAAAGAAGTCCAGTGTCATACTATCTGGAGTTGTTAACCTGTTGTTGATAAGGTCAGATTCATCATCACACAAGTATGTATAAACAAACTAAATTAACCACTGCAGCCCAGCATATACCCTGTGCAGCAGCAGCAGCAAAAAGCACACTCTGCATACAGACACAGTGACAATCCTCATGCTAAGCCACTAAGATACATGCAATGATATGGCATACATGTATGTGTGTACACTGCAAGATCACTGTATAGTGCCTGTGATTATGCATCAAACTCATTACATACCCAATTTTGTCTGGCTCAGTCAGTTTAGGATGAATTCTGCAACACTTAGGAATAACTCTGGCTTCTTTAAGACATACAGGCTGTGAGAACTTCACCATATCCACACGCAGTTCATTCTACAAGCAGAAATTACATGCAGGAATGTACATAGGTGCACAGGCATGTCCATATGAACATGTATCAGTGCTAATAAAGACAGTGACAGTGGACTTTGTTTCACTAAAGCCTCTTTCTTTCAAGTTAACTTACTCAGTCTGAATCATATCACATCTAGCAAAGAACTTATACTGTCATTTTCCCTTCACCAAGGTAAGTATGGGCAAAATTGATTTGAACTACTACAATTCGACACCTCTCACAGATAGTCTAGCGATACAAGTCAACAGTCGATTGAGACATGAGAATGAGTCAATAAAAAAGTTCCTGTCAGAATTGTGTGGCCTAGCTGAACATTACAATTATGGAACCATTTTGACAACATGCTACGTGATCGGCTGGCATGTGGAGCGGAAGATAAACCCATACAATGACACTTAACTGGCTGAAGATCAGCTGACATTGCACAGGCTGCCAACATAGAACTGGCAATGGAAACAGCGGCTAGCAATGAAGACACCCTGCAAAGCTAGTAAAATTGGGAGTTTAATCACCCTCCACTTCTGCTCACAGTTTGCAATCAGCAGCCAAGGTTGCCTCCTCACAAGCAGACAACTGCTATCAGTGTGGCCAGAAAGTACACAAAGCAGCCCAATGCCCATTCGAGGAGGTAAAAATGTCACTATTGCAGTAAGGCGAGCCACATAGAGAGGGTGTCGGCAATGGCAGTTGGACTTATCTCCGAGCCAGACAGACCAAGCAAATCAGTATACGTACTTCACTCAGCACCTTACACATCATCACCTGAAATAGTCACACTGCACTCAGCATCTCCCCACTGATGATGGTAGTTGCACAGCTACCAAAAGTTGATGATACTGATTATCTCCCAATTGGCTACTGAATTTCACTGAACAAGATGACAGACTTTATACCTAGATTGATTGATTTATTGAAGAGAACAGACTTTATACCTAGTTACTCTGGACAATACCAAATATGATACTGTAGCCATCTGCAGATGCTATAAGAATTGTATTCCATCGATCTCCCGATATGGCTATTGCGCATGATCCGGGCAGTGCCAGTTAATGCACCAGTTGGTCTAGATCACTAATTCAAGTTGAAGTGTGACAGATAACGTGAGAAAAAGTGGGCGCAACCCAGGTGGTATGACAACACTCCCTGACCAATAAGAGAATGGATAGTCTAAGGAAAGAAGAGGGCCATACACTGATACGAGATTCTTGAGCAAGACACAACTGATAATGATAAATCAATTATCAGTGTATTATCAATGCAACTATGAGCCTCTACAATATCAAGAGGGCTATACCATTACTAAGCATATGCTAGCACATTCATGTGCTGACTGCTGCCTTACATAAGTTACCCAGAGAGGCACGAGGACCAATGCTCACCACTACTGCAGAAGTTCCCTGGTTTGTGCCTGTAGGAAAGGGCCTGGACAGTGTCAACACCCAAAGTTACAGCCAATCTCTGTCAGTGGACCCTATCATACTGTTGACATGGGTGTGCTTCAACTGCCACATTCTCTTGGAGGAAATCAATATGCTATTGTGTTTGTTGATTATTTGACAAAGTGGCCAGAAGTTTTTGCAGTGCCAGTTCAGACAGCTGACACAATTGCCCGATTCTCCTAGTTGAAGAGATAGTATCCAGGCATGGGGTACCTGAACGAGTCTTGTCTGATCGTGGACCGAATTTCCTGTCCAGTCTAATCGAGAAGGTTTGCCAGTTGTTAGGTACTGGCTAAGTCAAAACATCTGGATACCATCCTCTATGCTATAAACTTTGAGAGAAGTTCAACAACACACTCTGCAACATGTTGTTCAAAAGTCTTTGAAAGTATGGAAATGACTGGGACAAACACCCTCTGTACAGTATGTATTCTTCACCTACTGTGTTGCAGTGCAACACTCCACCAAGACATCACCATTTTACATGTTGTATGGGCGACATTCATGAGTACTGACAGATTCGGCATTGGACCACCCTCACACTGTGTACCAAATTGATTATGCTGAAGAGCTTGTTAAAATATTTCCGATGCATGGCAGCTACCCCACGAGAATGTCAGGAAAGCACAAGAAAAGCAGAAGGTACAGTATGATAAGAAGATTGATTGTCGGCCATTGTCTGTTGGAGATCACATCATGGTTCACATGCCAGGGCAAGTACAAGGCAAAGCCTGCAAGTTTGCTCATCCATACTTTGGAGCATACAAAGTTGTTGGAATTACACCTACCAATGCTGACGTTCAACTGTTGCATCATCCAAATGTCCCAGCCATTTTTGTGTCTTAGGACCGTGCACACCAGTGTTATGAGGAGATGACTGACGATGTTTGGGTAGGCCATTGACAGATCGCCCCCAGGCGTGCTCAACGGAAGGTAACTCCAGCCAGTACTTAAGGAGACCCTCCCAGCGCCACCATACACTGGACCGGTGACCAGATCCAGATGCAAGCAGACTAACCTTGTGAAAGAACATTCAAGTCTAGCAGTATTTGTGCTACACCAAGTAGATCTAAAACTCTGAGCTCGGCTGTGGTGTGATGGTAATGTCTTAAGTCATGTCTGCTTGTTAGTTCATGGACAAAGTAGCAACACAAGCAGAGTTGTGACGAAATCCACCAACCATCATATAACTACATTGGTAGTTACAGATGCCAGAGGTCAACTTCAGTCTTTCAGTCAGACTTCTATTACCATTCCTGTAGTTGAATTATATCATCACTACCATCATCATCATTTTCCCACCATTGCATATACATGTACAAAAGTCCCCTGCCTGTATAGTAGATTATTGCCGAGCCAAAAGGCGAGGCAAGTAATAGTGATGCATTGTCGTCCCCTGTTTGTATATATGTATGTATGTATATATGTATATATGTATGTATATCCGTCCCAGTCAACCCGAGACACCTAGATTGCGCAATAGCCCAGTGTTCTCCGTAGGCACTCACGACAACAAAACACTCTACTTGGCCACCATTGGCCACAAAACTGCTCAACACTCCACTTCATCGATGCACGCTGCGTTTAGATTGTTAACATTGCCCATTGCTTCAGCGAGGGCTACATGCCTGTTGGCCATTCCGCCATATTGGCAGACGTTATTTGTCCCTCGTGGCTGGGAACACTTTCACTGTTCACTTGGGTGAAGCAATAAGGAGCACTGTGTTAGCACAGCACAGAAGGGCTTCCCTGCGCAGCTCCAAATATGTAGGTGTCGATTGCCCAGCTGCCATCCAGTGCTTCGTCTGGCTTGCTATCCCTTCTTTCTGACAGCCAGTGAAGCAGATTACAGTTCTATTGCCCAAAATGTACTTGCCCTGGTCGAGTTATAATTACGCTCATGCACTGTACTGTACTGAAATAGCTAGCTATACACATTCAAGCGAGGCTGGTTGCATTTTAATGTAAGAGGGCCTTGGATGGGCTGAAACGTCTGAATTTGAGCCATGACATCGGTCGATCTCATTCCGAAACAGAGTAATTACAAGAACCTATGATGAACAGGCCTAGCTACACAGAAATGGCGAAAGGATTGAGAGATGGTGCACACTTCTAGGGTTTCACACACGTTTGCCTACAACAGATCCTTAGCTAGTGAAATCCATGAAGACCTTTGAATGATACAATCCAGCTACCCAAATTGTCTAAAGGATGCTGTTCTCTAAACAACCAACACTAGCTATGTGGGTCGTTTGGCAGTTGGTTAACAATCCCTTGACAGATGCGAACTTGACTGACAGACGGTACGGTAGTAACGGGAGTCGTACAGAAGACAAATACAGAAAGCTAACAAGCTACATCTTCAATAATCCTACCTCAGTTGGATCGTGTACAAAACTGCCCTGAAACAGAAGATACAGCACCTCCTCAGCAGCCATTTTCTTCAAGTCACGTGATTCCCTCGTGGTGGCTACAACAATATGTCTGCTGCAGATAATCAGGTATGATGATATGCACATGTAAGCTGTGTTTGTAGATACATGCATGAAACCGACCTTGGGCATGTGTATGTTATTTATCTTGCAATAAGTGCTATCTGGGTAACGTCATTTGGCGCTGTTAGTGTGTGTGTGGGGGGGGAGGGGGGAGGGGGGGGGGGGGATTGTAGTGTCCCAAGGTTGTTGTGCTTCCACCCGGTCCCATGGTTGTTGTGCTTGCACCCGGGGCATGTGTTTTTCAGGTGAGAATTTTAGAAGAACGTAATCCTATGTATTCAGACTATTTCCACCCGCATGAGTGATACAGTGTACTGGGTAGTTGGTTTACTTTCCATGAACTCCCCAAGTTGTGTCTGTGAAGAAGACTGTGCTCTGATTTTAGATAGATAGATAGATAGATAGATAGATAGATAGCTATAGGTATTTGAAACAGGAGTGCTACATCCACAAAAGTGGGTTTCCGTGCAGGTCCTGGACAATATAGGTACAATGTGACACAGTCATACACACAGACAAATACATAATAAACAATGAGTTCATTCATGCAAAATCCAGAAAAATGAAATGTTAAGCTGAATTACAGATTTGATATTGCATGCTTTTATGCATGATTTTAATTTTGCTGTTGCTACAAATGAAGTAGGTGATGATCATGGCATACTTGGCCATCACTGAAGAATTAAATGCGAGTTAATGGATGCTTATGTTATGTGCCATATGTGTAATGTTTACTGATGCAATGAGGAAGCAGGTTTCTATACTGATGTCCAGGCCATTATTTTGTGGCATACCATGTGATAGAAGTGCAGAATTACTGACAGGGTTGCCTTAGATTCTATGCATAAGCGTATGCACAGCTCAATGCTTTGTGGTACAGTGGTTTCAGGGTTTCTAGTCCCGATTGACTTTTGAGTTCTGCACTTAATAGGTTCGCATGTGCTCCGATCTTCGCTTACAGCATGTGCAAACCTATCATTCCAATACTTTATTCATGTGATTGAGTGCAGAACACAAATGTCAATTGGGACTAGAAACCCTGAAAACCACTGTATCAAGAGGTTCGCTTACTGAGCAATCCTATACTGCTGCCATAAGGTTGCCAATCACTGCATCTCTTATCTGGGCTACCTGCTGTATAGGTTTTTGTTTTCCTCCACTACGGAGATTTACTCACACCTGATGATGGGGATTTTGACCCCAACACGCATCTATCAGTTGTTGATGTGGTACTCATGATCAAGGGACTGTCCTGCTTTCCATCTCAATATTAAAATATCTAAGACTGATCAGGACCAAAGGAGTGCCCCAGTAGGGCTAGCTAATATAGGGGCGGCTTATGCCTTGTGCAAGCCATATTGGACTACTTGCAAAACCAAGGTAGTCCACCTAGACCTCTGTTCTGCACCCAGCTTCAACAACCTTTGCACCAGTGGCAGTTTGTATCCCACATCCAACAGGCCTTTAAGAGGGTTACAATTGATAGAAGCACCTTTAATGGCCACATTCCTACCACAACTACTTTTGCTTGTTTGTTTATCTGCTGGTTGCCAGCTTTGCAGCATATTGTTTTAGACCAACAGCTCAGCCACCATGCATATGCTAACATGTGTACCACCATATACACAGACCACCATCACCACATACAACCACTACCGCCACTACATACATGCTGATGTACTGGCTGGTGACACTGTAGAGGCTCACTGTTGGGTCATGGATGAAGGCAAATACTTTTTGAGCAAATCAATCAACAGAAGGATACATGTTTAGGAAGTTTTGACCTCAAAGGTTTTGGTCAGCTGAATGACTGAAGAATGAGGATGGTAGACCTAATATATATTAAGTAAACTAATGAGTCAGATGTACTGAAGGCAGAAAACAGTCATGGTGGGAAAGGATGTTGCATACTGTCAAGATTGGGGTTCTACACTAATGGGAGGTGGAGTCAAGAGTTAAAAGTTCATTGTGGGACTCCGCTGCCAAATGAGGATGACTTCTACAGTTCTTCTTTTCCAGTAGTTGGTGAGCACCTGCTCAACTTAGGCACATTCCCAATCAAGGGAGTGGTTGCACTTCTGTACATGCACAGCAATTCCTTTCTTGTCACCTCGTTGTACTGCTTGTCTTTGCTCAGTAAGTTGGATGTTTTGGGTTCCTCTTGTTCTCTCTAATGTATTTTACCTACGTAATTGGTTCTAACTGTACAGTGGCAGTGAAGAGAGCATATTTGAATGGCATATTGTAACTAATTGTGCAACTACACCACGAGCGAAGCATGTTCTATGGCATTATTGTGAACTCCACATGGCAGAAGGTCCTGGAGTATACTATGTGGGCGACAATTTGCATACAGTACGTCAAGAGGACCTATTTCTCATGGGGCTGCCTCGGCAAATATGTTACTACATCTTTATACCTACAGTATTAGCCTGTGAATGCTTCAGGGACATTTGTCTAGTTTGGCCCTCTTTTGTCAGCCACAAAGGAGGATGGGCAAGTATTGGGCTATTGAAAGGGTAATCACTGGATAGTACACCTAATCTACCAACTACACCTGTATTGGTGTCTCAATTGGCAAGGGGGCATGAAGCCCTATGGAGTTGGCCACCAGCTACCTAGTTTTGTGCCAGCACAATGGAGCAACATCTGAAAGCAGTTGAGTAGTTCACTCACTCTGATGCCCATTTTCCTATTGCATACAAAACCTGTAAATCCTTGTTACCAGTTGTCGGGTTCTAGTATCTGGTTACCTAAGCAGTAATGCAACAGGGACAAAATTTATTGGAAACATGATGGTATTCACTGAAACCATTAAATGACGAGCGGAATTATCGTTATCTTTCTGTGCACCATACTGTAGATGCTGTGGTAGTATATATGTAGCAATGTACTTAGAACCATCTACTTGGTAGATTAGAAGATACAGTTGTACTCCCCTAAGTGACACTTGTGTATATTGCACAATGTTGTATGTGCACCATTATATACTTTTTCACCTCATTCTTTTACTTATAGGCTGAAAAAGTAGGGAAGGTGATTTGCCAAGAATTGAAGCATACTATTGATGAGAAAAGGTCTGAAGCTCTTTACATTGAAGAATGTATCCAGCATATTAGGTGCACCTTACATCAGCTAAGGGCTACTGTTGCACCCATCATCCATAACCATGTAGCTGGCATGTTTCAAGATACCTCATGCACTGGTTTGGAGGATCATTCTGTGATCATAGCTACACCGGAAGCTGAGGAGACTACTGACCAGCACTTTGAAATCCTCCCTGACTTCTCACAAGGGACTTCACCATTTTGTGAGCAGTATCCTGCCCTCATAGCTGATATGCAACAAGGCTTGGTTTTATCATCATGTGAACCTAATCATAATGGAGATCTAATTCAAAACTGCCAGAAAGGCCTACAGCATAATGTGGTGCAGAGGACTTTAGTTATTGGCAACACTTCGAAATACCTGTTAAACAGGATGAACTGTGACAGTGACAGTGCAACTCACAAGTGGATGGTGTATATTACAGGGCAGCCAGGTGAAGTTGACATTAGTGATTATGTTGAATCAGTGTGGTTCTTGCTGGATCCCAGTTACAAACCTAATGATCAAGTGCATGTTACTAGCCCTCCTTTCCAACTTATTCGTCGTGGATGGGGTGAATTCCCTGTACGTATTCGGGTGCATTTCCACAACCCCCTGAACAAAGCAGTGGACATTCTTCATCATCTAGTGCTGGATGCCACTAAGTCAGGCCGCCAAATGTTTGGCTCAGAAAAAGAAGTGACCATAACGATATTTGAAGATATCCAATCTTCAAAAACTATGGAGATTGTTCCTGCCACAGACATAGACTCTGCTGTGAAATTGGAGCCCACAAGGTGCAGAAGGGGGCAAATTCTGTGGCATTTTGCTGTTAACCATGACCACTGCTATTGCAGCTCAACTGAGGCTGTCTGTGCTGATGCCTCGAGACATTTATCGCCATCTCCCAGTTGCAGAGATGCCTACTTGACAAATCTAGCCACTTCTTACACAGCAACTGTGAATAGGTTACTCCAAAAGTTGGTTGAGCAGGTTCCCATCATCAGTAGGAGCAACAGCAATGGGTTTAATGCTTCATCAATGCACACATTCTACTCATGGAGTGTGGCTAAGCGACATGCTTGTGAGTGGATGAGAGCAGTAGCATTGAAGGAACTCGTGAGTCCTGTTCTTATGTCTTCCAATGCAAATGTTCCTACTACTAAAGGGCTTGTATTGTGGTGCAGACAGCATGGGTATACCCCATCGATACCAGTTCCAAATGGCACTTACTTCTGTAAGCTGTGTGGCTTCAGCAGCTGCACTTGCGCTGACTATCACAACTTTCCTAAAGTGTCTACCATGACATCCATTATGCCCTTCTTTGAGGATCATTCTATACTGAGCTCAGATGACCGTGCCTCTTTTCTGGGCTCAGAGGTGCAAGGAGCAGAACCCATCCTGGAATGGGAAGCTAATAAGACATCTGATGAAGACACAACATGGATTATGACAGTGATAGCTGAACTGGGCTCAGATGCACAATCCAGGTGGTTTTCCAACGAGAGTAGCCAGCTTTGCCAGCACGTAATTGCTACAGCATGTAGGCTGTGGCTAAGTACTGTCCTGCGTCAAGTCACCATGGATAGTGGTGGGAATCCACTTTGGGATGTTCAGAACCCTGTGCTTCCATTCCAAATTTACAAGGCAATCACCAGCTTGCACTGTTGCCAGTTCCTCACTAATTCTGGCCTGTTACTGGATAATTAGTAGTTTTATGTACATGTATACTGTACGTACTATAACAGTATCATACAATTAATGATTTTTTTTGATTTTTTGATTTTTGATTTGATGATGATGGTTTGTAATATAAATCACAACAATGAATTTTATTATGAATATTGATGTAGGCATTGTAGTTGCAGTCTGTTCTTCCATGGCATCAGCACTTTGTTGACAATTAATACACCATTACCATCAGATATCAGGTTAGGTTAGGCTAGGTAATCTTATTTGACGTGGGAAAGCCACTAGCCACAGGCTACTTCAAAGGCACCCACAAAATAAAAGGAGAAAAAGGGTGGGATGAGGTAAATGAAAAAGATGCATAAGTGGGAAAAATTTGTGATTTGATTTGAGTTGGATACATTTGTCAGATATTAGGTTAAAAGAGCAAAATCATTAATTGTATGGTACATGCAGAAAGGGCAGAGAAATGTATGAGGTAATTCATGCAAAATGTTTATCCAAAGAAAAATTAGCTCATCAATTGTACAGTTTGCAGAAAAGAAAAGTCTTTGGACACCCGAACATGGCTAGGTAGGGATCGCCACGCCAAAGCACCTGCAAAGCTGAAAGCCTTTTGTCCAAAGGAGGAACGGGTTACAGGGCGGTTGAGTTGCTTCGTGGTTGATGCACGTGTGTAGTGGGTTGATGGAGTGTCAAAAAGGCATGTCAGGTACGGTGGAGACAGGGAGTTCAAACACTTGTACATTGTTTGACACATGTGAAACTATCTTCTGTCGCTTAAGGTCGTAAATTGAAGCTCCTGTCTGGTGGATGAGGCAGAGTAAAGGCGAGGCTTGTGAAGAACAAGACGACAACCATAATTGAAAAGAGTATCAAGACGTTTAGCTTCAGAAGTGGTACAGTTGGACCACACAACATCACAATAGTCAAAGGTCGGAATGACATAGGACTTGAAGTAGAGCAGACGAAGGGATTTAGGAAGAAACCATGATAGACGCCGAAGTAAGTTCAAACTGCGAGAGACCTTTGTTCTGATGTGGGCAATGTGGTCACCCCAGGTCAAGGCATCATTCAAGAGCACGCCAAGAAACTTCATCACCCAAACCTGTTCAATGGGAAGACCATCAATAAACAGCTCCAGGTTACCATCAACTTTCTTCCGTGATGAGTGGATCAGCATACACTTTGACTTCAAAGCATTAAGCTTCAGACCATTTTTCAGCATCCAAATGTTGGCTAAGTTGAGGCAGAGTTGAAGAGAAGAATTCAGGGAAGGAAGATTATTGCTAGTGATGTAGATGGAAGTATCATCAGCAAAAAGGACAGTGGAATCTGGGGGAAGTGCTTTGGGAAGGTCATTGATGAATGCAGAAAATAAGGTAGGACCAAGAATTGAACCTTGTGGGACACTAGAGGAAGGGTAGCCAACTGAAGAGAAGCTGTCACCAACACGTGTCACCTGAGATCTATTAGAAAGATAAGACCGAAACCAAGAAACCGTAGAGGAAGACAGGCCAAGGAGAGAGAGTTTAGCAAACAGAAGGTCATGGTTAACAGAATCAAGGGCTTTGGAGATGTCAAGGAAAACAACACCAACAAACTGTTTTCTATCTAGCGCCTTGTACCAGGAGTCAGTGCAGTGAAGGAGAAGTGTTTGTGTTGAGTGCCGAGGGCGAAAACCAGATTGAAGAGGAAAGACAAGATTGTTGGAATGCAGGTGAGAGGTCAGTTGCTCATTTACACATCTTTCTAACAGTTTACTGCAAGCAGGAAGAAGAGAGGTGGGCCGATAGTTAGAAGGAGTAGCACAGTTCCCACCTTTGTGCAGAGGCATAATCGAAGCACACTTCCAAGGTTGAGGGAAGACAGAAGAGGAGATGGAGGAGTTCAGAATGGAGCACAAGGAGTAGCAGATAACTGACTTGGCAGCAATTAGGGTGGATGAAGGAATCAGGTCAAGCCCAGTGGCGCATCGTGGTTTAAAAGTCGAAAGAGTTTCTTCGCACCATGCAGGAGTGGTTAGAGAGAGATTTAGGACAGGGACTAAAGTAGTGTAGGTAGAAGAGGACAAAGCAGTGTCTGGAGGTGAGGCCTTGGAACTGACTGTGAAAAAGTATAGTCGTTCAGCACATCGGCGAAGGACTTGTGGTCGGGGATGATGGAAGTCCCACAATCCATTTGGTCCTTTCTGCAAGCTTGTTTAAGTGATTTCCACAGGGTGGAGGGATGGGTCTTGGTGGAAATGAGGTGAAGGAAGTACTACTTTTTGGCTTGCCTCTGTAAAAAGACCACACGGTTTCTTTGTGCCTTGAACTGAGCCCACAGAAGAGAGGATGGATTTCGTCGGTGGATTTTGAGGAGTCTGTTTCGTTTGTCCATCTCATCCTGGATTGATTTGATATCCATGGGGCAGGATTCTTCTTCACTCGAACAGATTTGATTGGAGCATGGACTTCAAGGACCTCTTGGAATAGGGTGTTGAAAGCACTCACTTTGTCATCAACATCATCAAACAGATCAATAATGCACCATGGCACAGTCCAGAGATCTTTGACAAAATCAGCTTCAGAGAAATGCTTAAATGATCTACACTTAATTGAAGATGGAGCAGATTTCAACACAGGAAGGGCAATGTCCAGGAGAATGGGAAGATGCCATGTGCCCAGACACATTCGCCCCTTCCCATGTAGCCCTCGCTGCAAGGGAAGCAGGGTTGGTGGTCAGTCAAGCTGAAAAGGCAAAACCCCAGAAGTACGCCCTTCTGGGTTCCAGTCACCACTTTGTTCCTTTCGCAATCAGAACATCAGGGGTGTTTGGGCCAGAGGCCATGTCCTTCATCAAGGAGCTGGGTCGGAGGATCAGGGCTGAGACCAGGGAGCCACGCTCACTGCAGTTTTTGATTCAGGGAATTGCGGTAGCGGTCTAGCGAGGCAACACGGCAGCGGTGAGGGGCACCTTTCCCCCATCAGACAATGTTTTTATTTGATTATTTGCAATCATTTAGTAGTGCAGTGGCTTAGGCACTGCCCATTATCATTACTAGTAATTAGTAATTTTATTATATAATTACTGTATATGCAGACTTTAAGTTGACCCTTTATGTTTTCTATGTGCACAAATGTATTGTTATATTCCAATAAATTTAATTTTGTTAAATAAATTCACAATCATTTATCTATTTCTTTATTAATTAATTTTGCAATTTACAAACAGACCTCTGTTGCCTGATTTGCCAATTTCATTCTTTCAAGTTTACAGATCAGCTTTAATATAATTTATTTGCGAATGACATTGTGCATGTTCATTATTAATTGCCTTCATTCCACAAATCTGTTGCTTGCACATGTATGCATGTCAATCATAAGTTTATCACCTGCTTGTTTTTAGACTATCTTTTCTTTGTTTTGTCATTCTGTCATCTTGTTAATATGATTGTGCTTGTACTGTTGGGTCCCCCATTGATACCAGCCCATGGCTGAAGGGGTCACCTTTAATAATAATGATAATAACAATAACAATACTAAGCATTAGGAGCTTGGTTCAGTTGATGTATAGTAGAAGTAGGTGACATAGGCGTAGGAACATTTAGGAAGCTGATGGCATCCTGGTGGAGTCCACTATTTTGTATGATGCCAAGATCTGGGGGTGCAATAGAAACCTGGAGGGGGTTGAGCATACTCAGTTGAGAGCCTTGAGAATGTTCTTTGGTGTCGAAACACTACATCCCATAGCTTCTCTGTTACCAGTGTTGAGGGACCTACCAGTGAGATGGTGAACTAAGCTGTGATGTATGTTGTTCTGGTTGTATGTGGTTCTATTGTCAAGTGATGCATATGATGGCTGCTTAATAAGGTGAGAGTGGCTACAGAAGCTGTTAGGTTTGGCAGAGGCAGTTGGCTGCGTAAGATAAGTATGTGTTGCAATGAATTTGGGTGGCAAAAATTAAGTATGAAGGATGTGAGAGATGTTGTCAAACACAGAGGTGAAGGAGATGCTGGAATCTATAGCTTGAAGGAAGACTTGGGAGGAATGGGACCGTGAGATGGAAGTGAAGCCTAAGCTGAGTATTTTAAAGAGAATCACCAATCTTGATGAATGGTCAGACTGTGCAGGGCTAAGACAGAGAGCTGACAGGATGATGATAAAACTGAGAGGAAGGACAGACACTTTTCAAATTGAGACAGGAAGATGGCATGGAGTGGCCAGAGAAGACAGATAATGCAAAGAGTGTGGAAAAAGGCGAGGTAGATGATGTTGAGCATTGGCTGCTAAGGTGTGAAACATGGAAGATCCACAGAGAGCCATTGATAGTAATGGTGCAAGAACACTATGAAGTAGCACTCCAAAATTTGGATGAGGGAGAAGGTGAGATTCCCATCAACAGTTGTACAAATCTCTTTGCAGTTCTTGCGCACAAATGCAATAGACGGTTCCAGGATGACTTGCAATTGGCTGCTGTCATATTATCTCTTGCATGCAGAAACTATAAAGTGTTATCTTTTATATCTTACATGTGGCATGCGAGATTTAACTGAGTTATTAGTACAATACATTTAGGATTTATGGCTGACCTTCACACTTATTTCTTTTATGCTGATGTATGCTATCATGTGTTGGTGCTACATTGGGCCAACCTGGTCCTTAGTGCCTTTGGGCATGGTGCACCTTAATCATGGAATTTGAATGAATATACCAATGCAATGAGGTTCCTTGGATGAATTGGCTTGATTTTCAACTGAAAGCCTGATATTGCGCATGATGGGAAACTAGCTACCCTCGTGGAGTTCATTGAGACAGCGGAACAGCGCAGCGCACTTTAGGAATCATGGCACCAAAGTGTGCAAAGGTTAGTACTCCTAGAGGAATTAAAATTACTCTATGGTCAGGTAACATGCGCTGAAATGGTCCTCTATTTACAACAGACCTTGCTAGCTAATGCTCTCTGCCTACCCCCTTCTCTCTCACTCTGTGTGTGTGCTGTGTGTGTGTGTGTGTGTGTGTGTGTGTGCTGTGTGTGTGTGTGTGTGTGTGTGTGTGTGTGTGTGTGTGTGTGTGCACGCATGTGTGTGTGTGTACATGTTCAGTGTGCGTGTGTGTTTGTGTGTACAAGTTCAGTGTGTGTGTGTGTGTTTCTCTGTTTCTTTGTGTGTGTAGTAGAGGTGCTTTAACTGAATGACGGGCTGGTCTGGTGTCTTGAAACTCTTGCAAACCCAACAGTCTATTGCATCTTGATGTATATTTCAGTCTATCAGCATTGCTATATCCCCAACTTTCTGAACTACTGAACATGAACTGAAGTTAAAAGACGCCCAATCGTAAGAAAATGCAACAGACTTACACAGCTGAGAATATGATGTCGTGTACCGGGACACATCATATTCTCAGAATCTGCGACGGTCCATCTCCATTCGCCATTCGCCCGTTGCTATTGACCAAGATTTTGATCTAAACGATCTCATTGGTTGAACATTGCGCAATCCGAAGCCACTTGCTTGCTGGGCGTTTTTCCTTCCCGCCCCCGGCGTTTCGGTGCTTCCGCCGTACGTGGCTCGCGCTCCTCGCTGGATTGGCCTTGAAGATGGCTGCTTCTCTACATAGTTGGGTGTCCGACAATCTTATGAGAATTTTAGGCCTTTCTGACAAACGAACAGTTGAGTATTTGATTGGAGTATCCACAAAAGCGAGCTCATGCGACGTTCTTCTTGCTACGCTGAAAGAATCGGGCGCACTGCCACTCAGCGACACCACTGTCGAGTCATTTGTCAAAGAGCTATGGGAACGAGTGCCCCGGAGACATGCAAGTGTCCTTAGCACTAGTAAAGGTACCCATGAGAAGATTACGTCTTTGTCTTACAAGTGGGTGAAGTCTGACTCTGACAATGAAGATAAGGCGGATATGGAGAAGGCAAGTTACATATTCAGCTGCATTCATGTGCATATGCATCTTATTGTACTAAGGCATGATTGTGCCTTTGACTAGCAGAGCTTTTGATTGCCTATCCTCGATAAGCGGACTTGTATTACAAGTAGCAGTGCATGCTTTGCTTGACGCTGCTGCTTGGTGCTAATTAGACTCTGTGGGATTACCTGCTATAGTGTGAGTCGAGCACCAGCTGCTGTAGTCTAGCTGCTAGCCCCTGCTTCTCATTAGTGTACAGAGATGGAAGATAAGTAGGGTCTAGTAGGTACAGTCACACCTCACATAACCACCACCTGTAGGCGGTTGGATATTGTAACAGTGTTACGTGGTAGGCAAAGATGTAATTTGAATGCTGCCAAGATTGGTCTGATTTGCCCCTTACCAAGCTTGGGCAAGGTATGTGGACAGTACATTGATGCCAACCTAATATTCCTTAAGTCTTTTGAAAAGGCCTGAGTGGCTAGGTAGATGAATCATATCCGTAATCGTGGACACTAGCCAAAAGAGTTCTGACGTTTTGGTTGCATACAGCTACCTTCATTAGGGGATAGTGACAAGTGGAGCACTCATGCATTTTATAGATGATAGTGACAATGGATTATGTGACAACTGTGTGTTTGTGACAGGAGACATCAGATGATGTGTAATGGATAATGTCAACAATAACATGCAGTTCTTAACTAGGGAGTGAGTGAGTGTGTAAGTTGTTGTTGAGTCAGTCCAGCAGTGCTGTGTACTCCCTAGGCAGAGTCCCCTCTCACAGTTTATTGTGTTGGGATGGTGCTGAAATGTGCCAGCTCTCCAATAGACACTGTGTGGTTACCAAGGGGTGTGTGTCAATCACTTCCGCCTTGGACAGGTCACTAGGTGACCCGTGGACCACACGTGCTCAGCTAGAGCAGATGCAACAACATCCCATTTCTGAGTGCATGTTGGTGTTCAGTCAACCGGTGCTTGAGGGTTCGGCCAGACTGTCCAATATACACCTTGGGGCACTCAGAGCAGGGGACTTTGTAGACCACACCTGTGCGCTGGTCCCTGGGTACCGGGTCCTTTAGGTGTACTAACTGGTGCCTGAGGGTGCTGTGTGGGTGAAAGGCTACCCTGATATCCAGAGGTCCAAGGATTCTTCTGATTGTTTCAGATAGACCACTGATGTAGGGAATGGTCAGGCTTGTCCTTGGTTGTCTCTGGTCATCCCCTGCCGATTTGGATGTTCCACTGCCTGAGTGCCTTGACGAAAGCTCAGTGGATACCCATTCTACTTCAGTGCATTGACAATCCTCTTCTCTTCTGCCACACGCTCAACACCGTTTGATGAAAGTGTACTGGCTCTGCTTATCAGTGTCCTCACTACTGCTGCCTTGTGTGCCATAGGATGGTGCGAGTTGAAGGATAGGTACTGGTTGGTGTGGGTTGCTTTCCTATAAACCGAAGTGGTGACAGATCCATCCGTCTCCCTGCACAGGCATACGTCCAGAAATGGTAGCTTCCCATCCTCTGACTCCTTCTCAACCGTAAACTGGATGCATGTTTTGATTCTGTTGAGGTGTCTCAGGAACTGTTGCACCAAACTCCGGGGGAGGGCTGTGAAAGTGTCATCCACTTAGTGTTTCCAAAAACGGGGAGGGGGATGGAAGGTAGCCAAAGCTCTCTCTTCCACATCCTCCATCGCTAGATTGGTGATCACTACGGAGACAGGAGACCCCATCGCTGTGCCATGGACTTGTGATACACCTTACCCCTGAATTCCAGAAAGGTCGCATTGAGGCACAAGGTTAGGAGGTCCACAATGTTGTCCACAAGGAGGTCTGTCCTCTCCAGGAGAGTGGGGTCACTCTCCAGTCTGGTGCGCACAACCTGGACTGCCAGGTCAGTGGGAATACATGTGAACAGGGACACAACATCAAAGGACACCATCATCTCATCTTCCATCAGGGCCTGCTTGGAGATGAACTCAGCAAAATCTCTGGAGTTCCAGACATGTGAGCTGGACTGTCCCACCACTGGGGTCAGTAGGTTAGCCAGGAACCTGGACAGCTTGTACGTAGATGACAACACAAAGGACACAATGGGGTGGAAGGGGACGTCCTGCTTATGTATCTTTAGTAGTCTGTACAGTAGTGGGGTCCTCCTGGCTGAACTTCTCAGGGACATATACACACCATCAGGGAGTCGACCAGACCGCTTCAAGTTCAACAATGTACTGTTCATGTTCTTCTTCGAGGGACAGTCCTTGGTGGCATTTTGGCACGGCTGACAGCTCCACTGACATTCATTCTGGCTTTGGTTGCTACATTCTCATTGACACTAGATCGTCTGATTGCAGCTTCTATGGTGGTAACAAAGTGAGCGGTAGGGACTTGTTTGGGTGCAGGTGCAAAGTTTAAGCCCTTGGAGAGTACTGAGATGTGAGACTCTCCAACTGTTTGGAGGACAAGTTTATAACACGGCAGCTGCAATGGCTCTGCTGGTGATTCTGTTTAGCCAGAAGATTGTCAAACTTCTTCTTGTGCTTCTCTTTCATCTGGGAGGAGATCCTCGTGTGGGTGTCTGCTTGTACATTTCCAGGGCTGCCAGCTTCTGGGATCCAAGAGCAAATTCCTCTGTACCAACTATCTAAAATGCTGAACAAGTCATTTCTGCTTCTGGTCTTGAGTCCTAATGGATTGCTGTTGAATTGAGACTGTTTCTATCTCCACTTCCTGTTGGGTTGCTTTTTGTCCCCTTGGCTCTCTATCTCAGTCAATTAATGATGTTTGCTGAGGTATTGAGACAATGTCGATTGCTAAGAAGTATGTTGTAGCTTGTAAAGATTTGAACTTTGACATGTCTGACTTAACCAAGCCTAGCTCCAAACTTTCCATGACTTCCTAGTGTCCAGGTTTGCTTTCTCTAATGGCCATGCCACTCACACCTCAGGGATTCCACTTATGCTCCATACCCTAAGGATAAGAAGAAGAACGGCCATTAGGGTAGGGAGGAAGAGGTCCTGAAGACCAAGTGTGCACGTGCACATCTTTACCTGTACTTTGATGCCAATCCTGTGGCTGTGAAATCATTTCATTTCATGATAGTTGCAGCTTAGCGCGATCATTCTCTGCCAATATGTAGCTAGCTATGTATACTATATATCTCATGTCGCTCCTATACAACTTGTCTCCTGGTTTCATATGCATGCAGTATAGCTAGCTATAGCTATATCTGTGTTTACCCTCAGTTGCACTGATGAGGGCAACAAGCTGGCTACGTAGCTATAGGCCAAGTGAAGCCTCTTGCCATAGGCTGATTATCAACTGTGCATGCATCACTACTGTTTATAAAATTAAAGCATGCTGCTTTAATTAACTGAATCTGCAAGTGTGTGAAGATCTTTATGCGCAGCTCGCCTCGCTAAGCCCAGGGCTTATAGCGAGGCTAATGCGCAGCTACATGCTATAAATCAGCCGGAGCTCACACTCCATATGCAACTGAGCGCGCGAGTGTGGCAGTAGTTAAAGACAGTTCAACAAAGAGGCACCAATGGCTAACACTGCTGACTGAATCTGAGCTGTGTACGTCTGGTTATTAACCCATAATCGTACGCCGACAGCCATTTTATTCCGTCCTCCATTTTGTTTTGTTTCGTTTCCCATTCTGGCTATGCAGCTTTTATAACTTGTGCAATCACACAGTATACGTACATATATATTTGTTGCCCTAGAAGGTTTTAGATCTTGTTATCATTTATTAACAGTTACTGTATGAGTTACAACACAACATGTAAAAAGGTCATGCAACAATACAGGAGGTACATGAAAGCTATACGTAAGTCCACTTGCTACATATGTGCTATCCAAATTCCATAAGCATCAAAACATTATTTCCCTTGAGTGTGCCTAAGGGTGCGCTCACACAACGACCAAGGTCACCGTCCACGCGACCACGGGAACATGTTACTAGGCAACAGAAATCACGTGACCAAAACGCGAGCTAATCGCGGCCAAGCTGCTACTAGCCATGGACGTCAGCAGCCAAGGGGGGTCCACGATCATGGCAGTGAAGTCGCGGCGGCTGCCTGGCCTGCTACATCATGTAGCAGTGCTGAGGAGACGCCGTCGTGTCCCTATGTCTTGTCTACGCCATGGCCTCCGCTATCCTGTTTTCCGCGAGGCTTTGCTGCGGATTCGTTTTCGTCGTCTGATCTAGTCTGTTCACCCAACACTTGCTAGCCAGAGAGGCTTTTGAGAACGCAATGTGCTTGGAAAGTGGAGGGACACTGCACGAAAGTACACCAGGCGGGCACACTGTGTTCTACGTGGTGAAGAATACATCAACAGAAAGTATATGTGGAGACTTTTCGTGTGGATCCAGCATTGTTTGACTGGCTGCTTGAATTGTGTGGACCAAGTTTGACTCGTGAGGACACAAACCTGAGGAACAGTATTGCCGTGGATAAACGACTGGGCATCATTTTGCATTGGCTAGGGCATGGATTTGCTGGGCGGCAACTTGCCAATCTATATGATATTGGTGCTTCAACAGTGAATGCCATCTTGCACAATGGTGTTGCTGTGCTCCGGAAGAAACTAGTAACTGCTGCCATTCAGTTTCCACGAGGTGAGGTCCTGAAGCGTGACATAGCAGAGTTCTGTCAATTGTTTGGCTTGCAACAATGTGCCGGATTGCTTGATGGAACATTTAGAGGATCCAAAAGCCTGTTGAATGGGGTGATAACTACTGGTGCTACAAGTCTTATCCTGCAATTGTTGTGCTTGCAACTGTCAATGCACGAGGAGAATACACATTTGTCAATGCTGGGTGAGCCGGAAATCTTGGGGATGTCTGTACATACAACCATTCGCACCTGAAGAGGAAGATTGATGAAGGGCGGTATCTTCAGGAGGGAATCAAGCAAATCAATGGTGTTTGGGTTCAACCGTGCCTAGTTGCAGACTCAGCATTCACCCTATCTCAATCACTGATCAAGGGATTTCCTTACCCACCTGCTTCAGCAAACCGGAGGTTCAATGCTGCTGTTGTAACTGCCCGCAGAGTTGTAGAGCAAGCATTTGGGGACACAAAGAAGTGATTTGCCATCCTCTCAAGAGGTAACATCCGGGACCCTTACTTTGCTGCTGATGTGGCACTGGTTTGCTGTGCCATGCATAATGTTTGCATTCGAGCTGCCAATCCAGCGGAGACCACATACTTTCCCAACCCAGCTATGTACCAAACTAGGTGTGGACCCGCTAGAGGACCTGTCGGAACTGCCAACCAGATCATCGCTGCTCTTGCTGCTAGTTTGTAATTAACACACAAACATAATTGTAGTGAAGTTAATCGTTATTTATTATTGTTTTGCTTTTGCTGTACTGTATTTTAGCTTTTTCATTGCTGTGTGTATTGTAGTCATGCATGGTATATCAGCTGTTTAATTTTGTATTGCAATGTGTTTGTTCTTGATTGAGTTGTGTCTTGCCTCATGGTTTAAGTGCATGTGGAACGTGACCATTTGCATTTCCCTGCATTGCCCTTCCATATGTGTTGCGCACGCTTCCCCACATAAGTTCCCTGAAAGATCCATTATGTCCATCCAACATTGTCAAATGACTGAGTGAACACAGCAGGACAGTAGTTGGCAATATAAATAAATGCACATATACAGCTGTTGTGCAATACATGTCGAAGGAAATACAGAATACAGAAACAAAAGCATTGAGTATAAGCACTGCATTATCATCACAAAGAACAACCCAATACCTGGAGGTTTGGCACTAATATACTGCTGTCCGAAATGCATGCTGACTGCCAGTTTTATTTGTTGGCAAAAATCTTCGCAAGTAAAGCTGCTTGAAACTGTTGATCACTTCTGCGGCGGTCTTCTTCCATTGAAATTCGTTCTCACTGCCTCATTTCTTCATATTCCCTCTTCTCATGTTCTCTCGTTTCCATGTACTCACACTCTTCCCTTCCTCTGGCATCCTCAAATTTCTCCTTTCCAGCTCTCTTCTGTCTTCATACTCTTGCTCCATCAGCTTGAGTTTACGGTCTGCTTCCAGGCGTTTCTCTTCCAGAATTGCCATGAACTTCTGCTGCTCAGCAACTAGCTTCAGTTCAAATTGCTGCCTCTGTGCCTCCAGCTGGTTTTTCCCCACTTCCATTTTTGCTTGAAGTGCTTCCAGCTTCAATCTCCGGTGGTCAACTGCTTTCTTGCTTGCCTTTGTGCTGTGTAGGAATGTCTCAACCTTACTAGGACCAGATTCTTGGTCACACATTTTCTTCTTTTTTCGTGGAGCCCAGTCCAGTTCACTGTCCAAACTGCCACCATCTATATCATCCGGCTGAGACTCCTCCACATCAATGTTAGCAGCCACCTCACTCAGAACAACATCAGGGGTGGAAGCAGAGGTGCACGAAGTTGGTGATGGGCTGGTTGTGGCATGTGCTTCAGGGGTTGTGGGCAAATCCTGCTGCGATTCCCGACCATCTTCTCCATCACTGCTCAACTCCGTAGACCTGCTGGATCCTCCTGGACCAAAGGAGGGGTTTTGGAAGAAGAGGCTGTGGTAGAGCTGGAAATTTTTCCACGATTTGTATGCAGCCTATCAGAAGGGGGCATGCAAGAATTTCCACATCATAGGCAACACACACTGCATTAAGGTCAATGTGGAATCACTAGCATGCAGACCACAACAGCAAGGAGTCTAGTGGAAGGGGATTCTATATAGTCCAAAGACTGATAGTTATATATCATGTATTCTGTCTACGATTGGACGTAACAACTATTGGTCTCCTGACTGTAGGAGTCCCCTCCATGCACTGGGCTCCTCAATGCTGCGATCTGCTCATGATTCCACATTGAACACATGTCACACGGCAATAACCCACACTTTATCATCTACAGGAAAGAGATACAGCAACGCCCAAACTGACTATATGCAGCAGAAGTGACAGCTCACCTCCAAATCAAAGTCCGACTCAACCAGGCAGCCAGTAGTAGTCTTTACTCTGACAGCCGTGTAGGCAGCTTTTGCCTTCTTCAGCTGTCGATTTTGTTCTTAATTTGCTTGGCAGTAACCTCTGGATGCCCAATAGCACGTGCATACGTATTCAACTCCACTAACACCTTGTCGATCTTTTCCTGGAGACTTGTCATCATTCCCTGCCTTTCTGCCAGGGTGTCGTGCCATGCTGGATGAATTTCAGCTCCAAATCGTCGCTGAACACTGTCTTCATCTTAGAAGTTCGGGAAGTTCAAGAACAGCTGGGAACAGCACTATCACGATCCAAAACAACGATTCCCGCTGCACACTACGCAGCACGTGACCATTCATGGCGACACGCATTTCACCGTCGTCTGAGCACTTCAATGCTACGACCAAACGTCACCAAACGCATAGTCGTGAATGCCAACACTCCCCAACACGTCGTGTGAGCGCACCCTAAGCTAGCATTTCTACTTGATGCACCTAAATGTTGTAGTTTAGCGCATTTACTGTTGTGTTCATAAATGCTTGTGTTCAAGTTGAAGCTCACCTGTGATAGTGGTGTTGGTTGTATGTTTGTAGTGGTATGTAGTTGTTCACTCCTGGTGATATAAACTTTGCTTTGCTCCACTTTGTCATACAGATGGCATCAGCAAAGAAACGAACTAGCAAAAGACACTTTCGTGAAGTACATCACAGCGAAACGTCGGAAGATGAGGATGGTGTTATCGTCAGTCACATCAAAAGAAAGCCACATAGGCATACAGAAGGTGCTTCTGTAGATGAAGCTGAGTTAGAGCGTTGTCTTGATATCAAAGAACGGGATGCGTTTGCTGAAAGACTGAAGGAGAAGGACAAAGAGAAGACTAGGAAAATTGTGGAACGTTCCAATAAAAAGGTAAGTTTTGACTATGGATACTATGTTTCTGTCATTCTTTACTTTGTAGGTGTTTACTGTAAAATCTAGGTGAGACAGCACTGAGAGTTTGTGTGCTGTGCATGTAGAGGTGTTTTGACTTGGTTGTGCCTGTATACAGGCTCATGAAGAAGCACAAAAGCGTCTTAAAGTAGAGGAGAAGAACAGACAAGAAATTGTATCTGACCTAAGGAAGAAATCCAGAATTGAGTACCTTGAGAAGAGGCAAGCAGATAAGCTGGTGGCATTACGGGATGACCTTGCTGATGAACAGGAGCTATACAGTGATGTACGGTAAGGGAGAAGCATTCAACTTGGATTATACAGTACTTGAATCTTTAGTTACCTAGATGCCTTTTGTGTCATCAGACAGCGCAGTAGTGCTGTTTATGTAGGGATGGCAGTGGTTCTTTGTATGCTGTAATGCAAACAAAAAGTCACACTACTCCTGAATAGGACTGAAAACCAGCAATTGAAGCTTCCCATGAAGAAGCAGGGACTGAACGGAGCTTATAACTAACCTTGCTTCCTAGCGAAAGTGCGCCTACATGTAGACAGCACCCTCACGTTTTACCATGCTTCGTCATCTTCCTCTTCTTCTACTTCTTCTCTGACAGCCATAGCGCACAAACCAAAGGAACTAGGAGAATACTTCTTGCACCGTATTGCACCATTTTTGACTGGCTGCAGTTCTTTGTGGGTTAGAAGGCGGTGCAATTTAGTGCAGATGACAGCACTTGCCACGACTCCCGCCATGTTGCTTGGCCAAGCGGGCATACGGCATTTTCAAATTGCATAATCCAACCGGATGAAACCAGCGTGACTGGTGCCATTGCGTGCAGCTGTGTACAGCTTCCAGAGGATCCTACTTCCGTTGTTTTGTTCCACAGTGGAATTCTTTGCCTTGCTCTACAACTTAGCGTGGCATTTGGCTTGTGGAATGGACTATTTACAAGGTTAATACAATGTCTTAAATGCAAATTGCAGCTAATTCTATCAGGAGCTACACAAGGAAGTTGAAATAACTAGCTATATCTTGCATCTTAGCTCATGCTCCATAAAAAGTGCAGAAACTAGACATAATAACACTCATGTGTCTATAGTAGCACAATGTGGGTTGTGTCTGGGTGGGCAGCCTAGGGTAGGCTGTGGCAGGTGGGTCAAAGATTTATTACAATTACTTATGTTTGGATAGGCTGAGAGTTAGTTGTGATGCAGGCTAGGATGGCAGAACAGGGGGGTTAGGGGCTGTAGCCCCCCCCCCCCCCCCCCCCCAAAAAAGTACTTGATCCAGGAAATCTTGTCCATAGGTTCAGCCTGGCTTCGTCACCTAGCATCTCCTATAAACCCAATCTTCGTTCACTGTCAGGAGGGATATGCTGGCTTTATGTAGCTATACAGCTACCCACACCACAGGTGGTCTAGGTGTAGCTATGGCCCCTACATACAAGAGATTTGCACCATATCTACCTACACCACTGATGTAGATTGTGGAGTCGAACTGGAAGTAGCAGCTAGCTAAAGCGCTGGCCTGAAGCAACCGCACAGTAATTGCAAAAGACTGTCGAATGGCACGACTGCAGACGACCTTCGCTAACGGCATGCAGACGAACGCTAGTCGAAGCTTGTCTTGTATTCACCTTCAAACAGTCATCTGACCACGCTGTGAAAATATTGAATTGAAACTGAAGGAGGATTAGGCGAATAGCGGTGGCCAAAACATGTGGTGACTTCAGCATAAAATGGCGCCTTTCTTCCAGGAACGCCTCCCTAACTTCTGGGAACCTCCATTTGTGAACTTGCTCGCAGAGTCATCTAACCTACAAAAGGCTTGTAATGCAAACAAAAAGTCACACTACTCCTGAATAGGACTGAAAACCAGCAATTGAAGCATACACAAGTGTACATGCATTGGTATTACACTGCAGTCGTAACATATAGTCTTGGGCTACACAAAATAAATGGTCAGCAGTATTATGCAAGTATCAAAGGGAAAAGAATTGATACTTTCAGATCCATTTAAGCATAATTAGCATTATCAGACAGCACAGTAGTGCTAGCTGTATTATCGAAAGCGCTGTAGAACCGAAGGTAAATTATTCTCTTACTCCCTATTGTTCGTGCGCTACGGTTGACGGAGAAGAAGAAGAAGACGAAACACGGAAAAAGGCTTCGGCACTTTCTTCATAACGCCATGCGCGCGCGTGGAAGTAAGGTTAGCTCTGTATACTGTACAGCCTCCCTTCCTTGTAAGCAGTTTCTTGTGGCGGTTCTTACTACTGTTCAGGAGTAGCACTACTTTTCGTTTGTATTACAGCATACAACCAACCACCACCATCCCTACATAGACAGCTAGCACTACTGTGCTGTCTGATAATGCTAATTATGCTTAAATGGATCTGAAAGTATCAATTCTTTTCCCTTTGATACTTGCATAATACTGCTGACCATTTATTTTGTGTAGCCCAAGACTATATGTTACGACTGCAGTATAATACCAATGCATGTACACTTGTGTATGTGTGTTTACTTTGATGTCAGAGATTGAATGATTAATATATTTACCTGTTGTTGTTCAATAAAGGAGGCTGTATCACACTGCTTGAAATTGAAATAGAATGGTATGCAGTACAACCATGTTTCTTGGTCTGATCTACTGTATGATTGTACAACCAAAGTAGAAACAAGGCTAGGCTGTCCTGTGTATTTCTAGTCATTCTTCTGTGGCATGAAACCTGCTGTAGATCTGAGATGCTGTTAGCAAACACTCATCCTATTCTTAGTCCAGTACTGTTTATGTCCTTCATGAAGCCCACCAGATATAAATGTCCGCACAAGCCTGCCAAATGTATTGGGGCAAGCAAAGCCCTATACAAATTGGTAGGTAGCTCGATCAACGCTCTGGGCGGGGCTTATTCTGTCTGTTTATTTTTGCTTTTTGCCACACAGGAAGTTTTGGCGTAATATTTTGGGTGCCCCGGGGAACTGCAACACATTTTGGACATAGTGGACTGCGACGTGTCTACACACGCATTGGTGCATTCAGTTGTTGATTAATCTGCTACATATTGCCCATAAACTATATTCGCTTACAGTGCCAACACACAACACGCCGTACTTTTCTTACTTGTGTAGTGTCTGCTTTCCCTGTGTTGTATGTATGACAGCTGAATGTCATTTGTACCAGTACACATTCATTATACAAGCATTGCTGTTAGGCTATCAGACATGATTTTATACACAAGACACACGCTGTATTGAACAGTGCAAAAACTGCACAGCAGGTACAGCTTCGGCTGGCTAAGGCCTAGTCTCATACCCAGCCCACTTCCGTACGCCGTTTTGACAAAATGGCTGACAGTAGTGGGCTGGGTATGAGACTAGCTATAGCCAGGCAAGGCCAGAGCGCAGTTGGCAGGCAGAAACTGAAGCGCAGATACAGCTTCGGCTGGCTACATGAAGACTAAGTTGGGCAAGCGCGAAGTGGGCTGTCATTTGATGGTTCTCTTGCTCGTTGTAGCTGAAGTTGCATCGGTCGAGTAGAGCTTCGCGTACTTACGCTTCCGCCTGTCATGATCATGAGTGAGGGTGCACTGGACCTCTTGGCTCTAAGGGCTGCATGGGCTGGGTTAGAAGCGTGCTGCAGCTTTGCTACCATTCAGGTATCTTCTCTTACTCAGCCTTGCTCCCTGTAGCCATGTTACCTTTACGTCGGTCTATTCCTTGTATATATTGTGCACTTGCAGTTACGCAGTCTGACATTGCATGGCACATCTTAATGCTAATCCTGCTGTCTCAGTCATTACTTAGTTATCAACATGTTCCTGCATGCATATAATACTCCTGCTCACCCCCACAATGTTTTACATTCGTCTGGTCTAGTAAATTCTCATGAAAACACACCTGTAGAAACACACCTGTACAATGGTGTAAGATGGTTATAGATACTTAAGTGTTAGCAAGTACATACTTTGCAATTTTGTTTACCTTTGCCGATAACCAGTACTAACACTTCTTGATATTCTGTAGGTTGACAAAGCGAGAGAAAGAGGAGCATAAGTTCAAAAGGAAACTCTACAGTTTAGCCCAACAACATACAAAGGTGTGATTAAGTCTGCCTGTACGTAATTTATTATAGTTTGATATCTCCCTGCTCATGATTTGTACATTTGCAGGCAAAAGAGCTAGAGAAGAGTGATCACTATGTCATGCCAACAGAAGACAGCGTATGTACCAGATCAACAATACTGGGTGGTATTGAATAGGATGTTGCTGTGATCTTTGGCATTTAGAATATTATCATATGCCTATAAGCATTGCTGATGTAGAAATTAGACTGTAACAATTTCTTTCTCACAGAAACCATTATTGAAGCATTCTGAGACTGAAGCTGAAGAGGTATGGGGCATGTTATACAACGGTGCTGTCATGCTGTATGTGTTTGAATTATGGTATTTACTGGAAGGTGTGTACAGTAACTTGTATACACTAATTATTTGTTGGTACTGAGGCAGTGAGCACGAAAAGAGTATCCATAGTATGCTTCTCTCTATAGGCAGGGCCAAACTATGACTTGAAGAAGTGGGAAGAAGACCAATCACGAATTGCAGATGTGAAGTTTGGGTCCAAAGATGCAAAGATGCATTCACGGGTATGTATTATGTTGCAATAGCAGGAGCACTGTGTCTTGATTATTACGTGTGTCTACAATGCAGTATGTGGCTCATTCCATTTTAGGGTGAGGACTATGACTTTGTTTTGGATGATGAGGTGCAATTTGTACTAGCTGAGACAGTTCCTGGTGAGCAAGAGGAAGAATCAGTCTCTTCTGACTACCACCAGCTGCAAAGGAAGTCTATTGAAGAGGTGCAGTACCACCATGTACACAGAGCTCTGCAGTGATTGGACTACATATGCGTATACACATGCAACAATGCACTGTTTAGTTCTAGGTTGCATTGTTAACACTAAAGGTGTTTCCTCAAATCATATCTGTTGCCATGCCATGCCATGCCATTCTATACCATGAACACTGTACAAATGAGGTATAGTAAAAGCATTGGATTACTAGTCAGTCACTTGTTCCTATGCTTTTTCTGATGGCTATTCCTGACCCCTTGTTTAACACTTTAAGTAGTATTTCAAGTAGACTTGTGCTGTATGAGAATTTCAATACCGGTATTGGTATGACAAGAGTATCACTGTATACCAGTATACCATTAATCAGACGCCACGCTCCTGACATTTATTTAGGAATGTGCCCGGTTCAAAATGGCGACTCCTATCTTAATGTATTAGCGCACTTAGGCGAAACTAGCCGAACCGTGGCAAAGAAAAACAGTTGAAGGTCATGGATTAGCTTTTATCAAAGGGTTAAGGACCGCAATGTACCCAAAGTCAACCTGGAGTAATGTAAGAAGAAAACGTCGCATGCCGCTGTTACCCCATTTTGTCTTTTCATATTCTTCTTCCCACTGAATTTTTGCGCGCTTCTAGCGCAAGACACAGGACATCTATGGACTTACATCACGTACCAGGACACGTATACGTACCTGAAGGGTGAAGATCTGAGCGCCGGTGGCAATCCAATTCATACAGCGTTGGAGCGAGCGCAAAGTTTGTTGCTCCCATGTATTAAACATACCCCAATGCCACCATTTTGTTGTGTGCGACTGTATCAGACGTCACATTCATGACGTTTGGCTACTCAGCGCGAGTATTAATCTGATGTAGATATAGTCCTTTGGATATGCAAAAGTGTACAAACTAGTGTATAAAAATTCCTTTAGAATTAAAAGGAATTTAGGAATGGCTGGCAGAAAAGGCATAGAAACAAGCAAGAGTAACTCAACACCCAATAAACCACATTTCTGTGAAGTTTGCTCTGCATTCCTAATTTCTTTGTACAGCTACATGAGACTATATAGCTAGCTGCTGGTCATCTGGGCCCATGTAGATGTACAAGGAAATTAGGAATGCAGAGCGAACTTCACAGAAATGTGGTTTATTGGGTGTTGAGTTACTCTTGCTTGTTTCTATGCTTTTTCTGCCAGCCATTCCTAAATCCCTTTTAATTCTAAAGGAATTTTTATACACTAGTATTACAAAGATGTTGCACATCTGGTTGCCAAATTAGCAAATGTAAGCTCACTAATCCTAACACTAGTGTAGCAACATTAATTTAATCATTGGGTGCCAGTGAACTGAGTTGGTTGTTATTGTAAATCAGAGGCAGTGATAGTTAGAATGGCAGTCAGCTTTAAAGGAAATCCAGAAATCGAGGGATAAATATCTCAGAGCAATACAGACAGTCGATTTCAACCCGCAGAGGACTCTTCCTAGTCTGTTATACATTATCCCTGAGAGTTAGGTGATGTTTTGTTTTTAGTTGTTGCTTGAATTTTTGATGAGGTGCTGAATTCATACTGGTGTATTTTCAATATTCTGATATGGCATTTGAGCAGATAGCAATATACTGTAGTGATTACAATTCGATACTGTGAATAACTAAGATTAACAGATTTCTGCCCAACTCCACAACTGCCAAGCTGCTGTAGTGGTATATGCTAGAGACAAGGCTAGGAATCCAAAGTGCATCAGTTTGGGTATGTTTGTACACAGGAACTCTAAATCATATTGACTCCAACATTGTATATATCACTGCACAATAGTTCTTAGCTCATGCCGCCATTTAAAATACCCATTGCTCTGTCTTCATGATATTTGAAGCTATATCTCACAGGTGAGTCTTTCAATAGGCTTCTTACTAGCATTACTGCGCAAACACATACCCATGTCCTAATTTTGTTTGATAGATAGACGGCAAAATGCTAACAAAGATGATTGTGAGCCTTGTAAAGTGTATACTTCGAGCGCCATCATCTTGAATTGCCCGAAATACAGTGTAATCCTGTTAATTCAAACTGCTGCAGAAACAATAAAAATTTGAATTAGCAGGAATTTTGAATTAGTAGTAGTACTCTGTTAACAGCAAAATAACAGTACAGTATACATATAGTTCAAAATATAAGTGCAAAATAGAAACAAAATCATGCAATTTTCTGAAAAACGTTCTGTAACAAATGTCTGAATAGTATATGCACTCTTAGAAGACTTCAACAAATTCATTTCCAACTCAGTTAAAAGTCAATTAGTGTTGCATTTGTAGTATGTTATAGCCTGAAAGTCTTGATTAGCTACACTAGCTCCAGCGCCCCCACGACGGCACTTCCTTGACAGCTACTCAGCACCGGTCTGGCAATGCCAGAGTGTGTGATGACAGTGTGCTAACGTCATCTGGTAGCATGCATACATATGCACTTAACAGAACAAAGCAGTGATATCAATGAATCACGTAGTCATGCACATGATCAAAATCAAAAATGAATCATGCATGTCTCACAACCGAGCCAGTTAATGTCCATAACACGATGCTTGCTCTTGTCTTTGCTGTAGCAATTTTTGACCTTGGTGGGATGTTCCTAAGGAGCATGGTCTCATTCGTGCAGCTTTGCATTTTGTTGGGTGTAGAAGAAATGCACTGAGAAGTAACCTGACGCGATCGTGTCCCCGTCCATGTTGTTGCATGTGATTCTGATGCCTTCGCTCTTGTTGCTGATCGTCTCATAGTCCCTATCCTTTCCGTAGCAACGTATCTCATTGATATGTGAGTACCAAATCCTTCCCTGGCAAATGCGGTCAATGAGAAAAGATCGCCAAGGAGAATCATTGCTCTTCTGCTCTGCACTTGCATTGCATGTAGCTGGTTTCGTTCGGCAGTTGCGACGATTCAATCGCTGAACTTTGGAGGCATTTCGCACTGCGGTTGGCAACATACAAATGGCTTCGGTATCCAAGAAAAATGCTCCTTCCCTTTCTTCTCTGCGCCGGAGCCAAATGTCGCTGTTTTCGCGATCCCATTGTTTCGAACTGAAGTAGGGCGAAGTGCAGACGAAAGGAGCTGGCAGAATGTGCAGCGCAAACCCCTAAACGCTGCTAAGAATACGGAATGCCTTAGGAATACGGAACGGTGCCAAGAATACGTAACACGGATACTCAGGCTTAGCTCCATTGTATATAGGATTTGAGCATGTGAGTATGCATGGGGGAGCATTAACCAGATTGTACCATTATATAGCATGGAGTGCCAGCAAGTGGAGCACATGCCAGTGCACATAGCAAGGGACAATGCTATGCCTGCAATTTAGTGTATGTAATTAATGGTATCATGTTCAACATACTGGCTAAAGCCATGCATGTGCATGGTGGTGATTTATGTATGTACTGAGCATGAGGCTGTGCAATGATATATGGTGTATAGCTATGTAGACTGTCTGTCTGAAAGAGCATTAGTATTGTAAATGGAAAATGTAATATTAATGCAGAAACAGTACAGGCCTAAAAACAGTTGATTTGCAAGCATTGTATGCAACTGTGTAACTGTGCGACTGTGTCTTTTAAAGAACCTCTTTGTACACTACTGTATATTGTCAAGATGAATGCCATCATGTTGGCTGGGCTTCCCACACTTGGCTAAACCGACGCCAACAGGATGTGACGTTACATTCTTATGGCGGTATGAAATGTATTGTACGTTGTCAAGGTCTGTGAGTGGCAAAATGGCATCTGGGCCTGACGAAAGAAAGGAAGCACGCTCTTTGGCTGCAGGGTAGCTCGGTGAACAGCACCCCTCTAAGCTCGCGTCCCCCTACTCCCTTAACTGGCATGGCGCGTATCAAGTCTGCTAATGACCGGAGGTGAAAGGGACGCTAATTTTAAAAATGGCGTGTTGGCTATGTACACTTGCTGTTTAGTACCTAGCTATGCCTACAAGTTCAAATTTAAGATAACAGAACTAGTCAGCAGGCCTAACTGAACTATGATCACTACAACAAAATTTTCACTAAACAGGATAAAGGGCCTAGTGTTCAATGTGCCTAAGATGGTGGCCATGTTGCCCATTGCACTGCCACCAAGATCCTTGCTTAAGGTAAAAGTAGGATGAGGTCTCTGAAATAAGAGTCCTACATGCAGTGACTGAGGTCCCAAAAGCAAGATCATTCCTGAAGTCCAAAAAGCACAAGGGACTCCACTACCACAGGAAAAAACATGGTGGCTATCTTCAAGGTGAGTATACTTGATTTTTTCTTCGTGGCTTCATTTGCTACTGCTCCCACGTGCCTTGTATCAAAGCTGGTGTACAAAGGCGCCAGGGTACCTGGGCAGATGGTGATGGTCACTTGTATGCTGTCATACAACCCAAAAGTAGCACTATTTCCATTGGCGAATGAAAAGCAACAAAAGGCTACCCATGAGGAAGAGGTAGTCTTATACCCATTAGGTCTTACCTTACTCACACCCAAAAATGTGCACTCTGGTAGAAAACAACTTCTACATTCTACATGCTTGAATGAGAACTCACTTACTGCGGCTTCGCAGCAGCCATCTTAATATGACGTTTGCATATCATTATAATTTCTTGAACCATTCGTTTGTTAAGTGGATATTCTTTATTAGGTGCATATTTTCTTCCTGCCAGAGCTATAAGCGCATACGCTTAACAACCGATCAGTACGGTATTAGAGTTGATGAACAGGCAAAAGGTTATTCGAGCGGATCACAGCAGAGGAAATCATTCAATAGAAGACATTTTGATCTGAATATGATTATCAGGTGTACAAGGCCTTAAGGAAAACTAGTCTCGCGTAGCCAGACCGCCATCTTTGCTCAGACCCCGCTTTCGCAAAAGACGGTCTGGGAGCTTATGCCGTTTTTCCTGACAGGAATTTGAGGAAGTTGGGATCGACGTTTATTCGTGATTCCCTTATAAGGCAGGAAGGCGGCAGGAGCATGGGAGATAGCATTAGGCATGCATTAGGCCGGCGGCAGATAGCAATTTACGTTTGTAGCCTGCCAAATAACGCGAACTGTGCGTGCGTGTTTGTTTGCAGCGTGCTCTGATCAGTTCCTAATCATTGCGTGTTTGTGTACACAGTGAGGTCACGTGCAGGCTTAACACCTGGGAGCGAGCGACCGCAGCGCAAGGTGTTAGCGCCGCCTTCCTGCCTTATAAGGGAATCACGAATAATCGTCAGTCCCAACTTCCTCGAACTCCTGTCAGGAAAAAAAAACGGCGTAAGCTCCCAGACCGTCTTTTGCGAAGGCAGAGTCTGAGCAAAGATGGTGGTCTGGCTACCCGAGACTAAAGGAAAACCGCGACTTTTATAGGGAAACTGTAGGCGGGAAAAGGAGGACAGGGTGACATAATAGGATGAGGATGACATAATGGTGGTATAGTGTCATGTATGATACAGGGTGATTAACTTGAATGGGGCATAATGTAATGCGTATTACCGGGTGATTAAAAGATCTAATGAGAGAGGGGGTCATGTGGAAGGGGACCAGATGTTGTCTAACGATTTCTTTCACTTTGGCAGACTCCCACTCCACTTGGTGTCTGGACTTCCAGACATGCACAGCAATGCCATTCTTCTTGTTCCATTTCTTTACTACCACACTGTGTTCTGTGAGTTGTTCCTCAGAGTTCTTGTTTCACCGATGTACATATGGTTATACTCTCCACAAGGTACTTCACAAATAACCCTTTTTTGTCTAGTTCAGAAGTGGGCTGTTTCACTTTTGCTAGAGCGTCTTTCATTTTTCCCCTGTACTCACAAATCAATCGTATCTACGTGGGCTCTCTTGTTCTGCTCTGAGTGAAAGACACAATCGGACAACTTCGTCAGCAATAATCTTTGTAGCACACTTTTAAACACCAAGAATGATTGCACACATTTTCACAGTGCAAAGAATGTATGTAGGTGTTATTATCTTGCACTGGCAGAATTTTGTAGCAAAATACTTTTTAGTAGCATCAATGTGCAAATTTATTCCTATGATCTATACCTGTACATGTGTATTACAACCTAACTGTATGCCTTAGCGTACTTACTCGTACCCATACCTACATTACACCCGTATCTGAGCCCATCCTACACACTTACCCATACTTGTTCTGCTCCTGTACCCACAGCCATTGCACAGCAAACAGATATTTCAAACGGATCATTTTAACTGAACTAGCACAGTAGTTGCTGTTAGATTGACTTGTACTCACTCCTGAACCTGACTTTTGCCAAATACACTCTTGCTTAGTTAATCCCACAACAGCAGCACAGGTAGTCCCCATTTTCATGTGGGGGTCTCCAATTCTACGTAGATTTGGGGACAGGGGTCCCATATCTTTATGACACTAGGTCTGTATGAAGACGTTGTTACGTGCAAGACACCATTTTACAATGATGTTGATGACTGGCAGTTTTCTGCCTACTGTTTCTTCAATTTCTGTTTAATAGCCTCGCAAGACCGTCAGATATCTGTTCGGAGGTGTATACAAGACACGCTTCAGTCAAAGTTAGCTTGTGTGTTGGTTCAAAGGACATCCATGGTCATACGTATCCCACCATTAGTACTTGGTTAGCTTCCAATCACCATTTTTCAGCTCTTTCCAGTGGGCTAGCATGGAAAGGTGCTAGCTGATGAGCTCCAGGATTGCAGAAATAAGGTCCTATTCCTGCATGGGTGTCCTGTGGTTGTAACTTCGCATGTGCAATGTGCACACCATAAAAAACACAGAAACTAGAATTATTAAAAACATTCTACAAAATAGTAAGGATGAAGGGATGGCACAAGAAGTACAGAAACAAGTAAAAACTGTTACACAGTGCAGCATTAACCATCATTCTTACATTCAAGGATGCAGGACTATAAGGTGCGACATTCTTGCATGTAGGCATGATGATTAATGCTCCACTGTGTAACAGGCTTTACTTGTTTCTGTAGTTCTTGTGCCATCCCTACATCCTTAATACTTTCGTAGAAAATTTTAGGGGCTGCCGCTGGCAGCCCCTATATTGTTTTCACATTGACATTTTCATATGGCTTCGTGTTACGAATATATATATATATATTACACCAACCTACGGTTGTACGTCAGTGCTTACATTTATATTGAATGTATTGGGCAAAGTATTGGGTATAGGGAATTTATATTGTCGGCCATTTTATTCGTCCGGAAGTGGACTGTGTGCGAGGCCAAGAGACTTTGAAAACTGGCTTCTAAACGATGTCTTAGCGAACTTTGGACGTTTTCTTCCACCTCTGATCCTGGAACAGACTCCTACAGCACTTCCCGTCGACGGGCAAAGACACAGCTTCGAGACAGCGCCCAACAGGTCATCAACTTCGCCCCGCGCCTTCTTCGATAATGTCCACGCCCGCCTCGGAGGACTTCACTCCGCCGCCTGTAACACATGACAGGAGCAATGTAGAAACTGGTGAACGCCGTGATATGTAAACGCAAACATTCTTCAACCGTTTGTAGCGTTGAAAAGCTTAACTCGCACGGTTGCCCTTCTAAATGCTCTTCAGAACCTGGCCCACGCGTACTGCGCTGTAGCAAACGTACGTAGCTTTTGCCATCACAGACCACTAGCTACTCTCGTTACTGTGAGTTCCTTGGTACATTATGTTACTGTAATTACTCACTGTAAATGCATGTGATATAAGCAGTCATGTGTCTGTCTTTGCTGGAGATTTCTCTGTGTGTGTGTGTGTGTGTGTGTGTGTGTGTGTGTGTGTGTGTGTCTGTGTGTGTGGTGTGTGTGAGGTGTGTGTGTGTGGTGTGTGTGGTGTGTGGTGTGTGTGTGGTGTGTGATGTCACCAAAATGGCAGCGGTTAGCCACATGTTCGCGTGGAAGACAACTCGAAACCATCAAGCCCACGGCACAGGCTTCGCTTCCTTTTATTCATCCCTTTCATCATACCCCCTGGATTCGTCTGGAGCGAATTTTTGATTGGAACTCATGTTGGCCATCGTGGCTAAGCGTGGCGACCAGTGGAGCGGGTACCATATCTACACCCTGACAACTTTTCGGTGCCTGTTAGCCGCTGAATTTAGGGTCCGCAGCCACCACCGTTTCGTGAGTAGTAGTCCAGATTCTGGTGGTGGTTCTTCTGACTCGCCTTTGGACTCGCAATCCATGGGGAGTGCTATCTTCTATGCGCTAGATAGTGGTAGGGGGTTGTGTCACCCAGGACGCTCCCCCTGCTGCTGGCCCAGGCTTGCCCAGGGCCCTGCCATCACAGCACTTTGTGCTGTGGGCAGATTTCAAGGTTCAAGGTGTGTGTGTGTGTGTGTGTGTGTGTGTGTGTGTGTGTGTGTGTGTGTGTATGTGTGCGTGTGTGTGTGTCTCATGTGTCTGGTGATAGTGGTGTGTGTGTGTGTGTGTGCTGAGGTTACTGAGGTATTATGACACGGTGTCATGTTTACCTATTGTGAGTGACAGAGCTGTGACCGAAGGGAGCAAGTATTTTGAGTTGGGGCGGCAGCCCCACGAGTTTTTAACTCGAAATACTTGTTTATTAGTTCTAGTGTTCTTGTTCATTATCACCTGGATGAGCTCCACTAATGTACTTATACCTGGCATACCTATTGATGTGTATTGATAGATTATGTGGCATTTGTTCATTTGTTTAGCATTTGTCAGTGTACAGTCTATATTGTCTTCTTGTTGCATTTCATTTCCTTTAGACACGTAAGAGTCTTCCAATTTATCACTTTAAAGACTCCCTTTTGGAAGCCATTGACAAGTATCAGGTACATGCGAAGGCAGTTTAAAGATTGTATGCCCTTGAAGTTGCAGTGTGGGGTGGAGTGTGTATAGAGTGTATCTCTGCCAACAGGGGCATACTTGGCAGGCACATATCTCATTATACCAATTTAGGCTATTCTGACTTGAGCACCATGTTGTCTGGCATCTGGTTTGTGTGAATTCTACCAAATCATTTTGATCCAACTGCTGCCGATGTGTCAGTACTGCGCAATGTTCTGCATTGCTCCTGTCACTTGTCCAAGGCAATATGGTACTGGTGTGTTTTTCCGTGGCAGCACATGGCCATATGAAGATGGCTGAAAGGGCGGATTCCAACAGTGAAACAGTATGATAGGTCTTGTATTATTGATTTCTGTTTACTCCAGTTTAAGCCATTTAGCTCTTAGCTTTATAATATGATACTCTCATTCATTGTTCGCATGTGCAGGAAGCATAAACTGTTGTCTCCCTCATATACTGTAATTTGTTGGTCAGAAGAGCTTAAGTATAGTATAATTATATAGTGTTGGAGCACGTTTGTATGATCATGTTTTTTATTCAAAGGTATTAGTAATTCAGGGTGAAACTGGATCAGGGAAAACTACACAGATCCCACAATACTTGCAGGAAGCAGTAAGTCTTTCCTCTGTTCACATATATAGTGCACACTTGCTAGAGATAATGACCAATCCCATCCAATAGCCTAAGCCTTTGTAACACTATGTTTTACATTACTAGGGCTACACCAAGGGTGGAAGAAAGATTGCTTGTACACAGCCTAGGAGAGTGGCAGCTATGAGTGTTGCTGCTCGAGTTGCTCAAGAAATTGGTGTGAAGCTTGGTGCAGAGGTAAGAAAAATGTTTTGTATGTGCTGTGTTTATCACAATGTTTATGTTTCTGTACATTTGGCATTTCATAGGTTGGCTACAGCATTAGGTTTGAGGACTGTACTTCCGAAAAAACAGTTATAAAGGTTTGTGGCATCACTTTCATGCCTAACATGTGATAGGCCACTTTGCTGTTTATGTAACAGCTAGTTGCACATGTGTTATGATGGAGGTGATGCTTTACATAATACCATGTTACTGAGTGTTCCATCATAATACTGGGCTTGCAAAGCATGGCATTGGTGTGTATGGCCTGCCTAAGTAAGTCACAACCAGCAGTAAGTGTGCGTAATCAAGAATTCCAATACCCCATCTGTAGCTACCACTGTACACTCTAGTACAATGAATGCATGGCTAGCTAGTTACTGATAGCTGCTACTGTATGGTTTGTTGTTTGAGGAAGAGAAGCTGCGTGGTGGTTGTTGACAGCTTAACACTCAGGTTTATGAGGCATTGATGAGCATTCACGTAGCTAAAAAGGAAAGTTCAAGTAAAACGTTTCGACCACGAGGGTCTTCATCAGTTACAAAACAGTTTTGTAACTGATGAAGACCCTCGTGGTCGAAACGTTTTACTTGAACTTTCCTTTTTAGCTACGTGAATGCTCATCAACGCCTCATAAACCTGCTAGACAACGTAGCATGAGCCTCTACCACATTAGCTTAACACTCGATTCTAATTGAGTGTTTAGCGCTCAAGGACTATATACATACAAGCGGAGTCATTCCAAACCTGACTGACTTCATATCAACAATAAGTAATATACAGCAACAAACAATGACTAGAACAGCACCAATGAAATGTCATAGAAAGGACAAGAGTATACAGGTATACGTGAAACTGAAGTCTAGCTAGCTAGCTACTGGTTTTCTGTCCCTGCGCTGGCAACTGGTAGTTTATGATTTTTGGTCCAGAACACAGAGAAGGAGAAGCGCCTCATGAGGCTCTACGAGTTCAGTTCTGTTGATTCATCACGGGGCTGTGCCAGGGGGCTTCTTGGGTTGTAGACCCAGAACTATCCAGAGTACCCCACCACATCAAATGCTCTGATGAAGAGGGTGAGAATTATTAAGTCTCGACCTGAGACGGCCCAGTCACCTACCTCTGGCTCGCAAGCCTCTCCGGAGTGCGAAGAGAGTTCTCTGCCAACCTCTTAAGCACCAAGGGGAACTGAAACTGTAGAAGGAGGTCCCACCATCACATCTCCAAGAGAGGGGATAGCTGGTGACCCAACAGGGATCCCAGCGACGCCCCAGGGACAGCCAGAGGAGTAATCCATGGATTCGGATTCAGATCTGGAAGAGTTAGTGTTTAAAGTCAACCAACACTACCACTGGCTATTGAGAGAAACCAACCTAAGAGGGAGATGCACAAAGTGGAATGGGGTTTGCGTGGACAGCAGAAAACGTGCAGCAATCAACAAATGGATGCGAGGAGTGAAACCCAAAACACCCTGGGAAGTGAACTGCATGGTGTATGCGACAGCTTTTATCCTGCGACTCCAAAAATCTCCCGAGTCTGTGGTGAAGGTACAAATGAAAAGAAAAGAGAAGTGCCTTCGCGTCAGGTAGCTCATAGCCTGGCTTGATGTAGAAATCTCCTGGCAGAAGCAGAATGCCAAAGCCACCTTTAGGCAGAGATGAATTAGACGACAACTGCAGAAACAGTTTCATACTCTGGCCCTCAAACGCCTCCTGAGTATCCGTGAAGAGACGTTTAGGAAACTAATGGTCTGGAAGACTCAGGAGAAAAGTAAGAGGGATCAACGCGAGTTTGTAGAGGTCAACAACCTCTGGGCTGCACAGAGGAAGTTCCTCTTTGATCAATCTAATCATCTACCTCAGGAAGTGCCTGAAAAAGCACAACTTAAGCAGTTTTGGGCAAGCATTCTAGAAGTGAAGGGCAAAGTGAATGAAAAAGATCTAGTTGTAAAGGATTTGAAAGAGGAAGTGGAGGCCTCATTAGGTGAACTGGAACCAGAAGAGAAACTTTGTCTTGATGAAGCTCAATTCAGGAAAATCCTGAAGAAAGCCAAATCCTGGTCAGCCCCTGGACCAGATGGCATTGTCAACTTCTGCTGGAAAGTGTTTCCTGAAGCAGAACATGCCCTGCGCTTAGTGACAGAGGAGATGTTGAACACAGCAATACCTTTCCCAGATTGGTTGGTGACAGGCAGGACTGTCCTCATACCTAAGAAGGGAGAGGCAAAGGGCCTGGGTATTTACAGGCCCATTGCCCGTCTGAACACTCAGTACAAGTTGGCTACAGCGGTGATGTCTGACAGCCTTCAGGCTCACGTAGAGGCCATTGGTCTACTTCCTGAGGAGCAACGTGCTCTCAGGAGAGGGGGCCAGAGGTTGCATGGACTGTTTTGTCGTGGACCGAATGGTGATCACTGATGCCAAGTGCAAGGGACTTAGAACCCTGAGCGTGGGCTGGATTGATTTCGAGAAAGCCTACAACAGGGTTCCCAATGAATGGCTGACCACGGTGTTGGATATTATCTGTACGCCGGGGTGGGTGAGATCCACGGTTGGTCGTCTTCATTCAAAGTAGTCGACTGTAATGGGGGTGAGGGGAGCGCGTGGAACTGTAAGAACTAGACCCATTGCCTACCAGTGGGGTCTGTTCCAAGGGGATTCGTTATCACCCCTACTCTTCTGTCTAGCTATCCTTCCCTTCTCGCATATGTTGAGGAAGTTGGTCAGCTACAGAATTAGGCGCAAGGCCAGCATTACCCATATGCTGTACATGGACTACTTGAAGCTTTATGCTGAAAGTCCTGTTGCTCTGACAAAGGCTCTGTCTGTAGTGGACAGAGTAGCAAGTGCATTTGGCATGAAATTGGGGTTGACAATGTGTGGAAAAGGGGAAAGTGCTACCTGGGCCTGAAAACCCTGGCACTGAACCCGATGACGGCGTTAAGTGTCTCTCCGACAAGGATACCTATTGGTACCTAGGAGTCGAGCAACTATTCACAGCCAAGAACAAGAAGGTGAAGGACTCTGTGATTGCAGAACTGAATGTGTTATCGCATGCTATTATATAGCCAATGGAGGGAGGAACTTCAATGGAGTGACAACTTCAGCACAAGATTCCAGAGTGTAACTTTGCGCTATCCTCGTCACGTCACCATTTCCAATTGATTGAAAGATGGCTGCTGACAATGTGAACTTGGTTTCCTGGTGAGTCATCATACGTGCTTGCTTTTAACAAGATGTCCAGTGTTTGTGTGGACCATGACTTCACAAATCCGAGGTGTAACTCCATACAGAAATGGAGTGAGATTCAAAAACTTGGTTTCCAGCCTGTTGAAAGACATCACTGATTCTCCGGGCAAGCCGGCATTCAAGTGCATTCACAACAGAAAATACAGCAAATACTAGCAAGTTGGAGTGAGAAAAGAAACTGGCCCTAGCCAGTACTACGATGGAGCTCTACTGTGGGAAAGCTGAGCTACTGTAGTGCAATTCCTGATACTGTAAACTTGACGCTTCTGCCATGTTACTTGAAGAAGTAATTCCTAGATATTGGAAAAATTCTACATTTTTCGCCGTTGTGCCATATTGCGCTTGGGTCTCTTCGCCTCTTGAAAGTTGGTACTCTTTAAGTAGGTTAGCAAAGCCATGTACACAGCGAATTTGAAGTGCTTTGCCTGTACGCTTAGCAAGTGTGAGCCAATTAACCAGCCATGATAGAATGCATTGTGTGAACCAAGTTGCTGACCGCTCCATGCTATTCTGTTGCTTTCTGTGATTCTGTTGATCAGAAGTGATGTGGTCGCCTGTTATACATCTTTCAGAGGCAGAAGACGTCTATGCATCGAGTAATGTTTAGAAGCCAGGTTTGAAGGTCCTTCCAGCGTGAGAGAGCCAAATAACATGGCTGATAATATATATTCCTTATACTCAAAAACATCTGGTAATACATTATTATATATGTAAGCGCAATTATATCTCACTTGATGGTAACATCAAAGGAATCTAGTGTATGCTAAAATAGTTAAGACTGAATTTAAACTGTCTACAAAATGGTAAGGATGTATGATGGCACAAATGAAAAGGACAGAACCAAGTAAAGGCTGTTACACAGTGGAGCATTAACCATGGTCCCTACATGCAAGAATGTCACACCTTATAGTCCTACACCCTTGAATGTAGGGACGATGGTTAATGCTCTGCTGTGTAACAGCCTTTACTTGTTGTTTTTGTACCATCCATACATCCTTACTATTTTTGTAGATTTTTTTATTAATTCCAGTTTATGTGCTTTTTATGTTGTGAAAGTTGCACATGCTAAGTTGTAACCACATCCATGCAGTACCTTATTTCTGGAGCTCGTCAGCTAACACCTGCCATGCTAGGCCACAGGATTGAGCTGACCATGGATGTCCTTTGAAATGACATGCAAGCTATCTTCGACCAAAGCTTGTCTCATATGCGCCTATGAACAGACATCTAACAGACATCTAACGGTCTTGTGAGGCTATTGAATAGACATTGAAGGAATAGTAGGTGGTAAATGCCCGTTGTCGTCATTGTAAAATGGCATCTTGTGCATAACAACATCTCTGGACAGACCCGGTAACCGTAACACCTGACACCTGCTCGCGGCGGTTTCTAATCTACAAAGGAATACAGTTCGGTTAATTGGCAGTAGTTTCGTTGTTCGCTTGCCTTCAAAGTCAGTCTAGTGTAAGAATAGTGTGTATTTTATCCTACCAAGCTTGTTTTGGCGGTTTTCAGTACTGTTCATGATTTTGTCCCTATACCAGTGTATTGTGACTTCAAAACACCCTGTACCGCCCCTACATAGAGAGTACTACTCGCTAATTATCTGGCAATAACTTAGTTATCACACGTGTCACTTATTGATAACTGATTAAATGGGAACTGTCACCTATCAGTGTAACTAACCCCTCTTGACCTTTAGTTGTCACCTTGACATGCATGGTTGATGTTCCCCAGGTGTATCCATCAGTCACTTGCATGTACAACTTATGCTCATCCTTGCCCTGACCCAAGTGATGCTTGCTTAGGTGGTCTTTCTGGTGTGCTACTGCAGACATAGGTATCACACCAATGACAAGGTTGCCATTTGTGAGCATGGAAGCACTGTTCACTGACTCATCATGTTCAAGTGTTATGGCCACAGCAACATGGTTCCGTTTATAATTATTTCATGTGCTGTAGGGCACTCATGTGTGTGTAACACAAATTCAGGAACTGAATAGGAAATAGGACTAATTAGCTAATATTGTGACAGAGCAGCTCTAAACTCTACATAGTATTTACTGATTGACTCATGTGTAAAGGCAGCAGAACTCTGGCACAGGACAAAACAATAAAGTAAAGAACAGGTTCCTAACAACGTGTTTCTTGACACAGCATGCTGCCTATCGCCTGTACTCGAAGGAAAAGCTTCTGTGTTTGCACGCATTTTGCACAGGCGTCAATGCAACAACAGATTGGGTGTTCCTCCATCCCTGTTATTTCGTGTATAAGCAGACAGCAGTGCCCTGTTTTGAATACCCTATCTTGTTCTGCCCCCTCCCACCCTTTACCCCACTTTACCTTATTCGCCCCTCAAACACATCTTGTGATGTCTTCAGGAATGGTCTAGCGAGGTCTGGTGTCATTTTTAATAACAATACTGCTTGACAGCGACAGGAGAACTTGCTCAGCTCATCCCTAAGAAGACGTATATCTCTGCAACAACATGTGATGATGACATCACTTGCAGAACAGGGTTTAAATGCTGTGTGTCCGATCAGATGGGATATAAGCAAGTTATATCCTGTTTACTCGTGTGCTATCCAGTCATCGCCCACAACCTCAACTTCGCCTCAGTCTTGGGCGATAGCCCGGATATCACACTCGTACTGGGATATGACTACAACGTATACAACTGCAGCTTCTCGTATTTTGTAGGCATGCACACATACATATACCCACTACCATGGTAACTACAGGTAGAGAAATCTCGTATGAGCTTAGACCTGTGTGATATTATCAATGGTCAATTTCTCATATCGCATAATTCGCATTGGTCAACAGAGTGAGCTGCAGCTGTGTCAACGAGATCTAGACATAACACAGGTCGCATAATTCGCATTGGTCAACAGAGTGAGCTGCAGCTGTGTCAACGAGATCTAGACATAACACAGGTCATCAAAGAAAGCTGAAGCTGTAGCTGTCCATGAAAGACATATAATGCATGTCAACAAGCAGAGGACAATAGGCAAACATGGATAGGGCATCATCAGATGCATTAAAACATGGGAAATGAGCACATACGCACTTGCAATAATGTAGCCTCATTCCCAGGCCATTCACATTGATTAGGGCCCCGCACCAATGAATGTGGACAGCCAGGGAGCAAGGCCAGGTATAATGGTAAAGTAGGAACACTGGGACCCTATACCGTTCTTGTGTTTCGACTGATATAGGGTGTACTGTAACCTTCTGAACCTTCGCATTCAATGGAAAGTGTGCCTAGTCGCATCTTCCAAACAGTCTTACAGACGAGCTTCCTGTTCTCGTGCCTTCCTCAAGCCAGTGTTGCCGAAACCATGCCCCTTCAGCTGCAGACAATGATCACCCAAGGTCAGTCATTGGACGTGTTCCAATAAGTTGTCAGTAAGTATCCACAAGTGTTCCTTCAGTCAGCAAGTGCTATGTGGTGCCTCTCTCTGCTGCTGTAGCAGCTTGCTATATTTTAGCAAGAACATTGGAACTCTTACCAAAGTGGCCACACAGTGACACAACGGAAGCAAGGAAGCTCAATGCTAAAGAACAGTACATATTCTTCTGTAACAAAAATGCCAACTAGGCAAGAATATGCTTATTTAAGCAACATGCAAGGGTATATGAAAGTCATAGAGTTATGAACTTCTTAGTGTGCAATATGATGCAATTACAGCACTTCGGCGCTTCACACCCTCAGGTCTCAAGCTGTCTGTACATTGTATCACACACTAAGAGGTCTTTATCTATTACATATACACTGTCGCCATGGCAATCGCACGAATATATATCACGTAAACAAGCTCAGCTGGGATATAACTGCAATAAAAGTTGTTTCTGGGGTATAACTGCAATATGAAGTAAAAGACTACTCCTAGCAAGGTCTCTTTGCCTAGGTGCAGTACACGTCCATCGTAGTGACATGTTGGCCCAGTGCTGCTGATGAGAAGTGGTATTCTCCGAAAAGGCCTTCTAGCACAGTGGCAATCCAGCATGGTAATGGAAGCACAGTATAGAGGGAGTCGCCCGTTTTTCAACTATCAGAAGCTATATACTGCACAGGGGCACTTAAGTAATATTTAGACTGTGGTTGGCGAGCGTTAAGCTGTTTAATCTTAGCACTCAAGGATGACACCAACAAGGTCAAGGTTACATAATTCACAAGCCAAAGGCGAGTGCATTACACAACCATGACCTTTATTGGTCATCCGAGAGCGCTAAATTTAATTAGCACAATGCCTGCCAATGTGGTCTAAATGTTTTAATGCTGATCACGTGACATTTGTCCAATGAGATTCAGAGTAATAAGCTTTTTACGTGTAGTGGGGAAGACTTATGCTAGGATTGTCAGTGATAGATTGAAGGTATTAACAAATGCGCTAGTGATGGAGGAACAGGGGGTATTTAGAGCTGGTAGAGGATATATCGATCAAGTTTTTGCTGTGAGGCAGGTGTTTGAGAAGGTGATCGAGAAGGACAAGGACAATTCGTGGATTTGGAGAATGCCTATGATAGTGTAAGCAGAGAGAAGCTGTGGGTGGCTCTGAAAGATTATGGTGTGAGTGGAAAGTTGTTAGTAGCAGTTCAGAGTCAGTATGAAGATGGTTGGGCGAGAGTGAGAGTAGGAGGGAGTCATCATGGTTTCAGATTAAGCGTGGAGTAAGGCCTGGCTGTCCCCTATCCTTGTGGCTATTTAACATCTTTATTGGCAGAATAGTGACAGAAACAAGAAAGAAGCTCTATGGCAGTGTACAGCTATCTACAGGGCAGTTGGAGGTATTATTGTTTGCCTATGACCTGGTGATGCTGGCGGAAACTGAGAAAGCACTGCAACACAATTTGCAGGAGCTGAATGATAGATGAATGGGGAATAAAGGCAAACTGGCAGAAGACGAGGGCCATGCTGGTTGGAAGAAAGCACGAGGTATGCAGTGTCAAAGTTAAGGGTGAGAGAATGGAACAAGTAAAGGAGATGAAGTACCTTGGGACAATGATCAGTAGTGATGGGAGTATGGACAGTGAGGTGGAGCAGTGTAGAAATGGCATCGAGGATGGTGGGGGTAATTGGAAGCACAGTGCTGGGAAGGAAGGAATTGACAAAGGGGACAAAACTGAGGGTGGTGAATGCTACGGTGATTCCCACGTTGACTTATGGGTGTGAAGCACGGGCATTGCAAGCAAGACATAAGGGAAAAATACAAGCTGCACAAATGAGAGTGTTAAGATGAATAGCGGAGGTGTCAAGATTAGATAGAATAAGGAACGTGGATCTTAGGGGCAGATTGAGGCAGGAGGCAGCAGAAGTGGAGAATTAGAGGAGATGAGCAGCGGTAGAGTGACGAAGATAGTGTAGCCATGGTATAAATATAGGTTATACCAAGATCTGAGGTGTCTACGGCATTTAGAACACCGTGGGAAACTGATTACTAAAGAGGCCTGCGCACAAAGCGCAAGGGCCTCTATATTGGTTTCCAAGGTATTCTAAATCCCGTAGACACCGAAGGAGCTCGGTATAAGGTGTTTAGACTATGATAGCAACCAGCGTCAATACAGGGAAGGACCACGCTAGCCAGCTCTACCGAGAAATGACGACAAAAGGATAGCTGAGTAGTCAAACGGCAGCATAAACTGCACGGAAACCAACTTGCGAGGCCAAATTGCCGTGAAGTACCTCAGAACAATGCTGAACTTAATATCGCTCCAAGCTTGTCGCAGCTACATTGTCAAAAGTTTGCCTTAAAGCACCAGAAGCTACCAGAGGTGGTATGAGTTGACTCATCAGTGGTATAAGTGAATCAGAGGTGGTATAAGCGATTTAGAACACCTCCATTGGACTAATCAGATTACAACAATTTGTTGCATCATAGTCTAACTAATACATATACCACCAGAAGCGTAACATGAAGCCATATGACAAAATCACAATATGAAAACAGTATCGGGGCTGCCACAGAAAAATTTGCCCCTTTGTACCGTAGGAGTGTCATGTCCAATGTATTTAATACACACCACCACCATACCAGAGGAGTTGCAAGAGGTCACATGCAAGTTAAGTTCTTAGGGAACTAGAAATAATAAAAATTTTCTGCAAACATTGTAAGGATGTTGGGATGGCATAAAAAGGACAGAAACAAGTAAAGGCTGTTACACAGTGGAGCATTAACCACGGTCGCTACATGCAAGAATGTCACACCTTATAGTCCTACACCCTTGAATGTAGGGACGATGGTTAATGCTCCACTGTGTAATTTGATTCTGCCCTTGTTATGCCATCCCTACATCTTTACAATTTTTGCAGAAAATTTTCATTATTTCTAGTTTCTGTACTTTTTAGGGGCTGCCGCACGCAGCCCCTATATTGTTTTCACATTGACATTTTCATATGGCTTCATGTTACGAATATATTATATATATATATATAATACGCCAACCTACGGTTGTACGTCAACGCTTACATTTATATTGAATGTATTGGGCGGAAGTATTGGGTATAGGGAATTTATATTGTCGGCCATTTTATTCGTCCGGAAGTGGACTGTGTGCGAGGTCAAGGGACTTTGAAAACCGGCTTCTAAACGACGTCTTAGCGAACTTTGGACGTTTTCTTCCACCTCTGATCCTGGAACAGACCCCTACAGCACTTCTGGTCGACGGGCAAAGACACAGCTTCGAGACAGCGCCCAACAGGTCATCGACTTCGCCCCGCGCCTTCTTCGATAATGTCCGCGCCCGCCTCGGAGGACTTCACTCCGCCGCCTGGGACACACGACAGGAGCAACGTAGAAACTGGTGAACACCGTGATATGTAGACGCTAACATTCTTCAACCGTTTGTAGCGTTGAAAAGCTTAACTCGCACGGTTGCCCTTCTGAATGCTCTTCAGAACCTGGCCCACGCGTACTGCGCTGTAGCAAACGTACGTAGCTTTTGCCATCACAGACCACTAGCTACTCTGGCGACTGTGAGTTCCTTGGTACATTATGTTTCTGTAATTACTCACTGTAAATGCATGTGATATAAGCAGTCATGTGTCTGTCGTTGCTGGAGATTTCTCTGTGCATGTGTGTGTGTGTGTGTGTGTGTGTGTCTCGTGTCTGGTGATAGTGGTGTGTGTGTGTGTGTGTGCTGAAGTTACTGAGGTATTATGACACGATGTCATGTTTACCTATTGTGAGTGACAGAGCTGCGACCGAAGGGAGCAAGTATTTCGAGTTGGGGCGGCAGCCCCACGAGTTTTTAACTCGAAATACTTGTTTAGTAGGCAGCTAAGTTGAAGCAACACACTAAATCTCAACCATAGGGCAATAGTGCAGGCATTTATACCTTATTTCTGTAATCCTGGAGAACAAGGTGTGGGCTAGCACCTAGGTTCTGCGCTAGCCCAGCGAGAAAGAATACATACAAGACGACTGGAAGCCAACCGTGTAGTAATTAGAAAATGACAGGGAAATACACAACTGTGAATGTCCTTCAAACAGTGCGCAAGCTAACTTTGGCCACGGCTAGCAACGACACGCCTCCAGTTAGGCATTCTACAGCGTTGCTAGGCTATTGAACTAAATCTGAAGGAGGATTAGGCGAACTGGGCTTTCTGCAGAGTAGCTGTGTGGCCACGACAAGCTTACCTGTAAAATAATGACTTTTTACTCATGGTGATGTGTTGATTGCTTTCATTTTGTAGTACATGACTGATGGTATGCTTTTGAGAGAGTTTCTTGGTGAACCAGATATGGAAAGCTATAGGTCAGTGTCTTATGCATGTTAGGTTAGTTGCATTCTAATATGTTACATACCTTTAACACAGTATTATGTTTTGGAGATATATATTATGAAATTACTTGGAGTGCAGAATGTACTTGGTCAAGTAGGTAATACAAAGTGGTGATCACTATTTTCTGTCCTATAACACAATAGTGTTGTCATCATTGATGAAGCCCATGAAAGAACCTTGCACACAGACATTTTATTTGGCTTGGTGAAAGACATTGCCAGATTCAGACCGGACCTCAAGCTGCTCATTTCAAGTGCCACAATGGATGCCGAGAAATTCTCATATGTGGGTAACCTCTGTTGGCAACCTGTTCACAACCAGCATGCAGTGTAGAGATTGGGTTGTGATATGTAGCCAGTTAGCCAGTAAGTGTCACTTACAATGTAAAGCTTGTGTGTCTGCCCTAGCCAAGGGCCAACTGTTCCCATTCATTGGCAAAGAGAGCTTTCCTATCAACTTAGGAAGGAAAAGAGCTTTCCATTTAGGCTAGGAAGGCAGAGAGCCTTGTAGCCCTACCGTTAAAATGGGTATGCTTACTCAGGGCTGCTTCTGAAGGAGCCTTTGTAGCAAACATCTGCACACTTTCAGTACTGCAATTTTGTCAACAATCAGTATAGTATTACAATGATTTGTTCGTTAATATAAGGTTATGTGCACACTAGTCAAAATTGTACAGTTAAACTACACTTCACTTCACTCTAGGTGTAAGCCTGCATGTTTATAATGACACGCTTAAGGTTCACTATCTAGGCCTACTACTTCGCAGCATTTCATGTGGTTGAGAATGGAAAACATAGCTGTGAAATGGACAGACAGAATCTGCCAACTCAGTTTCAGTAGTGAAGAGAATTACAGTGATCGGTCAGAGTGATGTTTCTGGTTTGTGGATTTTGGGGAGGGCATACAAAAGAGGGATGCGTCCGGCTGAGCAACGGAGACGGTCGTAGAGTTGTTGGGAAATGTGGTCGAAACGTCGAGTGACAGGAGGAGGGCATTTGTGCGTCTTTGGAGTGCGGCCGTCAGATCTTTGTCTACCGGGTCATAAGTGAAAGGGTCAGAAAGCATGCACTAATGCACAGCAGTGAACCTGTGCCGTATCTCTGTAATAGTGTTAGATGACATCTGCACAGTTCCACCAATGATCCCCACAGCAAGAAATGACTACCAGCTCTGGCTACGCCCCTCTAGAAACCATTAATTAAGTTACAATGATCTTCATAACACACAACCTCTTACAACTTCATTGGTAACCAAGGGCGAACAACCTACCCCAAGAACAGCGCAACAGTCCCACTGTCACAGCCTCTACAGCCCCATCACTCCATGGTCTTCCATCGGCCTGTGGCCTGTCTGGCCATCCAACAGCCCACACCAGCCACCCGATTCCTCACCATCCTTGTATCGGTCCACCCCTCCCATCATTGGCCCATCGCCAGCCCACCCAGCCCCTCATCAGCTCACTTGGCTACCCATTCAGCCTCATCCTGGCTCTCTTGGCTTCAACCTGACTCCAGCTTGGTCTCAGCCTGGCTCCCCTTGGCCTCAGCCCAGTTTTATTCGGCCTAAGCTTGGCCCAAGCTGAGCCTGAGCCTGGCCTCTTTCAGTCAGCCCTCCCATTCCACAACCCTTCTGGACTGTGTCCCCACGCCACATTTCTTTTGTAAGGTCCCCTGCTGGTTATGGCCCGCAGCCCGGCCCCCATGACAGTGGCATGGCCGTCAACAGCCCACACTCTGGACCACAGGACTGATCCCAGCACAGCCCAGCCCATGGACAACTGCTCCAGCCCTCACAACCCCTGTTGCAGCCCTCATGGGCCCACCTTTAGCTCTACAGCACCACATTTGGTTTTTCATCCTGATCTTCACTTGCAACCCACAGTACTCCCTGACCTTTTCTGCACTTACCCAGCTTTCCTGGCAGTATATACACAGCCCATCTGCCTTGTCACTCTCTATTTACTGTCCTTAACCCTGCATCACCTACAGTAGTGCCGTGTTCAGCTGGATGCCCAGGAAAGACAGCTGTGTGACTAGGCCCTCTGTCTTGTCCTCTGCTAGCGGGCCCCTTAACTTGGAGCAGGTCGCTATAGTGGTGGCCAGGGCGTGACTGCACTCTGGAGTACCCGGTGACCCCATTAGGAGGAAGTCATATATATAATGGATGACTGCCCTGGCCTCTCGCTGGCGTAGGACCCATTCCAGGGCTTTGCTCAATTTGCTAAAGATGGCTGATGCAGATGCCAGGCCAAACGGGAGCTGGCAGTCAATGTAAACAGAATCCCACCAGAGGATTCCCTAAAAGATATGGTAATTTGGGTATACTGGGACTAGCCTATATGCTTCCTTGGCTTGCGTGGTGTTGTGGCTGTGGTGGTGCATCAGATGTGCTGCATCCTCCACTGATGAGAATGCCATGTGCCTGAGATCTCTGCAGAGGTTGTTGTTCATGCTTGCTCCATGTGGGCTGGACATGTCCACGATCACCCACCACTTGCCAACGGCCTTTTAGGGATGACTGCCATGCTGCTTGTTGTGATGTGGTCACACTCGTCAAGGGCGAATAGTCCTACCATGTACCCCTTCTTAAGCTCATCCTGAAGTTATTGACTTATCACCTCACTGTGCTCCCGCGCAGAAGGGGAGTTAGAGCGGCTATCCTGGCACCTCGGGGTTTCCTGGTACGGAAACCTTGCCTACTGGCCACTCCACCAGTCCTGGGGGGATGCCCAAGCTTGGGATACAGTGGAATGGTGGGGCCTGGAGTTTACAGAACTGCCTGGCCAGTATCATTGCCATGACCATTGAAGTTGATCCCATCATGGAGGTGTCACCCTGGACTGGCCTCGTACATTGCAAGCCTATGCAACATGTGGACAATATGTGCATAAATTAATATAATATAATAATATAATAACCATTGCATCAGAGGAAAAAGTAACAAGTATTTTGAGTAAAAAAACTCATGGAGCTACCGCCCCAACTCGAAGTACTTGCTCCCTCCAGTCGCTGCTGTGTTATCAATATATACGTACTAGCTTTCGCAACTAATTTTGTGTAATTTATCAGCACACTCCATAGGCAAGAATAAACACGAATGATTGAAGCGGGCATAGCTAAAGCATTGTGTGAACCAAGTTGCCCAACTGCTGGGTGTTATCCTGCTGCTTTCTGTACGTCTTCAAACCAGATGTGGTGTGGTTGCCTGTTCTACAACTTTCGAAGGCAGAAAACACCTATGCTCTGCACAGAACGACGTTTGGAAGCCGGTTTCACAGTTTCTCCACGGTCCTTCTGGCATTAGAGAGGCAAACAAAATGGCCAACAATATAAATTTTTTATCTTCAATACTACCATCCATACATTATTATAAAAATGCAACCACAGTTATACTACCGCTGTTTACACGTTATATAAACATACCTACATTCCTACTTAAACTAATGTATAAGAATTCCTTTTGAATTAAAAGGGATTCAGGAATGACTAGCATAAAAGCATATAAACAAGCAACAGTAACTCATTACCATGATGAACCACATATACATGAAGTTTGCTCTGCATTCCTAATTTCCGTGTACAGCTACATGGACCCAAATGTCTAGCTAGTCTCTAGAAATTAGGAATGCAGAGCGAACTTTTATGAAGATGTGGTTAATCATGGTGTTGAGTTACTGTTGCTTGTTTCTATGCTTTTTCTGCTGGCCATTCCTAAATCCTTTTTAATTCAGAAGGAATTTTTATACACTAGTTTGTACAGTTTTTGCATATCCAAAGGACTACGGCTACATCAGATTAACACCAGCACTGACTAATACCCCTCCTTAAAGTAGTTGAAGATTATTGTAGAGCATCGAGCACAGTTATGCCATTCTAGATGAACCTGCTGCCGTGTTACCGTACGGTATACCAGAGCGACAAAATGGCAGCATTTGGGTATCTTAATACATGAGGAAGACAAGCTTCCTACCCGTTCTAGTGTCATACTTATAGGATTGCCACCGGCGCTCAGAACCTAGTCCCCCGCATATGCACGTAAGTAATCTTAGAAAATAGGGTCAATAGGTACCCTATGTTGTGCGCTAGAAGCACGCAAAATCCCGTGGAAAGGAAAATAAGAATAAGAATAAGAATATACAATGAACAAATAGGGTACGAGCTGCCTATGACACTTTTCTCTTACATGTACCCAGGGTGCCTTTCAATGTGCTGCCATATTCAATACATTAAAAGAAGCCTATCCATGGCCTCTAATTGTTCTTTGCCACCGCCATTTGGCTAGTTTCGCTGAAGCACGCTAATACATTAATATAGGAGATGCCATTTTTATTAGGCATCTTACTATAATTCACAGGATCTCGGATTTTTATGTATGTTTGTTCAGCCATATAATTGGTGCCTTCCCAGGAATCGGCTCGAGACGCTCTGTGCCAGTAGAGGGACTGGGGGAGCCATGTTCTTAGCGGGGTGCCATTTGCCTAGCTGTTTTGCGGCCGAAGAGCAAGATGGCCTTCCTCAATTCTCCACAGGCCGACACGCCATTTTCAGAATAATTGACCGGTCTTACCGCTTATTAGTCATTGGTAGACTTGATACGAGCCATGCCAGTTAATGGAGTGTGCGGACATGAGCGTAGGGGGGTGCCGTTCACCTAGCTGCCCTGCAGCCGAAGAGAGTGCTTTCTTTTTTCTGCCGGTCGAGACACCATTTTTAATTTTTGGTCTCTAGGACTTTCGGTTACGGGAGATCTTATTTGTTGTCAGCAAATGTTCGAATTAAACTCTTCCATCATTATAGCAGCCAGCCTCTGTTGCTACCTGTGCAGATAGTTCAAAACTGGCAAAGGATTGACTTGCTGGTATGCAATAGGCTGGGAACCTGCCCGAAGGGTGGGCATTCGGCAAGTATTCCTAAATAGACGTCACAAGCATGACGTCTGATACCACCGGAAGCGTATCACAAAGTCATACAACAAAATGTCAAAAACAATATATATTGTTATAATATATTATTTTCATTTTGACATGCGGCAGCTCCTTGTTTTGGTTTGACATTTTGGGCTGCCCAAACCCATTTTGACATTAAGGGCTGCCACAGGCAGCCCCTAAAAACGAAAGGGGGAGATTGCCATTGCATATGTTTACTAGTGATCCTATGAGCAAGGTGGTTGTGGTGTTGTTGCTGTGAGTATGAGTAGCTTTACTCGAGCATCTGGCGAGTGGATCCCAGCATGGCAGTGGTGTCAATGGTGGCCGTGGTTGGGTACTCCTTAGTTATTTGGCCAGCATCAAATCAAACGAAGCACACATGTTTGAACTTGCACTGAGGGAATGTACAGATGCCATTGTTCTAGTTACGGCACATTTCAGTGGGTCGCTGTGCAGATGGCTGTCCCTGTTGAGATGGAGGCTGTGTCACTGGTGCCACTGAGCCAGATATCTGGTTCCCACTTGTGGCACTGGAGATCCAGATTCACTGCTGCAGCCTGTCTACATTGCTAGTCAAATTTAGACCAGGCCTGGCCCCGTCTCTCTCTCGCTAAGTTCATGATGATTGAGCTGTAGGCAGCCAGTCAAAACCTGCTGGGGTTTCAAGTGAACAGCCACAGCCGTGTATGCAGAAAAGGCTGCCATCCAGTCTAGTGGAGTGGTGATGCTAAACTTTTTGTTCCTGGTTTCCTCCTTGATCTTCCGGGTTTTGTGAACTGGGCTTCCTTCAGAGCCTCCAGGAGTAGGTCGGGCAGGTCCATGTACTTGCCCTGCTTGATGGCCTTGACCAGGTGCAGTGGGATGAGTGGCAGGCCAGATTTTGTGAGCACGAGGTCTGGCGAAGGTTCCTCTGTCCTATCAACTTGGGATGTCGAAGGTGTGTCCCGTGACTGGGCCGCTGAGAGCTGTAACGCACTTGAGTCATCAACCTGCTTGTGTTGTGACAGCCAGCCATGGACTGGTGCACTGTCACCGGAGGGTATACCCTCTGTACCTGTAGAGAGCAGAAATGGTGGTCAATTTGACAGAGTCGGACGAACTGCTATTGTGTCATGCCGAAGGCATATTCCAGTGATCTCAGATGGTTGATAGTTTGGAGCTACCTCAAAAGCTGCTCAAGGTCGGACAGGTTCATGATTCACCGAATATACCAAGCCGGGTGTACTGTATACGTGTAACGTAACATAACTACATCACGTGCGACTTGATCAAGTGCAGACTTCAAATTGCAATCGGGACAAGAAACATCGAAAGCACTGTAGCTCCAGACCACCTAGGCTCAATAGGAAGTTGTTGCCAATTATCCTCCTCTTATGCAAAAAACTAGCCAGTTATACTGGTATAATGCTTGATGCTCAGGATAGCTAGTAATGCTCAATTTAATGCCCGCCTAATCGGCAAAACCCTAACCTCATGGTAGTATATGATTTTCCTGGTAGTCCTTTGATGTATGACATCATCAGGCATTAATAGTCATTATCACATGATTCCATTACATGCATGCGATACAACGTGCATGTATATTTAACTATACTCACAAATCGATACACAATAATTATTGGCATTTGGTTTATTTGCAAATGCCTGCTCAGATATTTGCAGATTATGACAAGTCATACATAATTATGTAACGTGTATAAAGTACTGTAGCCATGCCTCTATTGATCTGTGCTGTGCAAAGGACTTGGGACTGCCACAGGCAGCTCAACTATTCTAATGCTTGATCCAACATGGTTTGAAACCAAGCCAAAAACAAACAAAGCCAAGGGTGAAGTTTCAAACCATGTTGGATCAAGCTGGTATTTGGAGAACTAACCCCTTTCTCAGTTAATGATAGAACTGGCTATATTGTACATAATGTGGACTCCAAGAGTCTAGAAGATGCATATGTATGTACAATAGCATGGCAGTTTCTTTTGTCTAATCTTGTCTTTCATTTGCCTCCTACATGAATGGATAACTTTATTTTATGAACTTTATTGCTATGTGTCTTGCTTTCCCTTCTATTGCTCATTTGTAATGTACATAATGAATCTCGTGTCTATTCTATCTGCTGTTTTGGGGTATTTACAGAATGGTGTGCATTTAAGTATTACTGTTTGGTCCTATATAGTATTTTACTGAGACGAGCTGTCTTCCCTTATGTCTTGTGTTCCCTTGTGTAGTTCTTTGACGGAGCTAAATGCTTTAACGTGCCTGGCCGACGCTTTCCTGTGGAAATTTTCTACACCAAGGCTCCAGAGGCAGATTATCTTGATGCTGCTATTGTTACAGTATTACAAATTCACCTAACCCAGCCTGTGGGTGATATTCTGGTAAGCTGTGCTATATTGTGTATTCTTGCTGTAAGAACGAATAATTCTATGTACTATGATTCTCTCAGGTATTTCTGACTGGCCAGGAAGAGATAGAAACAGCTCATGAGATGCTAAAGGTAAGCTGGTTGTAGCATTTACTCTGGCAGAGAATATTTACTTTTCAATTGCTCGAAGTATGTAAGGTTTATGTAGTCTACCCACACCATGTATTTTGGTTGGTATTTCTGATGTTTGCTGTGTGAGGTGAGACTATTCCTTAACCATATGCTCATCTTTGGATGCCCATAACTTCCTAACTACTTACCATGTGAGCTTCACATGGTTTGTGGCCCTGACAAGTCAGTAAATTTGGATGGTTTATGTTAATAGTTTTTAGATCCTGCTGCCATGGTAATAAGTGTCTAATCACTGTTGCTAAATTCATAGACATCCTAGCTATAGTTTTGCACCATGGCCTATTATGCCAAGCCAGGCTCTAACTAGGATGCTTGGTATTCATGCTTGGGCTCTAACTATGTCCAGCCAGGCTCTGTCAAAGTAGCACGCTATTTGCACTGGGAGTTTGTAACAGCATAGGCGTAGGAACCATGGGGGCCGTGGGGGCCATGGCCCCCCCAGATTTCACAAGGGGAGGACCAGGCCCCCATAGATGTTTAGCCCTGTCTCACCTCTGCAATCTTTGATTAGTAAATGCTAGCAAATGCTCAGGCCATCTCACCAAAGTATACAGAAAGAGTCCGCAGCATTTTCGTTCGGATCTATATCCAACAAAACCTGTTGTTCAAAATTCTGGTTTAGTGGCTTGCTTGGAAGCCATTTTATTGGTTGCGCAATTGACACATTACCTGAATCTAATATTATAGAGCCGACCGTGTTTGTGTGTGTGTGTGTGTGTTCGCGATGCGCGCGCGCGTTTCTTGCTCCATCGCCCTCAAACTCGCTGTGGTTGCTGGGGGCATCGGGGGTCAGGTTATAGCGGGGTTGACGTCGCTCGTCTTGCGGTTGACAGAGAGTTATCCGTCCATTTCCGCTTTTTCCTTCGCGGACGACGGCCATTTTCTAATTATTGTTACCATCGATTTCCGGTTTTTACCAGTTGATTCGCTGTCGTCCTACGTTCGAATTTAAACCGATAATCATTATTTTTTTAGCCGTAGCAGTAGCATGGTTGCTGAGAGCATCGGGCTACAGGCATTGGGTGCCGTAGCTCGCCGAAGGCGGGCCACTCTGCTAGTATGAATATAATATCCTACCGTGCTATAATATTTGTTTGTCTCAGCAATCTCTCCTAAGTTTTCTGGAAAAGCCAGCAAAGAGAAGAAAAAGCAATGCAACCAACAGGTGGCATTGCTTTTAGCATCATAGCTGTTAATGAAATGTAAATTACTATATAATAGAGGAGTATGCAGATCTGTAACTGAGCTCGTGAGGTTCACACTCTCATTTCCCAACTAAATTTAATTAGCCTCAAAAAAATTTTCGCTCGCTTCGCTCGCAAATCTACCTCTCATGTACCTGCTATCTTCGGCCCCCCTAGTTTTCAAAGTGTTCCTACGCCCCTGAACAGAATATTGTGCTATGCATTGCAGGCACCAATAATGTTATATGAAACTTTTATACAGTAAAGTGAACACTGCTATCAAATAAACAGGAGCCTATACTCGCTCAAAGTCGCTAAACAGTTCCTCTAGGTCCTCTTTAGACAGCTCAGGCAATACCACATCCTGTTTGGTACTCTGGGCTAGAAGTGGGAGATATTAATTGTACATTCAGACAAGGTTCCTATGTTCAGCGTGACAGGCGCTAATGTGCTAGATCCCTAAATCAATATTCTGTTTAGTCCAAAATACATAGTTGGTGCATTTGGATTAATGCTCTTCATTTGTCCTTGCAAACCAGAAATGGGCACAGTGCTCCACTCCTAAAGAGTAAACTATTTAAATAACTTAGGGGTGCAGTTGATTTCCTTAAACGTAACACTTGAGTTCATCATTTCAGGTGTCTTTCGGCACATTTTTGCTATACTCTTTACACAGATGAGCGCATGAAAGTGAAAATGGCTATACCCATACTTAAGGGATAGGACTGATACGCTATATTTAATTACCGCATGAGCATCACATGATTGCATCACCACCAGTTCGGATTCCGCATTGCTACAACAGCTTCACCAAGCTTAACAGGAAGACAATCTACTTCATATAGATGAATGTGCCCCTCACATGGGTAGTAAACGACAACAGAATCAGTCAACGCATCTGTCCACACAGCCATACTTACTGGTCACATGAGTTGCGCAACATGACATCATCATTGACCCTGGGAGTAAAGGACTTGCAAAATTCTTGCTGAAATAGCGTAATACTCTTTGTGTGCATGTGTGAAACACTACTACACAGTATCATCGGATTGCACATTCATTAACTTAGCGAATAAGTAACTTTCACATCTTGACTCGCATTCTTGCGGCAGTTAGCTGCTAAAAACTTGACACCTCAATAAATCATTATTGTAGGAATATTTATGTGAAATTTGGTAGTTAGAACTTCAACAGCTGCCAATGTTTTGTGCTTATTGTGGTTGTGGCTGTGAAGTGCAGACTTTAACTACCATCTCTTCAAGAGATCCTTCCTAAAGAATGAATCACTGTTTTGTAGTTAACGAGGTGGGCAAGTCACATGACGACTCCTCCCACCCACACAGTTCACCTTTGTCCATTGGTAATCAACGTCAAACTCTTCCTTGCCAACACAAAAGCATGTGCTCTCAGTTATTCTGACATTCTCTTCATCTCTTAAACAGTATTTAACTATTAATCAAATGTACTATATGAATATAATCAATTAGTGTACTGTCATCCTGGTTGACCTCAAGCATAGTGACCACTTCTGTCCTAATACCAGATTGGTGTGTATTGATAGAATAAACACTATTTTTACAACTTTTCAGCTGTACACTAAAATGGCTAACACATATTTTCACTTGACTTGTGACATCTCATGAAACAGCTCCGTATGTGTACTTATATCCTAGTTGAGGGTAACATCAAAGGAATCTAATGTACACTAAAGTAGTTTTTTCCCAGCGAGAACTTAGTTATCACCTGGTGATAACTAGTGTCACCTAATGATAACTTAAAATCATTGGTCGAAAAGGTAGGTGATAGATTGCTGCAAACAATACAGGTATCAACACTGAACTCTTCCTTGCCAACACATGTGTTCTAAGTCATTCTGGCATTCTTCTCATCTCTTGGACAGTATGTACTATGTGAATATAATCAATTAGTGTGCTATCATCTTAGTTGACCTCAAGCAGAGTGACTACTTTGGTCCTAATGCCATGACGCTACTGAGCATGGTATAAGGCAAGATAAGGCAATCCAGACAGGAGTGACTATACAAAACCTGATTGACTGTTGCTGAATTGGTGTGTATGTGACAACTCGTCATTCAGATGTATGCCTACATATGTAATCTCAGAGAGAAAGTGGAGGCACTATCTGTTTACAACCTACAGGTCAGATTTTCACACCTGCACAGTGTCTCAGCTCTCCTTCCAAGTCAACTGTAGCATCACTAGTTAACTTCATTTGTATTGTATCCTCCACAACCCCACTCACAGATTGGCCCTCCTCCACATCTTCTGTGTGACACCACAAGAGCATGAGCAGTACAGTAGTATTGAAATACATGCTAGTGGAACGCAAGATTTGTTCTTCCTTCCTTCTAATCGCAGCTTCTGTCCCTGTCTTCTATGTCTCTCATCTTTTTGTAGTTGCCTTGTTGCCTACATTCTTCTTTCCATGACCAAGATTTAACATAGGTAGCCAATCTCAGTTTGTTTTTCATAATATACATAGGTCAGCTGGCTTGCCAGATTCAAAGTTCTGCAAATATACATGTTCATTCTCCATTATACTATCGGTGAGACCTTCTCACGCCATAGCTGCAAAGAGATTGTCCCTGCACCTTTTACTAAGGGCATAAGAATTGATAGAATTCTGTAGAAGAGGACACCTTATTTTGTTCTGAACCTCCCATGCATAACTAGAACATTACATGAAGCCATACGACAATGTCAAAATCAAAAAAATATAGGAACTGCTTGCAGCAGCCCCTAAAATGTTAAACTACTCAATCCACAATAGCTACTCCAGTGAAATTTAGATTGATGCTGTTTAGCCTTGCATAACCACAGTGTTACGTGACTTGCTCTGTACAGTATTATCTGCTTTGAGTATCTGAAAGTCATATTACCATAAGTATTATAGTACCTATAGTATTATAGTACCTATGTAGGGATGGCAGTAGTTGTTTGTATGCTGTAATAGAAACAGAAAGTCGCGCTACCCTTGAATAGGACCAGAATTTACCTGCAAACAAAGCTTACCATGAAAAAGCAGGGACTGAACCATGCACATAGCTAACCTTACTTCACAGCGAAGGTGCGCCTACACGTAGGGACCACCCTCGACTTTTCCCACATTTCGTCGTCGTCTTCTTCTCTGACAGCTGTAGCGCACAAACCAAAGGGACCAGAAGAATAATGCTTACACCATGTTGCATCAATTTTGGCTGGCTGCATTCCTTTGTAGGTTAGAAGGCGGCGCAGTTTAGTGCGGAGGAGGGCGCTTGCCACGACTCCTGTCGTGTTGCTTGACCAAGCAGGGCACACGCCATTTTCAGATTATGCAGAGTTATGTAATTCGGAAGAAACCGGCATGATTGTTGCCATTGTAAGCAGCTGCGAACAGCTTCTGAAGGCTCCTTCTTGTGCTTTTTTGCTCCACAGTGGAATTCGCCTTGCTCTACGACTTAGCATGGCATTTGGCTTGTGGAATGAACTATTTACAATGTTAATACAATTTCTCAGATGCAAATTGCAGCTAATTCTACCAGGAGCTACACAAGGAAGTTAAAATAGCTATACTGTGCATGCTCCATAAAATGTGCAGAAACTAGAAATAATGAATTTTTTTACATAAATATTAAGGATCGATGCAGGGATGGCATAAAAGGACAGAAACAAGTAAAGGGTATTACACAGTGGAGCATTAACCGTTGTCCCTACATTCAAGAATGTGACTAGTTGGTGCTACGCTCTCACATGTAGGGACCATGGTTAATGCTCCACTGTGTAACACCCTTTACTTGTTTCAGTCCTTTTTATGCCGTCCCTACATTTTTAACGATTTTATAGAAAATATTTACTATTTCTACATGCATTCACTGCCTTGCTGGTATAATCGTCTCTGATAAGTATAGTTACAAGCCCAAATCATCCTTTCTGTTATGTTCCTTGAACTTCCTTTTGTGCAGGATTTAGCTGTTGCTCCAACCATGTGAATCACACACAAGCATGCTACACTTGGTGCTTCAGTTGATCTACACTTGTACTACTGTTATGTTCAGTTCATTTGTACTACATTTGCATTACTAGAAGTGTCGGAAGATACAAAATAGTTTTTCATTGCAATTTGTCCCTCTTGTGCAGGAAAGAACCAGTCGCTTAGGATCTAAAATGAAAGAGCTTGTCATTTTGCCTATCTATGCTAATCTGCCGTCAGACATGCAGGCTAAGATTTTTGAGCCAACCCCTCCAGGAGCAAGGAAGGTGTGTACTGGTAGTTGTTATCCTGCCAGTTTCTGAGCGCTCTGATTGCATTTTTATGTTGCTACAATCTGTAGGTTGTACTGGCAACAAACATTGCAGAGACATCAGTTACAATAGATGGAATCATTTATGTTATTGATCCTGGCTTCTGCAAACAGAATAGCTACAATCCTCGAACAGGAATGGAGTCACTGGTGGTTGTTCCTTGTTCTAAGGTCAGTTTAGTTCTTGTTACAGATAAAGCCACCGAACGCATTGTGCATTGAAGTGCCATTGCAGCCAAATATTTATTTGATGCAGTATATAGCTCCTTATTGCAGTGGTATCCCAGCTGAGCTTGTTGATGCTATATATATTCATGTGGTTGCCATGGCAACAGTTTTTCTGAGAAAGTAAATATAGTTAGCTGTTGCAGAATGGGCAAATCTGAAAAAGATTTGACATATGACCCGTTCTGAAGGATCCTTTTGACTGAAAGTGATCTGCACTATAGTTCACTTTTACGTGTGACAGTCTGACTGCATGTTCAATATTCAGTACTTGTCTATTATAGATAAATGTGCTTACTTGGTTTGAAGTTCTTCACTGATTCTTGCTATGTAGGCCTCAGCTGATCAAAGAGCTGGCCGAGCTGGCCGAGTGGCAGCTGGGAAATGTTTTCGCTTGTATACTGCATGGGCATTCCACAATGAAATGGAGGAAAACACCATACCAGAGGTACACACCCTAGAATGGTACAAGCATAAATAGCTTGTGCTAGGAAGGTACTACAAAACCATGACACCTAGCCTTACTTGATGTAAATACAGTGACAATAGACCATTATGAATTAATAATTAACTATCCACTGCAGCTGTAGTCTGGCTTGCTAGACTGTCCCGTGAACACACTCTAGGCTTGGCAGTGAAGGGACGGTCTAGCAGCACTCTAGATTAGTTTGCACCTTATCGACCAATCAGATGCATTTGACCGGAATCCCAGGTAAAAGTGTTCATGATAGTGCCACATGGCTGGTGTAGGGTCGGCGGGTCGCTCTCATCTCTAAGCAGTTGATGACTTCAGTGGCTAAGCTCCTTCTGTGACCCCCTCTCCTCCTTCTGGGCACACACAAGCAGCGGAAACCAAACCAGAATAGTTGATCGATCCCATGAGCAATCGTTGTTGCTCTTAAGGACTCCATCCAAACTGTCAGCCAGTTTGTTGGCAACTTGCACTCAAAACGCATGTGGGATCCTATTCAGGACCTTAGAAAGTGGCTGAAGCTGGCTCGTAAGGTGGATGTATAGAGGTAGGCGATATTGAGGCGACCGGAACAGCACAGAAGACTTTCAAAAGTGTTAACACTGACTGCACTACACGAGGTAACTGCAAAACAACTGCGCATGTGTGGAACACGTAACATGACTAAACACCATGTGTGTCGGTAAGTTGCTTACTGGAAATAACTATGTGAAAATATGAACAGTATATATTGTGGAAACAAAAAACAAAACTGACATGCACACTACATTACCCCCCAGTGTTCAACAAGGACATGAGACTAGAAAGTTACAAAGTCAGGCGGGTGGGCCAACAGACGCTACGACCAGAACGGGTTGTACGTGTAGAGTCAGTGGGTGATGGTTGAGATGCAGGCACTGTAGGAACTGGTGTCACATCAACCAATAGAATAGCTGGCTTAAGACGATCAATGCTGATGGACTGTTTATTTTTCGTTCACTCGAATGATGCAGTATTTGGCATTGCGTTGGATGATAGCATATGGTCCATCGTAGGGTCGTTGAATAGACTGGTGAACATTGTCGTGTCTTATGAAAACACGAGTACAGGAGGTCAGGCACTCGGGATGAGGACTTGCAGGGGTGGCAGGGTAGTGTAGCAGTCAGACACGACATGGTGGACCTCAGTCGTTCCACATAGGACAGTGGGTCCGGCACAACAGCTTCTGCACTCTTGGATGATGGGAAGAAATCATCCGGAAGGCAGAGTGTGGTGCAGTAAACCAACTCAGCTGTGGTGCACTTCATGTTGACTCATGAGTTGGGACCACAGACCAGACTCGAGCTGTCCGCCACAGACTGACGTAAGACATGTAGCCTTGCAAGGGAGGTAGTGGTCCGACCAGGTCAACGTGAACACGTTCAAAATGGGCGTCCAGGGAAAGGAAAGTGCCAGTGGTGGAGACTGTGTGGGTCTGAACCTTAGATTGCTGACACTTGATGCAGGCACATGTCCACTGTCGGATGTCAGTATTGATCCATGGCCTTACAAATTGTGAAGTGATAAGACACTGGGTTGCTCGTACTCCTGGATGGGAGAGGCTGTGGAAATGGTCAAAAATAGGACATCGAAGATTGGGTGGAACATAGCGGCGGGGTGTGCCTGTAGACATGTCGCAAAGTAGGGTGACGTCCATGGTGAGAAGTGGGAACGGCTGAAGGTCCAGTGAGGTAGAAGCAGCTGTCATTGCACTGTGCTGTGTCGCTGCTAAGGCATGGAAATCCTAGGACGGATTGGTGGCGTGCTCCAGAGCATCAACGTCCATTTGGGAGAGAGTGTCAGCTGCAGCATTGACATGTCTTGGCAAATGTCGGATGTCTGAGGTGAACTGCACAATGAAATCCAGATAACAAGCTTGCCTAGGGGGATCTATGAACTGTTGGAACGTCTGAGCTGCGTTCCTCAGCCCATCTGGATGAACTCTAAGAGGCTAAAGGGGGTCGTATTGGCTGTCTTCGGGATGTCTTCAGGGGCTACGGGGATCTGATGATAAGCCCAGCCCAAATCGATTTTCGAGTAGATCATGCACCCATGGAGGTTGGACACAAAGCTCTGTAGATGCAGAATCGGGTAGCTGTCGTGGATGGTGGCAGTGTTCAAGGCACAGTAATCCCCACATGGTCGCCAGTCACCAGGGGCTTTCTTTGGCACCATGTGAAGAGGCGAGGCTGGAAGAAGGGCGAATGATGCCCAAGTCAAGCATGTGCTCGAATTCCTGCTTTGCTGCTTGGAGGCACTCTGGTAGGAGCATACGACTTGAGATAAAGAAGAAGGAGGGAAGGGAAGTCAGGGTGACGCTAAGGCAGCAACCAAGCGGATCAGAGTGTAGGTCAACTGATGAACTTCATTCACAGACTTGCTGGGGGTAGAGATGGGCGCGACCGTGGGTGGGCTGGCGACCTCTACTGTCCTATCCGCCATCTCAGTGAGCTGAGCGAGGGACAGGGTGGCAACAGATGAGGCTAAAACCATGGGCTCTGTTGAAAGGAGGCGCTACAAGAACAACTCATGTACAAAAGCACTGTCAGTTGCCGGTCCGGAATCCCCCAGAAGCTGCTGCATTCATCGGAGCAGTTTGGATGGCATGTGATCACCCAGCTCCTCCGCAGTGTGTAGCTGTTGTAGCCGCCGTTGTTCAGAGGCTTCAGTACGCTTGCTCAGAGCTTGCTTCCGTTGATCATACAGCTGTCCTCGTGTGGGTGCAGATAAGGTCTTGAACCTCTGTTGCAATGTCAGGGGCTAGAGCCTCGATGACATGCTCAAAACGTGTCCATTGTTGTGTAATACCACAGCATGGAAACTGCGCCTCCACCTATGCAAACCAAATGGCAGGGTCAGCGGGCCAGAAGGGAGGGACTCTCAGAGCCCATGGCGGAAATGGCGACGAGCGGCTCCTGTGGCGGCGGTGCTGGAGGCTGTTCCTGTACTGGAGGCTGTTCGGCATACACAACTTACAAGAACGTTGACACTGACTGCACTATACAAGGTAACTGCAAAACAACTATGCATGTGGGGAACATGTAACATGACAAAACGCTGTGTGTGGGGGTGAGTTGCTTGCAGGAAATAAATGTGTGAAAATATGAACAGTACAGCATGGAAACAAAAACCAAAAATGACATGTACACTACAATTATTATTCCCAAGTTCCTCCGCTGCTTTCTGCACTGGGGTAGGGACAATGGCGCTTGGGAGGATGGACGGGGCAGGGGGTGGAGAGGAGGAGGATAGCTGTGAGACTGCTACCCAAGCCTGCACAGCGATCATTTTAGGGACCGTGAATTTGTAACTCCCGCCTGAATCACTGGCATTGATCGGCAGCACATGGCACCTGTGCTGATTCCCTCGGATCCCTCAGCTCTTCTACATTATCTACATTTATCGCACCTTCTGAGCGTTTCAACCAATTATTAGTAAGTGGCCTCACACTCGATCCAGTCACATCACATCAGCTACAACTCACCGCAACACCTAAATCAAGCATACCTGGAATCACTTGTACCTTCACATCTTCACTCCGCCATCTTTTCCACCATGTTCCAGGATGTTACCATAATTTAAAGGTATGAGCTAATCTAAAGTGTCGCTATATAGACTGTCCCTTCCCTTCCCTGGGCATCTACAGGTCAGTGCAGCAAGCCAGGCTACTACATCTGAGGCTGTGTGCAAAATAGTTATGATAATTGCACTTACTTTTGTTTCATGACTATTCCCTTCAAAATAGTTAATAGGTCAATTACAATCCTAAGAATTTGTACGATTGTGATTGTCTGCTACCTTTTAATGCAGATTCAAAGAACAAACTTGGGAAATGTTGTGCTAATTTTGAAGAGCCTAGGTATCAATGACTTGATTCACTTTGATTTCATGGACCCTCCACCTCCTGAAACCTTGATTCTGGCTTTGGAACAGTTGTACGCTCTTGGAGCTCTGAACCACTTGGGAGAGCTAACCAAGGTTCATATTGCAAGGGCTCTTGGCACACGCAATCACATTGACACGAATGATTTTGAAGTGCTTCTGCAATGCACATGTAGTGTTACTGTAGTTTCTAGCTGAAATTGTAATAGAAATGTGCTTTTTATTCTTATAATGACTGCCACTGAATTATGCAGTTGGGTCGTAGAATGGCAGAATTTCCAGTAGATCCCATGATGTCCAAGATGTTGCTTGCATCAGAAAGGTAAGTATGGTCATTTATCTAGCCCAAAGTTGATACCAACCTTATAGATTGGATACTTTACATATGTTGTGTTCAGATAACATCATTGTGCTGTTTTGTGCAGGTATAAGTGTAGTGAGGAAATTCTAACCATTACAGCAATGCTGTCAGTCAACAGTGCTGTATTCTACCGCCCAAAGGTAATTATGTATTCATGTTGAAGCACATTGCTGTCTTTCCAAGGTGCCTTGTAAATGTGCATGAGGAGGTGCTTTTGTAAGTTTGCTTCTGGGTTATGCACTAAGAGTACCTGTGTCAACCAAATTGAGTGTCACATGCCACTAAACACACTTTGCAGTCTTTTTGAATAGGTTTTATAGGATGTGTGTACAAATTCATTAATCTGGAATTAAGTTAAGAAACGAGGATGGACAGTATTGATCTGCATTGCTTGGAAATTACTACACCAGCTTATGATTTGAAGCTAATTCCTAACAAAACATTCATCATTCCCTTTTCATTGTTACTCACATTACATCAAAAATGATTGCCTTTACTATGCATCAAGGTATATGGGAGCTTTTAAATGTAGAATGTGTTTATTTCTTATATAGTGGCTTCTGTGAACAGATCAAAGGAGCTTGAGTGTTTTGTATTGAGTCATCCTACTACATGCTTTGTGCCCATACTTTACTGCAACTTCCATGAATAGTGCTTAGGTATGAGAATGCTGACAAGAGCATAAACTACTCCAGCACCTTACACTTTGAAATGTACTGCCTGAGCAGTGTGCTCCACTGTGGCTGTGAATTTTAAAATACCACTTAATTGTTGCATAATGTGAGTGGCTTGCCACTCCATACGTTAAAGCCTGTTGTCCATCTGTTGTCCTGAAATGAAGCTACAAGTGCTCTAATCGCTGACATTTTGGCCAACTGCTCTGGCCTTTTTCAGGGCAAATAGTGAAGAAACTAATACAGGCACTGTCAATTTATAGGCATGCTTATAATTAAATGATGTCAGCCATCACTGGGTGTCGCACGCTCGGATCTGGCCATGGATAATCTCATCCTGCCTCCTCTTTGGGGTAGCTAACCAGCAGCCAGGTACCTCCAGCCCTGTGTCCCACTGAAGGAGCTCCCCATCTGACATCTGGATGTGGAGGGCTTCTTTCAGCTGGAGCTCTTTGGGCCTCCTGGCCTGGTCGATCACCCTGGTGCCTTCCCATTCATTGTGGTGGTGGTGCTCCCAGGCATGCTCTGCCACTGCTAACTTCACCATTCCTCTGCAGCACACATCTTGGTGTTCCTTCATCCTTGCCTCGAACTTTCTGGTTGTCTCTCCAATATACGTAGGCCATCCCACAGCTGCAGGGCATTTGGTACACAACCTTGGATTGCTTCTCCACTGTGGCAGAGCATGCCTGAGAGCGCCACCACCGCATTGAGTGGGACAGCACCAAGGTGATCGACCAGGCCAGGAGGCACAAAAAGCTGCAGCTGAAAGAAGCCCTCCACATCCAGATGTCAGATGGGGAGCTCCTCAACTGGAACATAGGGCTGGAGGTACCAGGCTTCTGGTTAGCTACCCTAAAGAGGAGGCAGGACGAGACAAACCACAGCCAGACCCAAGCGCGCAATATCCAGTGATGTCTGACACCATTTAATTGTATGCTTGCATGAATTGACTGTGTTCGTATTAGTTTCTTCACTATTTGCCCTGAAGAAGGCCAGAGCAGTTGTTGTGTTGGCAATGGCAAATGTTGGCAATTTCAATTTGTTCATAAAAGTTGTTAGCAAGAGAAGCGTCAAACGTGCAAGAGCCAACTGAGAAGCTCTCTCTCCAACTTCCACTGTGTTGCCTTGAATTGTTCTAACATTTTGAATCCTTAGGCGACTCTAAACTTAGTGCAAACCTCTAATTTTCAGTAACGGTTTCTGGGATACTGCATAGCAATGGTAAATGCACCTAATGGAGCAATGTTGCCTTCGGAGATGTCCAATGCATTCAGATCAGCTAAGCTTGATATGCTTTATACATTGGTGATGTGATACTTCAAGTATTAGTTATACCACGGCGCTGAGGTGTATATGGATTTTGGGCGCACAATGCCCAAGGGTGAGTGCGTCTAAAATTCATATACACTGAAGCACCATGGTATAATAAGTGATATATACCTTGCCTAGCGCGTCTAGGCTCTTATTCGAAAGGCGGGCTCTTCCAGGACAGCAGCTCTGAAGAGCGGCTGTCAAGTTTTGTTGAGTTCGCAAGTGCTGTGAAGTGTTTGCCTGAAGTTAAGCCACTGGAGCAACACTCAAGAAGCCAGTGAAGTGATGAGGCTTCTGTGATGTTCTCAGCCTTCGAGGGTTCTTTGCGCTCGCTGCTCAACTTTCTGTTCTCCATGAAACAGTGTGTTCCCACTACTGCAGTGAGTTTGAGTGCCCTTGCGTACGAATTAGCGCACGAGCTTGCTGTTTCTCGTTTGTGCACTGTGCGGGTCGCGTACGTGGTTTATCTAGCTCGGCTACGAAGCGCTTTACATTGTTGGCCTGCGTGCATTGGTTGCAGCGTGGTGGAGGGAGGTATTCTCTCATTTCTTTCAATGCTATGCAGACTGTCCCAAAGCCACACAAAGTTGAAGCTGACTGCAAGTTGCTGCATTTGTGCTTTGGTGTGATTTGACACCTTCATTGTCATCAACAGCAATTCCTTGTTATCTTTCACACCTTCCATATTTGGGCTGGGATATAACAGGATTTAAGCACCCCTGTGCATATATATGCTTCTTAGCTCCTGTTATATCCCGGCTGGCTTGTTTACGCAATATAGTTTTGCGTGGTTGCCATGGCAACGAGGTATATTAGTGTTTTATGCTGCACTTTGTAATCAAGCCATGGATTTGCCATGCCAATTCTGAAAGTTATCAAATCGCTCCTGTGCATCATGCACCAGCAGTTGTGGGTGGTTACTTACGTGGTGATGTGCGATGGTGCTTGGCAAAGACATGCCAAGACAAACCCATTTCCCATTGGTGGTTTGGCTGTGTGACACTACACACATGTGCATGTTAGCTTTGGTTTTGTGTGTACATGGATGCATACATGTGTTCTTTAAACTGTAGTATAATGGATGGTAGCACTGCATACCATCTTGGTGTTCTTTGTTAGGACAAGGCCATCCTAGCAGACACAGCTAGAAAGAATTTCTTTAGACCAGGTGGTGACCATCTGACATTATTAAATGTCTACAATGAGGTGAGTGCGGACTTGATACATGATCGTGCAATTGAAGTTTAGAGCAAATTCTTTGCCATATTGACTGTATGTACTGTATAATAATACCAGAATTGTGCAGTTGCACACTCAACCTGTAGGGCTGGGTAGGAGTGGCTTGATAGCTATTCTGGGCCAAGGCTTGGAGATTCTAGTTGATGTGTAATCATGTGAACCTTTGTTCAAAGGGTCAGAATGTACATAGGTATTTATTTGCCTTTACATATTCTGTTACACCGTATGCATGCATTATTTTGTGGGGGATACAGTATTTCACTACTGCTCCTACCTGGAGGTTGCACTCGAACGTTTTCGCAACTTATTGTATGCATGACATTGGTGGTATTCTCAGGTTCATTGATCTGTGATGTGCATAACACCCTCAGTAGCAATAGGTAAATGTAATACTGTGTGTATTATTATAAATATAATATTAAATTGTAGTGAACTGATACTCCTACACTGCCAATTATCTCTATCCAATGCATCAAAGCATACTGCATTGTACACCAAAAGATGGATTTTCATTTTCAAAGTACAAATTGAGCCATTGACTGCTTTTGATCACTTTGTCCTTCTGTCATTAAACACCACTTTTCTATTGCAGTGGGTGGAAACAGACTATTCCATGCAATGGTGCTTTGAAAACTACATACAGCACAGGTGAGTATGATTACTGTGTATAAGATAGGTTATACACATGTGAGGCAGCAGCCCTAATGAAGGTGGTTAGGTAGATTGTCAATGTTAATAGGTGTGTGAGGAGTGTAGTTGCCTTGTACGGTACGTGTCACAAGCGTGTCCACCTATTTTCACTGATACTGGATTAGGATTAGGATTTGGGTTACCTGTTTCTCCACGAATGTGAAACAGGTTAATATGGCTATCCTATGATGAGCACAGTATGATCTGAAGCCATTCCTAAATCCCTTTTAATTCTAAAAGAATTTGTATACTGGTTTGTACAGTTTTTGCATATCCAAAGGACTATGGTTACAACAAATTGATACCAGCACTGATTAATACCCCTTCCTTAAATTAGCTGAAGATTGTGCAGAGCATCGAGCATAGTTATGCCACTTTAGATGAAGCAGCTGCTGTCTATCATACGGTATACCACTGCAACAAAATGGCGGCATTGGGGTATCTCTAATACACGGGGAGGCCAATGTTCTGCCCGTTCCAGTGCTGTACTTATCGGATTGCCACCGGCGCTCAGATCCTAGTCCTTGACCTAGGTACATATGTCCTCATACACGACTTGCGTCCATAGGTGCCCTGTGTCGTGCGCTAGGAGCGTGCAAACATCTTGTGGGAAGAATAATAAGAATATGGAAAGAACAAATGGGGTACGAGCAGCCTATGACGCTTTTCTCTTACATGCACTCCAGGTTGCCTTTGGGTGTGCTGCCGTCTTAAAGGGTAAAGAGTTAATACTGACTGTAACACATTTCTTTGCCTTGCTTAGGTCAATGAAGAGAGCTCGAGATGTACGTGACCAACTAGAGGGACTGATGCAAAGAACAGAGATTGAAGTAACCTCAAACATCAATGATACTATTGCCATTCAGAAGGTATGACATTTACATTACATGCAGAAAAATGACTGCATTTGGTATGGTATGGTATGGTATGGTATGGTATGGTATGGTGTGGTGTGGTGTGGTGTGGTGTGGTGTGGTGTGGTGTGGTATGGTATGGTATATGGTATTTCACCTGGGGGAGCCTTTAGCCATGAGGCTACTTCACAAGGCACCCAGAACAGTGCAGACACAAGCAGTAAAATAAATAAAGAGGGGTGGGGTGGGGGGGGGAATAAATAAATATAAAGAATAAAAAGGCCATGCATTAATAACAATAGAATTAAATTTAAGCATTTAATATAAAGAATGAAGATTGTCATGCAGGTGTACACAAGAAATGTGATACAGCAGAGTACATGCATATGTGAATGACAGGTGGCGTTAAATAGAGTAAGTCAGCAAGTGAGATTTTATGGAGCTTGAAATGTCGTTACTCTTGCTAGCTCTGATACTCACTGGAAGTCCATTTCACCTCAGCACTCCTCTGAAGGCAAACGCCTTCTTCCCAAGCTCAATCCTCACTTGAGGAACACAGATGCCTCTGCAGGAGGCGGACCTGGTGGCATGTTGATGGGTTCTTGCACATTGCTGGAATAATGCAGAGAGATAGGCAGGGCCACGACCAGAGACACTTTGCGAACTACCACAGCTTCACTCACAGCCCTTCTGGAAGTCAGTGTGGGCCAGTTCAGTTCCCGCCGCATGTCAGTAGCAGAGGCACCCACACGTCTGCGGAGGATGATACGGGCAGCATAATTCTGGAGATGCTCCAGACTTCTGCTTTGCCCTTATGTGCAAGTGCCCCAGACTGCATCTGCATAGGTGAGGTGAGGGAGTATGTACACATTGTACGTGCTGAAGGCTTGCCTAGGTAAGAACCAAGACAGTCGGCAGAGGAGGCCAATCCCCTTGGCGGCTTTGCTGCTGACAAGGTCAATATGCTGACTCCAAGAGAGAGTGTCACTGATTACCACACCAAGGTATTTGTAGTTCTGTTTGTTGGTTTTTGGTCCTGTTCAGGAGTAGCGTGACTTTTCGTTTGTATTGCAGCATACAAACAACCACTGCCATCCCTACATAGACAGCACTACCATGCTGTCTGATAGACAGCACTATCGTGCTGTCTGATGTCGGTCTTTCATAATTCATGTAGGGAAGGTATATTAGGTATATATTAGGCCTGTATGCCAAAAACTGTACTGTGTTGTTTGAAATTGCTGACTTCAGCCATGCATACTACCTCAGTACATACATGTGAATATGGTATTATAACATCGCCATGCTTGGTAGTTAATGATATAGCAGCTGTCTGCCGTCCAACTCCACACCAGTGCTCTTCGTCATCTATGTATCACATTCTTCAGTCTCTGAAATCAGCAACATACTATGGTCTGCCCTGAATAACTATCACACCTGGATGACAAGTAACAAGCTCAAGCTCAATACTTCAAGGACCAAGTGTATGCTTGTGCATTCTTCCCATCATTCAGTTCCATCCCTGAAGTTTGCATTTAATCGAACCCATCTTGAGCAGGTCCACCAATTCAATTTCTGAGCTGCATTATAAATGAACATCTGACATAGGATGACCACATTGTCCATGTATCCGCTAAAGTGACACAGAACATCAACGTTTTGCGGTCACTGTCTTGGTTCTTACCCAAGTATGCCCTCATCACCTACTACATTGCTTACATCCTGCCATCACTTGACTACTGTGATGTTGTCTGGCAGAATTGCACGCAAAAGGTCAGTAACAGTCTCCAGAACAATGCAAGGAGAGTCGTTCTAAAGGAGCCCGAGGTTATAGGGTGGCATTGGTGGGTGTAGTTCCGGTCCTCTGTGGGAGAGAGGGCCCCTTGAGGTTGACCAACCCTCTGGACAACTCCCCCTGGACAGGTTGCGATCCCTTATCTGGCTTGCCTGACTGGTTCCTGTGCTAAAGCACCTACCGGTTCATGTTGGCATGGATCTATTACTGTGATTATGTTCGCCCAGAGAGTTCCAGTCCACGGGAAGCGAAGTCCTACACAGAAGAATGCTAGGAAGAACGTAGTTAGTGCAAGACTTACCATCTCTCCTGAAATGCAGTTTTACTTTACGAAAGACTTAAAATCTCATGTAAATGGCATTCGCATAGTTGTACAAGACGTTATTCTACACAATTCAACTCACAAAACAGCAAACAAGTAAAGAAGAGCGAGAAGCAAGGCAATCAAAATCCTTACAGCTAGCAAGTGGTCTAGCCATGAAAACATGGCACCCATACATGAACATTAATATGAACATGGGATCACATGATATGTCTAAGACGTTTTATGACTTTTCACCTTTGAAGTTAGGCATAAATGGCAATCTAAAACTCTCTACTCTGGCCCTCAAATGCCTCCTGAGTATTTGTGAAGGCACAAGGGTCTGGATAACTCAGGAGAACGTAAGAGGGATCAACACGAGTTTGTAGAGGTCAACAACCTCTGGGCTGCACAGAGGACATTCCTCTTTGATCGATCTAACCATCTACCTCAGGAAGTGCCTAAATAGACAACTTAAGCAGTTTTGGGCAGGCATTTCTAGACATGAAGGGCAGGGTGATTGAAAGTAATCCAGAAGAGAATAATTGGACGTAGTAGAAGCCTCATTATGCGAGCTGGAAGCTGAGGAGAAACTTTGTCTTGATGAAGTTCAATTCAGGAAAATTCTGAAGAAAGCCATGCATGTCAATTTCTGGTGGATAGTGTTTGCTGAAGCAGATCCTGTCCTGCGCTTAGTGACAGAAGAGATGTTGAACTCAGTGATGCCTTTTCCAAAAAACACAGCTTATCTCAAAAGCTTCTTCATAACAGCACCAGTGGAAGTTCATGAGGGTACTACAATGTCAAGCTGCCCACCATAAAAACTTTTCCCACTGCTGGTTGAAGAAAGGCCAACTCTGAAGCACTATGGAAGCCCTGATTTTAGCTGCTCAGGATGACTGCATCTACACACACTCGTTCAAAGTAAACTGCATGGGTGGTGCAGGCGATATATACACTGTCATCAATGTGGTGAGGGAATTAAAACCATCAGACACATTCTCAGCCAATACTAACCAAAGGGGTACAACCTTTATTTGGAACAGCAAAATTGTGTTCTGCTAACGGTCTACCATGACCTCTGCATTCACTACGGCTTTGGAGTGACGCCTCAATGGTGGGAACTCCAACCCTTGCCTGTCCGTGAAAACCGACGCACGAAGATTTTCAGGGATGTCTCCTCCCCACGGACAGATATTGTGGCTCGTCATCCAGACAACTTTCTCCAGGACAAGGGAACAGGCGGCTGTATTTCATTGAGATGGCAGTTGCTTGGGACTCTATCCTGGCCGAGAAGCTGTCCAAATATGATGATCTACGGGCCAACCTGAGGAGGCAGTGCCCTGGCTATTGACTGGACACTGTGCCAGTGGTAATTGGGGGACTAGGTATGGTTGCTCACCAACTGGTGAGTGACTTAGGCCACCTCTCCACCATGGACAAGACTGAGCACAGATCAAAGGGATGCAGTGCTCTGTGCTGTGCTCTGCTGTGATGATTCTGAGAGGTCACCTTTCAGTGTCCCAGCTGTCGGCTTGAACCCATTCAGGATCTGTCATTGGTCACCAACCTGCAAAGACCACTCTCCCCCCCCGAACTGAGGTGATGAGGGCTGAACCCCTGACTCACCTATTATGAAGGGCTCAAAAGACAGTCCTGACGAGGGGATGGGGGGTTGAAATCCAGGAAAAGCAATGGGTCTATCAAATCCCAGGCCAACGGACCTAAAGATGTCGACGCTGAAATTAAAAGAACCTAAAAATTTATTATTGTACCCCCTTTATTTTTGTTTTGTTACACAATTCCGGCATTCGTCTTGGGCCCAAAAAAGGAAGTTTATTCTTTTGCCTACAGCCCAGAGTTACCTCTGTATCCTGTGTCAGAAAAAGACTTGGCTGAAAATCCTCCAAAGCTTGTCTGGTCCCACTGTGGCAGAGGCAATTGTCCCTGTGGAAGTATACCCAGTCCACACTGACTATAGAGTGGGGCTCCTGGAGCAGACCCAGGCATCATCTTTTGGGGGCATACTGGTGGAGAGGTCAATTGTTCACCTGGAGAAAGACAGGGTCCCTTTGAGGGTTATGAACCACACGAGGCAAATGGAACCTGGTTTGAAGAGCATACCTACCTACCCTAAAGAACTGTAGCAACAAAGCGCAACAGCTTTTCGGATTTCTGTTGAAGAATGGAATCATCCATGGATCACAGCTACATAAGTCGGTAGCAGAGCCTGTTATTCGTATCATACACTTAGCAAACTAGATTTTCACTTCTGCCTTGCGCACATCTGTGCATGTAGGTCATATGCACTGTAGGGATGCGTGAAATAGGCGTTGCTTTTAGTGCCCACATGTAGTAGTCTTGTGTTCTTTTGATAGCACCTGTCTTTTATCAGTAGATGCAGCCATGTGTGCTTCTTCATTGAGAACTTGCCACTTATTTGCTTTAACACAAACACATTGCAATGACAGGAAGAAATTCATAAGCATAAACGGCGCCACTTTGTTTCCAGCCCTATGTCGTTTCAATGGTCTACGGACAGTAACAACGTTGGTTGTGTCGTGTCGGCGCATTGCCAAGAGGTCTTCGGACGTAGCTCTCTTCCATTGTGCCTGTCTTCGGTTGCTAAGAAGTTTTCGGATGTAACTCTCTTTCATTGTGCCTGTCTTTGGACATGGCCCTCTTTCAATGCCCTAGCTGTGTTTACGCTTATGAATTTCTTCCTGTCACTGTTCTTCACACAGCAATAATCCTGTAATTAGCAACATTGCATTGATTTTGTGGGATCCGTCATGTTACACAAGGGACATTACTATGTCTATTGTTATTGCCAATTAATCGATTAATCATGATACTTCATAAACAATAAATGGCAATAATTGTGATACCACCAATTTTGATAATCGCACACCCCTACCTTGTACCAGGACATATTTTTTTCCTGGCCCCAGGAGCTGTCATCGGTCACTGTACAACTGACTTTTCTATCAAGCTATCATATGCCTACGCCACTGCACACAAATAGCTTCTTGAAAGTGATCTGCAACTGAATGTGGCAAAGACGAAGTGCATGCTCATCCATTCCTGTCGTCATAGATCCCTGCTGCCCTTTGAAATATAACTCAATATGATACCCACATTCAGCATGTTCAGAACTACAAATACACAGTGGTAATCAGTGACACTCCCTGTTAGAGTCAGCATATTGACCTTGCCCGCAGCAAAGCAGCCAAGGGGATTGGCCTCCTTCACTGATTGTCGTGGTTCTTACCTAGGCAAACCCTGTGCACCATGTACAATGCTTACATCCTTCCTCACCTCACCTATGCGAATGCAATCTGGGGCACGTGCACACAAGTCCAAAGCAGAGATCTAGAGTGTATCCAGAACTACACTGCCCACATCATCCCCTGCACAAACGCATGGGTGCATCTTCCACTGACATGCAGCAGGAACTCAACTGGCACACACTGGCTTCCAGAAGGGCAGTGAGTGAAGCTGTGGCAGTATACCGAAGTGCCTCTGATCATAGTCCTGACTACCTGTCTGCACTATTCCAGTCGAGTGCGCTTACCCATCAGCATGCCACCAGGTCTGCCTCCTGCAGAGGCATCCTTGTTCCTCGAGTGCCCAAAATCATTATGCTAAAACTTTCCCCGTGGCCCAAATCAGCACAAACAGACAAAATAAGCCCTGCCCAGAGAGTTGAGTCAGGCTACCTACCAATTTGTATAGGGGGCAAGCGAAGCGAGCCCCAATCATTGTAATCTTATTTTGTTACTAATGCATGGTTTTCCTTTTGTTTTCTTCTTGTGTGTGTATTGTTCTGGGTGCCTTGGGAAGTAGCCTCATAGCTAAAGGCTTCAGTTGAATTTTCTATAACCATACAAGCAGGCCACGTGACCAACGCATGGTAACTACATTTTTGTTGCAGTTCTTTTCATTTTTGACGTTTGTTGCTGTAAAGATTAACGCCACTGGTCTCAGTTTTTAAACAAACGCTTGTGACACGCATGTGCACCGACACAAGCATGGGTTTTGAGACACGTCTTTCCAATATGGCAGGAGGTTGTGGTTTGCAAGATTTATACCTTGCCAAGACCACTTTTGTCGCTCGTTCTTAGTGGTGCAATTGGAACAACTAACTCATGCTGAGTTTGATATAGCAGAGGCAGAACTTGCTATATACTGAAGATGAAGGTTAGTAGTCACTTTATTGTGAATGTACGTGCGCGTTAGTGAGTTCCACTTTCCTTTATGACCTCTACACTTAGATAATATTATATTGTAGAAGAGTATATACAGCAGTGAAACGGATAGCCAAGAATTGTGCAGGCATGCACTCCCTGCCGCTGAAAATGAGTGCTAAAACATGCTGCATGTTTATGCAAATTAGGTGACCCGCTACCTTAAATGGCCTGGGCAGATAAGACTCCCCAACCGTGTTTGTACTGAAATGGCCGTGCAAGAAGGCACAGGGAATGCCAGTACTACTTTTGTATGTCATGTTATTGGTCCAGAGCACAGATGTGTTCATCTATCAAATTGTTTGTACCTACTAAATTTCCTATGATGCAGCATATCAACTGGAATGCAAACACACTTGGACTGGCGTAAATGTGTTTCTATGACATTCATGCACAAGACACATGGTATTGAAATCAAAATCAGCATTGGACGATGGTGGATGCCATATAATGCTGCTAGTGTATTACCTTTGCAATGCAGGCCATAACAGCAGGATACTTCTACCACACTGCAAGATTGTCAAAGGGGGGGTACAAGACAGTGAAGCATCAACAGGTATGTACTTGCCAGGCATACAACTTTCAGCTGATTGGCATAGGTGTTTATTCATATAAGAAAGAACACAATGAACAGTTTCTACAATTAAAATTGTTATGATGTAAGGATGGCACACAAGGAAGGAATGTCATATGTGTCATATGTGGAGCATTAGCTATAGACCCTACATGCAAACGTGTAGTTACTGTAGTAAGTGTTTGTACATACTGTGGGACTGTGTCATGTGACACTTTTGCATGTCACATGATACAGTCTGAGCTCTGCTCATGCTTCCATTTATGTGGTACCACAACCCAGATGTCTTGGTAAAAATACACCATGTTCACCTTCTGGCACTGCTAACTCAATCACTTCTTATCCTTCAATCAAGCCTCTACACTGAGCAACATTGTGTTTTCAAGTCAGTCAACCACCATTTCTAAGACTTGCCATGTTTGGTTCCCACCTATACTTATGTAGCTGAGTGATGTCGGTTGACATGGCAGCATCACAACAGGGATGTTTGGGCTATGTGGCTTTAGACTGGACTTGAGTGTTGACTAAGTTATCATCTGCACCAGATTTATGTTCTTATCATTCTGTACCTTGTACATAGATCCTGTTGTCATGGTAACAGGTGTTTTTAAACACTGCACTTGACTCCATAGAAGCACAGCAAGCATTTCATGCAGATGTCTAAATCTCTCTGATACATTTGTGGTGGTAACCTTGCAGAGGTGCATATGGGGTCTAGCACACTAGGAACCTAGTCATCTAATATTGGTTAGACGTAGAACCAATGGTTTATGTTTATTAACTTGCTGTTACTGTGTGTGTTCATTCCAAATTTTACTGTTCGCATTGATATCCCTTGGCACACATGTGGCGCAGGGTTACAGTAGCTGGTTGTGTGTGTGTCCGGTTCAATTTTTCCAAACAGTAACAAATTGGCCAAGAAGAATCAGCTTAGCTCTGAAAACAATTCAATTAAAACATGTTTTTTGTAAATGTTGCAGTTAGATACATGAATGATGACAATGGGTTCAGGGGAACAAACAAGGGAACAAAAACTTCAATAAAGCCACTTCACTCAACTCACTATAACAGCAAGCACTCTACTGCAACACATGCACAACCACTGAGCATGCATACAACATGGGGTAAGTAACCAAAATGAGATACAATAGGAAATGAACAGTACCAACAATAGTAACAATCACAGTACAATACACAAGGTAACTATTCTTAGTATCATGCAAGGTAAGCATGAGGTTACAAAAGTTATTACAGTAAAACAGCCTCTTTGCAAAGCTACAGACTATGCTTGGAGTTATTATAGCACAGCTGTCAGCCATTTTGTTTGAATGAGTGTATTTTGATCACATGACACTGCTATCGACCACGTGGTGTTTATGCTGCTGGCCCTGTATTGTGTTTGTGTGTCACTATATAGTGCACATGTGTATCTTAAGCACTGAACATTGATCTTACCAGGTGGTGTGATTTGCCTGATGGAACATATGTCCTCTGGGCAGTGCTCCATGCACCTGAAGAAGGTATGCCAGCTTTAAATATATAGACCTACATCTTTTAATTGACATTTTATTGAGATGACTGAAACTAGGTTTCTAGGTTACAGGCCAAAGGTTTAGCACTTTAGTGCCTAGTTTTTAAGGGTTGCTGCAGGCAACCCCTATATTGTTTTTGTTCTGACATTAATGTTTGTTGTATGGCTTCATGTTATGGTTCCGGTGACATATATGTATGTCAGTATGCTGATATGTATGTATGTATGTATGTATGTATGCATGTTTATATAATACATAAACTGCGGTAGTATAACTGTGCTTGCATTTATATAATAGTGTATCAACAGAAGTATTGAAGATAGGGAATTTATATTGTCGACCATTTTATTTGCCTCTCTCAAGCCAGAAGGACGGAGGGAGAACTTTGAAACCAGCTTACAAACATTGTTCCACGTGAAGCATAGGCGTCTTCTGCCTTCAACAGTTGTAGAACAGGCAACCACACTACCTCTGTTCACAAGTGTGTTAATGAATTGCACATAATTAGTCGCAACTACTACGTCACTATATATTGACAACACAGCAGTGACCGGAGGGAGCAAGTACGTAATTTGAGTTGGGGCGCCTAAAGATGTCAAAATGAAGTACTACATCCTAAAATTGAAGCACAATTAAAGTTCTGGATACAAACACTAAATCTTTGACACAGTTTAAGATACTCTAGAGGGTCCTTGGAAAGTGATTGATGACATGATGGCAATTGATGGAGGAAGGCTATCATATCCTCACTAAAGGATCCCATGGTCTCCACAGCAACTGGGACAAAGTGATGGTTCTGTGAGATTTCTGGGTAGGTATCTCTCTTTCTTCTCGCTGCCATGTCTGCCACCCTTCTGGGGCCAGACCAGCCCATGTGTAATTTGCAGCAGGGATGGTGAAAACGTATTTAGAGTCAGCGCATGTTAATGACCTGGATTTTGCATGGACCGGCCCTCCTCCTTGTTCCTACAGTTTGTCCGCCAGGTGGTTTTGCCATATCTTGCAAGTACACACTGCACCATCGATCCCTACATCTGCTCTTGTTCTTGGAGTAAAAATTTTAAGATACCGAAAACTGTAGGAGTGGCAGTCACTGGAATCTGGTGTGCTCCCTGTAGTCATCAATTCACACCAATTAGTAGTGTGATCATCAATCCAAGTTTCTATCAGTGTACAAGCTGTCACTGATGAGAAAGAGCTAAAAGATAAGGGTGCATGCTGGAGCAGAAGAAAGGATGTAACCAGATATTCACTGTGAGGCAACTGGGGGAGAAGGAATTTGTGAAGGAGAAACTACTACGATTGTATGTGTAAACCTGGAGTAGCTTTGGAAGAGTGGATAGGCAGTTGCTATGGCAAGTGCTAGAGTGGTATATTGTCAAAGGGAGGCTTGGGGAAGCTGTGAAAGCACTGTATGATATGAATCATGAATTATGTTTATTATTAATGCCTGGAAAAGTTCAGGAACAAGGAGGTGGGCTGGTCCATGCAACAACCCTGGTCAACATGACCTAGTGAGGGTGGAATCGAGGAAGAATTATCGGGTGGAGTTCAGTTAGAAATGAGTAAGGTTCACTTCCCTTATTGCTAGCTATCTGGTTCTTGTGCCTAAGAATGCAGAGGACATGAAAAGAAACGTTGAAGAGCTCAGTACAAGTGGATGATGAAGGTGAACGGGAGATCACCAAAGTGATGGTAGTAGAGGGAAGAGGAGGTACTTGTCACATACTTGAAGATGATATAGGGGCAGGATGTGGTACTGATGACAAAGTATTTGAGAGTCAGTTTAAGTGAAGAAGGATCATGCAATGTAAACGTAATTGAAACAGGAAAGGGGTAAGTTAATGAGCTTTGAGAACAGCATCAACTTCACTAGGGTACAGGACATTCCGTAGATCTTCTTCAGCTGTAATATGAAAGTGATGAAGCACAATTTGTTCATTTGGGCTGGGTGTGCCAGTGGGTGTCATAAAGTCAATGGGAAATTGCATAATGTGGAGTGATGTAATACAGGCATCTAATTATAGATGGGGGATGATGTAATGAATGAGACTGAGGAGAGTACACAACATGGGAATCATGTGGGGTCTTGTTTTGGTGAGGTGGTCAGGAGGTCACTTAAAGGAGGCTTGTCCAGCATAAGGAGCCAGGTGGCATTGATGCTCAGTCCATTGGCCAGGTTCACGGTCTGATGATGTTGGTAGGTGTGTAGAGCCTCTAGAACCCTTCTTCTCCATTGGCCTCTTTCCTCTAACAGTGCTTTTTTGTGGTGCTTACCTGTGGTGAGGTAAGCTATATTGTGTTCTGGTCTTGCCACTATATGACATATGTCCCATTAGAGACATTCAATTCATTGTAGTCATATTAAGGGCCTAAGCATACACAGTTACTAGGTATTCATGATAGTTGCTGTGTTTTTAATAGACTCATATGTACAGATTATAAGGGTTGTTTTTTTCAACTCATCTAGATGGTGCACATTCACCCTAATAGCAGTCTCTTTGAAGAGCAACCACGATGGATCATCTACCATGAACTGGTGTTCACAACTAAGGAGTACATGAGACAGGTTGGTTTTGGTGTGTGCCAGCAGGAGTCTTTGTACCTTACAGTTACTTGTTTTATATGCAATGCATGTGCAAGCCATTTATGAAGCATGTCCCTTAAGAGGTATACTGCTAACTGAAGAACAAGTATATTGAGTTAAAACTCATTAAGCTGCCTCCCCAATTTGAAATATTTGCTCCCTTCGGTTGCTGTTTTACCACTCAGCATAGATAAGCATGACATTGTGTCAGGCACCTCGACCACCTCAGCACACACGAACACACACACACACACACACACACACACGACTGCTTACAGCTCATGCAGAAACATAATGTACCAAGGAACCCACTGTCACCAGAGTACTTGCTACAGCTCTGTACACGTGAGCGAGGTTCTGAAAAGCATTCAGAAGGGCAACTGTGCGCACTAAACCTTTTAACGCTACAGATGGTTGAGGAATGTTAGTGTGTACTAATCACAGCACTCACCAGTTTGTCACTTAGAAAGCACAGATTTCTGGCTTGCCCCCAGCTCTGGAAGAGTCACACGTACTTCTCCGTGTCAGCCGCAGTGTTCTTGGGCACGAAGCCAAAGCACATATCCTCGAAGTCATTGTCTTTAAGGTTGAAGTTGAATCACTTACTGATAGGTAGGGTGTTCTCTTTGCTACTGCCCGATGCTGCACATTTGGAAGCTTTAGCCATGATTGTAGGAACTGAAACAGGCTCACTTAGCAGCGAAAGCTTGAACACAACAAAATGCCTGCGCATTCTTGTGGGCGTTTATTATTCAATAAGTTACTTACTACATACTCTCAATAGCGTATTGCATACTTTACTGTACTCATGCAGTAAACACAATACGCTATTGAGAGCATGTAGTAACTATTACATATCTACTATGCAACTGCAATACCTACCTTCAGCAAGCCCTGAGCTTGGTACATTTGCCCATTCCCACAAGCCTTAAACTTTCTGTTGTGACACTGTATAACATAGCTTGATGTCCCATGAAACTTTGATGGCAAGCCGTTTCTGTATGCTGGACCTTGCCAGACGAAATCTTAGCCGAAAACCCTTTTATTGTTCCCTCCTCAGCTGTAGATTATCAGAGAATGCAGAACTTTCGGTACACCCTAAAGCACGGTATTGTAGTCCTGGGAAAGTTTGGTGGCAGTTCGTCCACAGCCGCGTGAGGAAAATTGGGACAACTGGTCTTCTAGTCTGGCTTGCTAGACCATCCCATTCAAATGCTGGGCGCTCAAGGCTGGGAAGGGACGGTCTAGCAGCAGTAACAATTAGTTCACACCTATTCGACCAATCAGAGGAATTCGTGCTAATAGTATTCATTGGCTTGAGGAGCTTTAGTTACACAGGAGTGGGTCTTCGGCTGTACCTGTTCTCTGGCTTTGGTGATTAACGAGGGCTCGAAGCTCAGCTATCCCTCACTCTATTCCTCTCTTGGATCACTTTCTGGCTGGAGATCGACAGTGAAACTAGCCAAACGGCAGTGGCAAATAACAATTAAAGGCCATATATAGGCTACTTTTGATGTATTGACGACGGCAGCGTGCCCAAAGGCAACCTGGAGTGCACGTAAGAGAAAAGCGTCATAGGCTGCTCGTACCCCATTTTGTCTTTTCATATTATTCTTGTTCTTCCCACCAAATATTTGTGCACTACTAGTGCACGACGCAGGGCGTCTACGGACGTCGTGTACAAGTATTTACGTACCTAGGTCAAGGACTAGGATCTGAGCACCAGTGGCAATCCGATGTGTACAGCGCTGGAGCAGGCAGGAAATTTGTCCTCCTCGTGTAATAAAGATACCCCAATGCCGCCATTTTGTTGCGCTGGTATACTGTATGGTACACGGCAGCCGCATTGTCTAAAAGTGGCGTAACTGTGCTTGATGCTCTGCACAATCTTCAGCTAATTTAAGGAAGGGGTATTAGTCAGCACTGGTATCAATCTGATGTAACCATAGTTCTTTGGATATGCAAAAACTGTACAAACTAGTCTATAAAAAGTTTCATTAGAATTAAAAGGGATTTAGGAATGGCCAGCAGAAAAAGCATAGAAACAAGCAACAGTACCTCGACACCATGATGAACCACATTGCGTGAAGTTCACTATGCATTCCTAATTTCCTTGTAGCTACATGGGACTAGCTAGCTAGACATTTGGGCCCATGTAGCTAGGTGTACAAGGAAATTGGGAATGCATAGCGAACTTCACGGCAATGTGGTTCATCATGGTGTTGAGGTACTGTTGCTTGTTTCTATGCTTTTTCTGCTGGCCATTCCTAAATCCCTTTTAATTCTAATGGAATTTTTATACATTCTATACACAGCTCTGCCCGTTCCTGGATTAGCCCTTTTGCTATGAATATCATTATGGTATAAGGCTTTCCAACCTTTAAAGTAAATTTCATCAAATGCCATAATTTCAACAATCTGCCAAAATGTATTCCGGCCAAAATTTCCAGCCATACAACATATATTCATAACATGAAGCCATACGACAAAATCTGAATTTGAAAACAATAGTGGCTGCCACAGGCAGCCCCTAAAATAAACAGTAGTGAATTAACAAGTGTAAGCTAATGTGTAAGTGGATGTGAAGTTCTGTGCACACATGTTGGGAGAGACTGCAATATGATGGAAATGTTCTAGTCAAGTCCTAGTCAAGCCCTATACATACATACATACATACATGAATCGGCCTATTACAGCACCGGAGTTAGAAAGTAAGAAGCTAAAATGTGTGCAAGTTAATGAAAGAGTTCCAGATGGATACTGGCCTATCAGTAGCTAGCTAAAATGATTCGTTTTTCAATTGGTTTGTTGGTGGTTACTCTTTCTTTCTGCTTTCTAACCACTCTCGACTGGCACTGATGAAGCTGTGCGACACTCAGGGGCGTCACCCACCTGAGCCAGGATCTCTTTCACTGTGGCACGCGATTGAAGGCGTCTACACAGTGTCTCCACTGCCCACACGTAGCCGCCGCAGCTGATGCCACCGCAGAAACATCGCGCGGTTCGCCAATGGCTGTGGAGAAGTTAGGAGAGCCTTCTATGAGGAGGATGGTTGGATGTTAGCGTGGCGGCCCATAGAAGACGATTGTGTTGTCCCCAGAGATGCTCGATGGTCTGCGTCGTTCGGAAGTGGTACTCGCTGCTGACGAGGAACCTCAGCATTGTTACTGTGGGTTCTGTTCTAGTTGGAAAGGTCGTCGAGCAGTGAAAAAGTGTGCCACTTCCATGCTGATGTCTGCTTGGGTGAGCGCCCTCTGACACCACGTGGTCTCTAAGCTGCCATCTTGATGACGTCACAACCCCCCCCAAGCCCTATACAACAACTATTTAATTGTTTCCTATTGTCTTGTCATGCAGGTCATTGAGATTGACAACAAGTGGCTACTGGAGGTGGCCCCTCATTTCTACAAGGAGAAAGAGATTGAAGATACAACAGGGAAGAAGATGCCTAGAAGTGCAGGTTTAGCAAGAGAAAATGTCTGTTGACCCAGTGCCATACTTCACTGTGAAAGTGGTGCAAACAGTTATAATGATGTAGCCATGGCCAAATGCCAACAATTCTAGAGTCATATCAAGAGTCTTGTTCATATGCATGCTGTGATTGCTTCATGAACTTCTTAGCTTGAGCATCTTACATACTAGGGAGTGTGGTAGCATTCTCTATGTGGGGAAGGGGTGGAAAGTTGCACATTCTATTACATACATAACAATAGGACTTACAATCATTTAAAGGTCAATTGCCGTAAATCTCTGAAGATTGAGGTCTTCTGCAAAAATGTGCAGTAGAATTTGAATTATGCCCAAACATGAGTGGCACAATATATAGACAACTGCATTTACTGGTATCAGCATTGTCCACACCATATATAGTCCAACGTCCGTGAATGTAGCTAGGGACATGGCTAATGTTCCACTGTGTAATAGCCTTTACTTGTTTCTATCCATTTTATGCCATCCCCACATCCTCGCTATTTTTGCGGAAAATTAATATTTCTTGTTTCTGTACCTTTATAGTGTGTAGCTGTAGCTACATACTAACCCACGACCATAAAAAACATTCTTGCTGCTATTGGATCTTATTTCTGTAACCTTGGGGCTCAAGGTTTCAGCTTGCAAAGTGCCTAGATTCTACACTAATTAGAACTCATTGAAAAGAACACAGAAACAGCAACAGAAGCCAACTCACAGTAATAGCTACATGACGGGGAAAGGTACAACCACAAATGTCCTTCAAATGACACCCACGCTAACTTTGTCTAGCCACATACGCACCTCCAGACAGACACATGACAGCATTGGTAAGCTATTGATCTACATTTCATGAAGAACTACTAGGCAAATGAATGTATAATTTTAAAGGGTGTGTAAAAATGTTTCTCCAATAACAAGAGCTGATGTAGAAATGGTGCAGTGTGTCTCTGAAAGGCATGGCAAACCACCTGGCAAAAGAACTGTAAGAACAAGGAGGGCCAGTCCATGCAAAGGGAGGGACTAGCTGGTCCACTCAAAACCCAAGCCGTTAACATTCGCTGACTTTGAATACATTTGCATCATCCCTACATCTGGCAATGTTTTGCGTGCCTCCTACAACTACACACCCATTCCGGCTGTTCAGCTTCTCTTTACAACAACAGGTATACAGCCTTTCAATTTGTCCATCTCTCTGCTTTGCTGTGCTTCCCTTTCCACCAGGTTTATACCTACAAATTGCTTGCTAATCAATCTACTGTGCTATGCTTTAGAATCTAGGACCTTCTACTGTTCCAATTCACATGTTTTCATGTACGTATCAGAT